>CM071954.1:27095000-27572500 GCA_036784905.1 Acrossocheilus fasciatus | reverse complement strand
GCAGAAAGGAGGCACAGAGAAAGCAAAAAAGCAGCAGCAATCAGTTTAAAAAGGTAAAGGAGACAGCATGAATGCTGAGGCTTGGAGAAGTGTCTTAGCTGCCTAGTAAAGCAAAAGCTTACAGCACCTGGTATTCCCAGGCGGTCTCCCATCCAAGTACTAACCAGGCCCGACCCTGCTTAGCTTCCGAGATCGGACGAGATCGGGCGTGCTCAGGGTGGTATGGCCGTAAGCGAATACAGCACTCAAGAGCGAGCTATTTAAAGAAGACACACGGGGGTGTACTTCTGAGTGATTTCAAAACAAAAATGCCACGCCTGTGTTTAATATGAATCAAATTCAGTGAAATAAATAAATACATTACAATAAAATTACACATTTAAATAAATTAATTAATTCAAAACTCAATGTTGCGGTGACGCACTTTGACTGGCAGTAAATGGGGGCGTATTTTTGAACGATTTAAAAACAGAAGCGTCACACCTGGTTAATATAAATTAAATTAAGAGAAATGAATAAATAATAGTAAATAAATGAATGAAGGAATGAATAAGTGAGTGAATAAAACACATAAATAAATAAATAAATAAATAAATAAATAAATATAAATAAACGTCAAAACTCAATGTTGAGGTGACGCACTTTGACTGGCAGTAAATGGGGGCGTATTTTTGAACGATTTAAAAACAGAAGCGTCATACCTGGTTAATATAAATTAAATTAAGCGAAATGATTAAATAATAGTAAATAAATGAATGAAGGAATGAATAAGTGAGTGAAGAAAACACATAAATAAATAAATAAATAAATAAATAAATAAATAAATAAATAAATGTTGGCTCTTAGGTTAATGCTTTTGTTTTTGAGCTGATGAAACACTCTTGTCCTGTTTCCAAAGTACCGAAAAAGAAAGAAAAAAAAAAAAGCTGAAATATTTCATTTATTTACTTGCAAGTCGTTTGACCACTCACCAACATCAGAGAAACATGAATGTGTTTAGTTGTTAAAGGATTGAAATTTTAACTTGAACTCTAAGAGGGTGCATCTCCTATGTAGTTTACAAGGGGTTCGGCTGACAATCAAGTTTGGGAAGCTCTCAAGTTGAAGAGAGGAGCGTCATTTCCAAAACAACATGCAGCGCTCAAGAGGTCGTTGTAGAGAGAGAGAAAAAGCCTGTCTATCGCCCCCTGGAGGAGAAAGGAAGAATGACGAGGCTGAGCTGTCTTTCGTCACACCGAAAGCAGAAAGGAGGCACAGAGAAAGCAAAAAAGCAGCAGCAATCAGTTTAAAAAGGTAAAGGAGACAGCATGAATGCTGAGGCTTGGAGAAGTGTCTTAGCTGCCTAGTAAAGCAAAAGCTTACAGCACCTGGTATTCCCAGGCGGTCTCCCATCCAAGTACTAACCAGGCCCGACCCTGCTTAGCTTCCGAGATCGGACGAGATCGGGCGTGCTCAGGGTGGTATGGCCGTAAGCGAATACAGCACTCAAGAGCGAGCTATTTAAAGAAGACACACGGGGGTGTACTTCTGAGTGATTTCAAAACAAAAATGCCACGCCTGTGTTTAATATGAATCAAATTCAGTGAAATAAATAAATACATTACAATAAAATTACACATTTAAATAAATTAATTAATTCAAAACTCAATGTTGCGGTGACGCACTTTGACTGGCAGTAAATGGGGGCGTATTTTTGAACGATTTAAAAACAGAAGCGTCACACCTGGTTAATATAAATTAAATTAAGAGAAATGAATAAATAATAGTAAATAAATGAATGAAGGAATGAATAAGTGAGTGAATAAAACACATAAATAAATAAATAAATAAATAAATAAATAAATAAATATAAATAAACGTCAAAACTCAATGTTGAGGTGACGCACTTTGACTGGCAGTAAATGGGGGCGTATTTTTGAACGATTTAAAAACAGAAGCGTCACACCTGGTTAATATAAATTAAATTAAGCGAAATGAATAAATAATAGTAAATAAATGAACGAACGAAGGAATGAATAAGTGAGTGAATAAAACACATAAATAAATAAATAAATAAATAAATAAATAAATAAATAAATAAATAAATAAATAAATAAATAAATAAATAAACAAATAAATGTTGGCTCTTAGGTTAATGCTTTTGTTTTTGAGCTGATGAAACACTCTTGTCCTGTTTCCAAAGTACCGAAAAAGAAAGAAAAAAAAAAAAGCTGAAATATTTCATTTATTTACTTGCAAGTCGTTTGACCACTCACCAACATCAGAGAAACATGAATGTGTTTAGTTGTTAAAGGATTGAAATTTTAACTTGAACTCTAAGAGGGTGCATCTCCTATGTAGTTTACAAGGGGTTCGGCTGACAATCAAGTTTGGGAAGCTCTCAAGTTGAAGAGAGGAGCGTCATTTCCAAAACAACATGCAGCGCTCAAGAGGTCGTTGTAGAGAGAGAGAAAAAGCCTGTCTATCGCCCCCTGGAGGAGAAAGGAAGAATGACGAGGCTGAGCTGTCTTTCGTCACACCGAAAGCAGAAAGGAGGCACAGAGAAAGCAAAAAAGCAGCAGCAATCAGTTTAAAAAGGTAAAGGAGACAGCATGAATGCTGAGGCTTGGAGAAGTGTCTTAGCTGCCTAGTAAAGCAAAAGCTTACAGCACCTGGTATTCCCAGGCGGTCTCCCATCCAAGTACTAACCAGGCCCGACCCTGCTTAGCTTCCGAGATCGGACGAGATCGGGCGTGCTCAGGGTGGTATGGCCGTAAGCGAATACAGCACTCAAGAGCGAGCTATTTAAAGAAGACACACGGGGGTGTACTTCTGAGTGATTTCAAAACAAAAATGCCACGCCTGTGTTTAATATGAATCAAATTCAGTGAAATAAATAAATACATTACAATAAAATTACACATTTAAATAAATTAATTAATTCAAAACTCAATGTTGCGGTGACGCACTTTGACTGGCAGTAAATGGGGGCGTATTTTTGAACGATTTAAAAACAGAAGCGTCACACCTGGTTAATATAAATTAAATTAAGAGAAATGAATAAATAATAGTAAATAAATGAATGAAGGAATGAATAAGTGAGTGAATAAAACACATAAATAAATAAATAAATAAATAAATAAATAAATAAATAAATAAATATAAATAAACGTCAAAACTCAATGTTGAGGTGACGCACTTTGACTGGCAGTAAATGGGGGCGTATTTTTGAACGATTTAAAAACAGAAGCGTCATACCTGGTTAATATAAATTAAATTAAGCGAAATGAATAAATAATAGTAAATAAATGAACGAAGGAATGAATAAGTGAGTGAATAAAACACATAAAACACATAAATAAATAAATAAATAAATAAATAAATAAATAAATAAATAAATAAATAAATAAATAAATGTTGGCTCTTAGGTTAATGCTTTTGTTTTTGAGCTGATGAAACACTCTTGTCCTGTTTCCAAAGTACCGAAAAAGAAAGAAAAAAAAAAAGCTGAAATATTTCATTTATTTACTTGCAAGTCGTTTGACCACTCACCAACATCAGAGAAACATGAATGTGTTTAGTTGTTAAAGGATTGAAATTTTAACTTGAACTCTAAGAGGGTGCATCTCCTATGTAGTTTACAAGGGGTTCGGCTGACAATCAAGTTTGGGAAGCTCTCAAGTTGAAGAGAGGAGCGTCATTTCCAAAACAACATGCAGCGCTCAAGAGGTCGTTGTAGAGAGAGAGAAAAAGCCTGTCTATCGCCCCCTGGAGGAGAAAGGAAGAATGACGAGGCTGAGCTGTCTTTCGTCACACCGAAAGCAGAAAGGAGGCACAGAGAAAGCAAAAAAGCAGCAGCAATCAGTTTAAAAAGGTAAAGGAGACAGCATGAATGCTGAGGCTTGGAGAAGTGTCTTAGCTGCCTAGTAAAGCAAAAGCTTACAGCACCTGGTATTCCCAGGCGGTCTCCCATCCAAGTACTAACCAGGCCCGACCCTGCTTAGCTTCCGAGATCGGACGAGATCGGGCGTGCTCAGGGTGGTATGGCCGTAAGCGAATACAGCACTCAAGAGCGAGCTATTTAAAGAAGACACACGGGGGTGTACTTCTGAGTGATTTCAAAACAAAAATGCCACGCCTGTGTTTAATATGAATCAAATTCAGTGAAATAAATAAATACATTACAATAAAATTACACATTTAAATAAATTAATTAATTCAAAACTCAATGTTGCGGTGACGCACTTTGACTGGCAGTAAATGGGGGCGTATTTTTGAACGATTTAAAAACAGAAGCGTCACACCTGGTTAATATAAATTAAATTAAGAGAAATGAATAAATAATAGTAAATAAATGAATGAAGGAATGAATAAGTGAGTGAATAAAACACATAAATAAATAAATAAATAAATAAATAAATAAATAAATAAATAAATAAATAAATAAATAAATAAATAAATAAATAAATAAATATAAATAAACGTCAAAACTCAATGTTGAGGTGACGCACTTTGACTGGCAGTAAATGGGGGCGTATTTTTGAACGATTTAAAAACAGAAGCGTCATACCTGGTTAATATAAATTAAATTAAGCGAAATGAATAAATAATAGTAAATAAATGAACGAAGGAATGAATAAGTGAGTGAATAAAACACATAAATAAATAAATAAATAAATAAATAAATAAATACATAAATAAATAAATGTTGGCTCTTAGGTTAATGCTTTTGTTTTTGAGCTGATGAAACACTCTTGTCCTGTTTCCAAAGTACCGAAAAAGAAAGAAAAAAAAAAAAGCTGAAATATTTCATTTATTTACTTGCAAGTCGTTTGACCACTCACCAACATCAGAGAAACATGAATGTGTTTAGTTGTTAAAGGATTGAAATTTTAACTTGAACTCTAAGAGGGTGCATCTCCTATGTAGTTTACAAGGGGTTCGGCTGACAATCAAGTTTGGGAAGCTCTCAAGTTGAAGAGAGGAGCGTCATTTCCAAAACAACATGCAGCGCTCAAGAGGTCGTTGTAGAGAGAGAGAAAAAGCCTGTCTATCGCCCCCTGGAGGAGAAAGGAAGAATGACGAGGCTGAGCTGTCTTTCGTCACACCGAAAGCAGAAAGGAGGCACAGAGAAAGCAAAAAAGCAGCAGCAATCAGTTTAAAAAGGTAAAGGAGACAGCATGAATGCTGAGGCTTGGAGAAGTGTCTTAGCTGCCTAGTAAAGCAAAAGCTTACAGCACCTGGTATTCCCAGGCGGTCTCCCATCCAAGTACTAACCAGGCCCGACCCTGCTTAGCTTCCGAGATCGGACGAGATCGGGCGTGCTCAGGGTGGTATGGCCGTAAGCGAATACAGCACTCAAGAGCGAGCTATTTAAAGAAGACACACGGGGGTGTACTTCTGAGTGATTTCAAAACAAAAATGCCACGCCTGTGTTTAATATGAATCAAATTCAGTGAAATAAATAAATACATTACAATAAAATTACACATTTAAATAAATTAATTAATTCAAAACTCAATGTTGCGGTGACGCACTTTGACTGGCAGTAAATGGGGGCGTATTTTTGAACGATTTAAAAACAGAAGCGTCACACCTGGTTAATATAAATTAAATTAAGAGAAATGAATAAATAATAGTAAATAAATGAATGAAGGAATGAATAAGTGAGTGAATAAAACACATAAATAAATAAATAAATAAATAAATAAATATAAATAAACGTCAAAACTCAATGTTGAGGTGACGCACTTTGACTGGCAGTAAATGGGGGCGTATTTTTGAACGATTTAAAAACAGAAGCGTCATACCTGGTTAATATAAATTAAATTAAGCGAAATGATTAAATAATAGTAAATAAATGAATGAAGGAATGAATAAGTGAGTGAAGAAAACACATAAATAAATAAATAAATAAATAAATAAATAAATAAATAAATAAATGTTGGCTCTTAGGTTAATGCTTTTGTTTTTGAGCTGATGAAACACTCTTGTCCTGTTTCCAAAGTACCGAAAAAGAAAGAAAAAAAAAAAAGCTGAAATATTTCATTTATTTACTTGCAAGTCGTTTGACCACTCACCAACATCAGAGAAACATGAATGTGTTTAGTTGTTAAAGGATTGAAATTTTAACTTGAACTCTAAGAGGGTGCATCTCCTATGTAGTTTACAAGGGGTTCGGCTGACAATCAAGTTTGGGAAGCTCTCAAGTTGAAGAGAGGAGCGTCATTTCCAAAACAACATGCAGCGCTCAAGAGGTCGTTGTAGAGAGAGAGAAAAAGCCTGTCTATCGCCCCCTGGAGGAGAAAGGAAGAATGACGAGGCTGAGCTGTCTTTCGTCACACCGAAAGCAGAAAGGAGGCACAGAGAAAGCAAAAAAGCAGCAGCAATCAGTTTAAAAAGGTAAAGGAGACAGCATGAATGCTGAGGCTTGGAGAAGTGTCTTAGCTGCCTAGTAAAGCAAAAGCTTACAGCACCTGGTATTCCCAGGCGGTCTCCCATCCAAGTACTAACCAGGCCCGACCCTGCTTAGCTTCCGAGATCGGACGAGATCGGGCGTGCTCAGGGTGGTATGGCCGTAAGCGAATACAGCACTCAAGAGCGAGCTATTTAAAGAAGACACACGGGGGTGTACTTCTGAGTGATTTCAAAACAAAAATGCCACGCCTGTGTTTAATATGAATCAAATTCAGTGAAATAAATAAATACATTACAATAAAATTACACATTTAAATAAATTAATTAATTCAAAACTCAATGTTGCGGTGACGCACTTTGACTGGCAGTAAATGGGGGCGTATTTTTGAACGATTTAAAAACAGAAGCGTCACACCTGGTTAATATAAATTAAATTAAGAGAAATGAATAAATAATAGTAAATAAATGAATGAAGGAATGAATAAGTGAGTGAATAAAACACATAAATAAATAAATAAATAAATAAATAAATAAATAAATAAATAAATAAATAAATAAATAAATAAATAAATAAATATAAATAAACGTCAAAACTCAATGTTGAGGTGACGCACTTTGACTGGCAGTAAATGGGGGCGTATTTTTGAACGATTTAAAAACAGAAGCGTCATACCTGGTTAATATAAATTAAATTAAGCGAAATGAATAAATAATAGTAAATAAATGAACGAAGGAATGAATAAGTGAGTGAATAAAACACATAAATAAATAAATAAATAAATAAATAAATAAATACATAAATAAATAAATGTTGGCTCTTAGGTTAATGCTTTTGTTTTTGAGCTGATGAAACACTCTTGTCCTGTTTCCAAAGTACCGAAAAAGAAAGAAAAAAAAAAAAGCTGAAATATTTCATTTATTTACTTGCAAGTCGTTTGACCACTCACCAACATCAGAGAAACATGAATGTGTTTAGTTGTTAAAGGATTGAAATTTTAACTTGAACTCTAAGAGGGTGCATCTCCTATGTAGTTTACAAGGGGTTCGGCTGACAATCAAGTTTGGGAAGCTCTCAAGTTGAAGAGAGGAGCGTCATTTCCAAAACAACATGCAGCGCTCAAGAGGTCGTTGTAGAGAGAGAGAAAAAGCCTGTCTATCGCCCCCTGGAGGAGAAAGGAAGAATGACGAGGCTGAGCTGTCTTTCGTCACACCGAAAGCAGAAAGGAGGCACAGAGAAAGCAAAAAAGCAGCAGCAATCAGTTTAAAAAGGTAAAGGAGACAGCATGAATGCTGAGGCTTGGAGAAGTGTCTTAGCTGCCTAGTAAAGCAAAAGCTTACAGCACCTGGTATTCCCAGGCGGTCTCCCATCCAAGTACTAACCAGGCCCGACCCTGCTTAGCTTCCGAGATCGGACGAGATCGGGCGTGCTCAGGGTGGTATGGCCGTAAGCGAATACAGCACTCAAGAGCGAGCTATTTAAAGAAGACACACGGGGGTGTACTTCTGAGTGATTTCAAAACAAAAATGCCACGCCTGTGTTTAATATGAATCAAATTCAGTGAAATAAATTAATACATAACAATAAAATTACACATTTAAATCAATTAATTAATTCAAAACTCAATGTTGCGGTGACGCACTTTGACTGGCAGTAAATGGGGGCGTATTTTTGAACGATTTAAAAACAGAAGCGTCACACCTGGTTAATATAAATTAAATTAAGAGAAATGAATAAATAATAGTAAATAAATGAATGAAGGAATGAATAAGTGAGTGAATAAAACACATAAATAAATAAATAAATAAATAAATAAATATAAATAAACGTCAAAACTCAATGTTGAGGTGACGCACTTTGACTGGCAGTAAATGGGGGCGTATTTTTGAACGATTTAAAAACAGAAGCGTCATACCTGGTTAATATAAATTAAATTAAGCGAAATGATTAAATAATAGTAAATAAATGAATGAAGGAATGAATAAGTGAGTGAAGAAAACACATAAATAAATAAATAAATAAATAAATAAATAAATAAATAAATAAATAAATAAATGTTGGCTCTTAGGTTAATGCTTTTGTTTTTGAGCTGATGAAACACTCTTGTCCTGTTTCCAAAGTACCGAAAAAGAAAGAAAAAAAAAAAAGCTGAAATATTTCATTTATTTACTTGCAAGTCGTTTGACCACTCACCAACATCAGAGAAACATGAATGTGTTTAGTTGTTAAAGGATTGAAATTTTAACTTGAACTCTAAGAGGGTGCATCTCCTATGTAGTTTACAAGGGGTTCGGCTGACAATCAAGTTTGGGAAGCTCTCAAGTTGAAGAGAGGAGCGTCATTTCCAAAACAACATGCAGCGCTCAAGAGGTCGTTGTAGAGAGAGAGAAAAAGCCTGTCTATCGCCCCCTGGAGGAGAAAGGAAGAATGACGAGGCTGAGCTGTCTTTCGTCACACCGAAAGCAGAAAGGAGGCACAGAGAAAGCAAAAAAGCAGCAGCAATCAGTTTAAAAAGGTAAAGGAGACAGCATGAATGCTGAGGCTTGGAGAAGTGTCTTAGCTGCCTAGTAAAGCAAAAGCTTACAGCACCTGGTATTCCCAGGCGGTCTCCCATCCAAGTACTAACCAGGCCCGACCCTGCTTAGCTTCCGAGATCGGACGAGATCGGGCGTGCTCAGGGTGGTATGGCCGTAAGCGAATACAGCACTCAAGAGCGAGCTATTTAAAGAAGACACACGGGGGTGTACTTCTGAGTGATTTCAAAACAAAAATGCCACGCCTGTGTTTAATATGAATCAAATTCAGTGAAATAAATAAATACATTACAATAAAATTACACATTTAAATAAATTAATTAATTCAAAACTCAATGTTGCGGTGACGCACTTTGACTGGCAGTAAATGGGGGCGTATTTTTGAACGATTTAAAAACAGAAGCGTCACACCTGGTTAATATAAATTAAATTAAGAGAAATGAATAAATAATAGTAAATAAATGAATGAAGGAATGAATAAGTGAGTGAATAAAACACATAAATAAATAAATAAATAAATAAATAAATAAATATAAATAAACGTCAAAACTCAATGTTGAGGTGACGCACTTTGACTGGCAGTAAATGGGGGCGTATTTTTGAACGATTTAAAAACAGAAGCGTCACACCTGGTTAATATAAATTAAATTAAGCGAAATGAATAAATAATAGTAAATAAATGAACGAACGAAGGAATGAATAAGTGAGTGAATAAAACACATAAATAAATAAATAAATAAATAAATAAATAAATAAATAAATAAATAAATAAATAAACAAATAAATGTTGGCTCTTAGGTTAATGCTTTTGTTTTTGAGCTGATGAAACACTCTTGTCCTGTTTCCAAAGTACCGAAAAAGAAAGAAAAAAAAAAAAGCTGAAATATTTCATTTATTTACTTGCAAGTCGTTTGACCACTCACCAACATCAGAGAAACATGAATGTGTTTAGTTGTTAAAGGATTGAAATTTTAACTTGAACTCTAAGAGGGTGCATCTCCTATGTAGTTTACAAGGGGTTCGGCTGACAATCAAGTTTGGGAAGCTCTCAAGTTGAAGAGAGGAACGTCATTTCCAAAACAACATGCAGCGCTCAAGAGGTCGTTGTAGAGAGAGAGAAAAAGCCTGTCTATCGCCCCCTGGAGGAGAAAGGAAGAATGACGAGGCTGAGCTGTCTTTCGTCACACCGAAAGCAGAAAGGAGGCACAGAGAAAGCAAAAAAGCAGCAGCAATCAGTTTAAAAAGGTAAAGGAGACAGCATGAATGCTGAGGCTTGGAGAAGTGTCTTAGCTGCCTAGTAAAGCAAAAGCTTACAGCACCTGGTATTCCCAGGCGGTCTCCCATCCAAGTACTAACCAGGCCCGACCCTGCTTAGCTTCCGAGATCGGACGAGATCGGGCGTGCTCAGGGTGGTATGGCCGTAAGCGAATACAGCACTCAAGAGCGAGCTATTTAAAGAAGACACACGGGGGTGTACTTCTGAGTGATTTCAAAACAAAAATGCCACGCCTGTGTTTAATATGAATCAAATTCAGTGAAATAAATAAATACATTACAATAAAATTACACATTTAAATAAATTAATTAATTCAAAACTCAATGTTGCGGTGACGCACTTTGACTGGCAGTAAATGGGGGCGTATTTTTGAACGATTTAAAAACAGAAGCGTCACACCTGGTTAATATAAATTAAATTAAGAGAAATGAATAAATAATAGTAAATAAATGAATGAAGGAATGAATAAGTGAGTGAATAAAACACATAAATAAATAAATAAATAAATAAATATAAATAAACGTCAAAACTCAATGTTGAGGTGACGCACTTTGACTGGCAGTAAATGGGGGCGTATTTTTGAACGATTTAAAAACAGAAGCGTCATACCTGGTTAATATAAATTAAATTAAGCGAAATGAATAAATAATAGTAAATAAATGAACGAAGGAATGAATAAGTGAGTGAATAAAACACATAAATAAATAAATAAATAAATAAATAAATAAATAAATAAATAAATAAATAAATAAATAAATAAATAAATAAATAAATGTTGGCTCTTAGGTTAATGCTTTTGTTTTTGAGCTGATGAAACACTCTTGTCCTGTTTCCAAAGTACCGAAAAAGAAAGAAAAAAAAAAAGCTGAAATATTTCCTTTATTTACTTGCAAGTCGTTTGACCACTCACCAACATCAGAGAAACATGAATGTGTTTAGTTGTTAAAGGATTGAAATTTTAACTTGAACTCTAAGAGGGTGCATCTCCTATGTAGTTTACAAGGGGTTCGGCTGACAATCAAGTTTGGGAAGCTCTCAAGTTGAAGAGAGGAGCGTCATTTCCAAAACAACATGCAGCGCTCAAGAGGTCGTTGTAGAGAGAGAGAAAAAGCCTGTCTATCGCCCCCTGGAGGAGAAAGGAAGAATGACGAGGCTGAGCTGTCTTTCGTCACACCGAAAGCAGAAAGGAGGCACAGAGAAAGCAAAAAAGCAGCAGCAATCAGTTTAAAAAGGTAAAGGAGACAGCATGAATGCTGAGGCTTGGAGAAGTGTCTTAGCTGCCTAGTAAAGCAAAAGCTTACAGCACCTGGTATTCCCAGGCGGTCTCCCATCCAAGTACTAACCAGGCCCGACCCTGCTTAGCTTCCGAGATCGGACGAGATCGGGCGTGCTCAGGGTGGTATGGCCGTAAGCGAATACAGCACTCAAGAGCGAGCTATTTAAAGAAGACACACGGGGGTGTACTTCTGAGTGATTTCAAAACAAAAATGCCACGCCTGTGTTTAATATGAATCAAATTCAGTGAAATAAATAAATACATTACAATAAAATTACACATTTAAATAAATTAATTAATTCAAAACTCAATGTTGCGGTGACGCACTTTGACTGGCAGTAAATGGGGGCGTATTTTTGAACGATTTAAAAACAGAAGCGTCACATGGTTAATATAAATTAAATTAAGAGAAATGAATAAATAATAGTAAATAAATGAATGAAGGAATGAATAAGTGAGTGAATAAAACACATAAATAAATAAATAAATAAATAAATATAAATAAACGTCAAAACTCAATGTTGAGGTGACGCACTTTGACTGGCAGTAAATGGGGGCGTATTTTTGAACGATTTAAAAACAGAAGCGTCATACCTGGTTAATATAAATTAAATTAAGCGAAATGAATAAATAATAGTAAATAAATGAACGAAGGAATGAATAAGTGAGTGAATAAAACACATAAATAAATAAATAAATAAATAAATAAATAAATAAATAAATAAATAAATAAATGTTGGCTCTTAGGTTAATGCTTTTGTTTTTGAGCTGATGAAACACTCTTGTCCTGTTTCCAAAGTACCGAAAAAGAAAGAAAAAAAAAAGCTGAAATATTTCATTTATTTACTTGCAAGTCGTTTGACCACTCACCAACATCAGAGAAACATGAATGTGTTTAGTTGTTAAAGGATTGAAATTTTAACTTGAACTCTAAGAGGGTGCATCTCCTATGTAGTTTACAAGGGGTTCGGCTGACAATCAAGTTTGGGAAGCTCTCAAGTTGAAGAGAGGAGCGTCATTTCCAAAACAACATGCAGCGCTCAAGAGGTCGTTGTAGAGAGAGAGAAAAAGCCTGTCTATCGCCCCCTGGAGGAGAAAGGAAGAATGACGAGGCTGAGCTGTCTTTCGTCACACCGAAAGCAGAAAGGAGGCACAGAGAAAGCAAAAAAGCAGCAGCAATCAGTTTAAAAAGGTAAAGGAGACAGCATGAATGCTGAGGCTTGGAGAAGTGTCTTAGCTGCCTAGTAAAGCAAAAGCTTACAGCACCTGGTATTCCCAGGCGGTCTCCCATCCAAGTACTAACCAGGCCCGACCCTGCTTAGCTTCCGAGATCGGACGAGATCGGGCGTGCTCAGGGTGGTATGGCCGTAAGCGAATACAGCACTCAAGAGCGAGCTATTTAAAGAAGACACACGGGGGTGTACTTCTGAGTGATTTCAAAACAAAAATGCCACGCCTGTGTTTAATATGAATCAAATTCAGTGAAATAAATAAATACATTACAATAAAATTACACATTTAAATAAATTAATTAATTCAAAACTCAATGTTGCGGTGACGCACTTTGACTGGCAGTAAATGGGGGCGTATTTTTGAACGATTTAAAAACAGAAGCGTCACACCTGGTTAATATAAATTAAATTAAGAGAAATGAATAAATAATAGTAAATAAATGAATGAAGGAATGAATAAGTGAGTGAATAAAACACATAAATAAATAAATAAATAAATAAATATAAATAAACGTCAAAACTCAATGTTGAGGTGACGCACTTTGACTGGCAGTAAATGGGGGCGTATTTTTGAACGATTTAAAAACAGAAGCGTCATACCTGGTTAATATAAATTAAATTAAGCGAAATGAATAAATAATAGTAAATAAATGAACGAAGGAATGAATAAGTGAGTGAATAAAACACATAAATAAATAAATAAATAAATAAATAAATAAATAAATAAATAAATAAATAAATAAATAAATGTTGGCTCTTAGGTTAATGCTTTTGTTTTTGAGCTGATGAAACACTCTTGTCCTGTTTCCAAAGTACCGAAAAAGAAAGAAAAAAAAAAAGCTGAAATATTTCCTTTATTTACTTGCAAGTCGTTTGACCACTCACCAACATCAGAGAAACATGAATGTGTTTAGTTGTTAAAGGATTGAAATTTTAACTTGAACTCTAAGAGGGTGCATCTCCTATGTAGTTTACAAGGGGTTCGGCTGACAATCAAGTTTGGGAAGCTCTCAAGTTGAAGAGAGGAGCGTCATTTCCAAAACAACATGCAGCGCTCAAGAGGTCGTTGTAGAGAGAGAGAAAAAGCCTGTCTATCGCCCCCTGGAGGAGAAAGGAAGAATGACGAGGCTGAGCTGTCTTTCGTCACACCGAAAGCAGAAAGGAGGCACAGAGAAAGCAAAAAAGCAGCAGCAATCAGTTTAAAAAGGTAAAGGAGACAGCATGAATGCTGAGGCTTGGAGAAGTGTCTTAGCTGCCTAGTAAAGCAAAAGCTTACAGCACCTGGTATTCCCAGGCGGTCTCCCATCCAAGTACTAACCAGGCCCGACCCTGCTTAGCTTCCGAGATCGGACGAGATCGGGCGTGCTCAGGGTGGTATGGCCGTAAGCGAATACAGCACTCAAGAGCGAGCTATTTAAAGAAGACACACGGGGGTGTACTTCTGAGTGATTTCAAAACAAAAATGCCACGCCTGTGTTTAATATGAATCAAATTCAGTGAAATAAATAAATACATTACAATAAAATTACACATTTAAATAAATTAATTAATTCAAAACTCAATGTTGCGGTGACGCACTTTGACTGGCAGTAAATGGGGGCGTATTTTTGAACGATTTAAAAACAGAAGCGTCACATGGTTAATATAAATTAAATTAAGAGAAATGAATAAATAATAGTAAATAAATGAATGAAGGAATGAATAAGTGAGTGAATAAAACACATAAATAAATAAATAAATAAATAAATAAATAAATATAAATAAACGTCAAAACTCAATGTTGAGGTGACGCACTTTGACTGGCAGTAAATGGGGGCGTATTTTTGAACGATTTAAAAACAGAAGCGTCATACCTGGTTAATATAAATTAAATTAAGCGAAATGAATAAATAATAGTAAATAAATGAACGAAGGAATGAATAAGTGAGTGAAGAAAACACATAAATAAATAAATAAATAAATAAATAAATAAATAAATAAATAAATAAATAAATGTTGGCTCTTAGGTTAATGCTTTTGTTTTTGAGCTGATGAAACACTCTTGTCCTGTTTCCAAAGTACCGAAAAAGAAAGAAAAAAAAAAAAGCTGAAATATTTCATTTATTTACTTGCAAGTCGTTTGACCACTCACCAACATCAGAGAAACATGAATGTGTTTAGTTGTTAAAGGATTGAAATTTTAACTTGAACTCTAAGAGGGTGCATCTCCTATGTAGTTTACAAGGGGTTCGGCTGACAATCAAGTTTGGGAAGCTCTCAAGTTGAAGAGAGGAGCGTCATTTCCAAAACAACATGCAGCGCTCAAGAGGTCGTTGTAGAGAGAGAGAAAAAGCCTGTCTATCGCCCCCTGGAGGAGAAAGGAAGAATGACGAGGCTGAGCTGTCTTTCGTCACACCGAAAGCAGAAAGGAGGCACAGAGAAAGCAAAAAAGCAGCAGCAATCAGTTTAAAAAGGTAAAGGAGACAGCATGAATGCTGAGGCTTGGAGAAGTGTCTTAGCTGCCTAGTAAAGCAAAAGCTTACAGCACCTGGTATTCCCAGGCGGTCTCCCATCCAAGTACTAACCAGGCCCGACCCTGCTTAGCTTCCGAGATCGGACGAGATCGGGCGTGCTCAGGGTGGTATGGCCGTAAGCGAATACAGCACTCAAGAGCGAGCTATTTAAAGAAGACACACGGGGGTGTACTTCTGAGTGATTTCAAAACAAAAATGCCACGCCTGTGTTTAATATGAATCAAATTCAGTGAAATAAATAAATACATTACAATAAAATTACACATTTAAATAAATTAATTAATTCAAAACTCAATGTTGCGGTGACGCACTTTGACTGGCAGTAAATGGGGGCGTATTTTTGAACGATTTAAAAACAGAAGCGTCACACCTGGTTAATATAAATTAAATTAAGAGAAATGAATAAATAATAGTAAATAAATGAATGAAGGAATGAATAAGTGAGTGAATAAAACACATAAATAAATAAATAAATAAATAAATAAATAAATATAAATAAACGTCAAAACTCAATGTTGAGGTGACGCACTTTGACTGGCAGTAAATGGGGGCGTATTTTTGAACGATTTAAAAACAGAAGCGTCACACCTGGTTAATATAAATTAAATTAAGCGAAATGAATAAATAATAGTAAATAAATGAACGAACGAAGGAATGAATAAGTGAGTGAATAAAACACATAAATAAATAAATAAATAAATAAATAAATAAATAAATAAATAAATAAATAAATAAATAAATAAATAAATAAATAAATAAATAAACAAATAAATGTTGGCTCTTAGGTTAATGCTTTTGTTTTTGAGCTGATGAAACACTCTTGTCCTGTTTCCAAAGTACCGAAAAAGAAAGAAAAAAAAAAAGCTGAAATATTTCATTTATTTACTTGCAAGTCGTTTGACCACTCACCAACATCAGAGAAACATGAATGTGTTTAGTTGTTAAAGGATTGAAATTTTAACTTGAACTCTAAGAGGGTGCATCTCCTATGTAGTTTACAAGGGGTTCGGCTGACAATCAAGTTTGGGAAGCTCTCAAGTTGAAGAGAGGAACGTCATTTCCAAAACAACATGCAGCGCTCAAGAGGTCGTTGTAGAGAGAGAGAAAAAGCCTGTCTATCGCCCCCTGGAGGAGAAAGGAAGAATGACGAGGCTGAGCTGTCTTTCGTCACACCGAAAGCAGAAAGGAGGCACAGAGAAAGCAAAAAAGCAGCAGCAATCAGTTTAAAAAGGTAAAGGAGACAGCATGAATGCTGAGGCTTGGAGAAGTGTCTTAGCTGCCTAGTAAAGCAAAAGCTTACAGCACCTGGTATTCCCAGGCGGTCTCCCATCCAAGTACTAACCAGGCCCGACCCTGCTTAGCTTCCGAGATCGGACGAGATCGGGCGTGCTCAGGGTGGTATGGCCGTAAGCGAATACAGCACTCAAGAGCGAGCTATTTAAAGAAGACACACGGGGGTGTACTTCTGAGTGATTTCAAAACAAAAATGCCACGCCTGTGTTTAATATGAATCAAATTCAGTGAAATAAATAAATACATTACAATAAAATTACACATTTAAATAAATTAATTAATTCAAAACTCAATGTTGCGGTGACGCACTTTGACTGGCAGTAAATGGGGGCGTATTTTTGAACGATTTAAAAACAGAAGCGTCACACCTGGTTAATATAAATTAAATTAAGAGAAATGAATAAATAATAGTAAATAAATGAATGAAGGAATGAATAAGTGAGTGAATAAAACACATAAATAAATAAATAAATAAATAAATATAAATAAACGTCAAAACTCAATGTTGAGGTGACGCACTTTGACTGGCAGTAAATGGGGGCGTATTTTTGAACGATTTAAAAACAGAAGCGTCATACCTGGTTAATATAAATTAAATTAAGCGAAATGAATAAATAATAGTAAATAAATGAACGAAGGAATGAATAAGTGAGTGAATAAAACACATAAATAAATAAATAAATAAATAAATAAATAAATAAATAAATAAATAAATAAATAAATAAATAAATAAATAAATAAATGTTGGCTCTTAGGTTAATGCTTTTGTTTTTGAGCTGATGAAACACTCTTGTCCTGTTTCCAAAGTACCGAAAAAGAAAGAAAAAAAAAAAGCTGAAATATTTCCTTTATTTACTTGCAAGTCGTTTGACCACTCACCAACATCAGAGAAACATGAATGTGTTTAGTTGTTAAAGGATTGAAATTTTAACTTGAACTCTAAGAGGGTGCATCTCCTATGTAGTTTACAAGGGGTTCGGCTGACAATCAAGTTTGGGAAGCTCTCAAGTTGAAGAGAGGAGCGTCATTTCCAAAACAACATGCAGCGCTCAAGAGGTCGTTGTAGAGAGAGAGAAAAAGCCTGTCTATCGCCCCCTGGAGGAGAAAGGAAGAATGACGAGGCTGAGCTGTCTTTCGTCACACCGAAAGCAGAAAGGAGGCACAGAGAAAGCAAAAAAGCAGCAGCAATCAGTTTAAAAAGGTAAAGGAGACAGCATGAATGCTGAGGCTTGGAGAAGTGTCTTAGCTGCCTAGTAAAGCAAAAGCTTACAGCACCTGGTATTCCCAGGCGGTCTCCCATCCAAGTACTAACCAGGCCCGACCCTGCTTAGCTTCCGAGATCGGACGAGATCGGGCGTGCTCAGGGTGGTATGGCCGTAAGCGAATACAGCACTCAAGAGCGAGCTATTTAAAGAAGACACACGGGGGTGTACTTCTGAGTGATTTCAAAACAAAAATGCCACGCCTGTGTTTAATATGAATCAAATTCAGTGAAATAAATAAATACATTACAATAAAATTACACATTTAAATAAATTAATTAATTCAAAACTCAATGTTGCGGTGACGCACTTTGACTGGCAGTAAATGGGGGCGTATTTTTGAACGATTTAAAAACAGAAGCGTCACATGGTTAATATAAATTAAATTAAGAGAAATGAATAAATAATAGTAAATAAATGAATGAAGGAATGAATAAGTGAGTGAATAAAACACATAAATAAATAAATAAATAAATAAATATAAATAAACGTCAAAACTCAATGTTGAGGTGACGCACTTTGACTGGCAGTAAATGGGGGCGTATTTTTGAACGATTTAAAAACAGAAGCGTCATACCTGGTTAATATAAATTAAATTAAGCGAAATGAATAAATAATAGTAAATAAATGAACGAAGGAATGAATAAGTGAGTGAATAAAACACATAAATAAATAAATAAATAAATAAATAAATAAATAAATAAATAAATAAATAAATGTTGGCTCTTAGGTTAATGCTTTTGTTTTTGAGCTGATGAAACACTCTTGTCCTGTTTCCAAAGTACCGAAAAAGAAAGAAAAAAAAAAGCTGAAATATTTCATTTATTTACTTGCAAGTCGTTTGACCACTCACCAACATCAGAGAAACATGAATGTGTTTAGTTGTTAAAGGATTGAAATTTTAACTTGAACTCTAAGAGGGTGCATCTCCTATGTAGTTTACAAGGGGTTCGGCTGACAATCAAGTTTGGGAAGCTCTCAAGTTGAAGAGAGGAGCGTCATTTCCAAAACAACATGCAGCGCTCAAGAGGTCGTTGTAGAGAGAGAGAAAAAGCCTGTCTATCGCCCCCTGGAGGAGAAAGGAAGAATGACGAGGCTGAGCTGTCTTTCGTCACACCGAAAGCAGAAAGGAGGCACAGAGAAAGCAAAAAAGCAGCAGCAATCAGTTTAAAAAGGTAAAGGAGACAGCATGAATGCTGAGGCTTGGAGAAGTGTCTTAGCTGCCTAGTAAAGCAAAAGCTTACAGCACCTGGTATTCCCAGGCGGTCTCCCATCCAAGTACTAACCAGGCCCGACCCTGCTTAGCTTCCGAGATCGGACGAGATCGGGCGTGCTCAGGGTGGTATGGCCGTAAGCGAATACAGCACTCAAGAGCGAGCTATTTAAAGAAGACACACGGGGGTGTACTTCTGAGTGATTTCAAAACAAAAATGCCACGCCTGTGTTTAATATGAATCAAATTCAGTGAAATAAATAAATACATTACAATAAAATTACACATTTAAATAAATTAATTAATTCAAAACTCAATGTTGCGGTGACGCACTTTGACTGGCAGTAAATGGGGGCGTATTTTTGAACGATTTAAAAACAGAAGCGTCACACCTGGTTAATATAAATTAAATTAAGAGAAATGAATAAATAATAGTAAATAAATGAATGAAGGAATGAATAAGTGAGTGAATAAAACACATAAATAAATAAATAAATAAATAAATATAAATAAACGTCAAAACTCAATGTTGAGGTGACGCACTTTGACTGGCAGTAAATGGGGGCGTATTTTTGAACGATTTAAAAACAGAAGCGTCATACCTGGTTAATATAAATTAAATTAAGCGAAATGAATAAATAATAGTAAATAAATGAACGAAGGAATGAATAAGTGAGTGAATAAAACACATAAATAAATAAATAAATAAATAAATAAATAAATAAATAAATAAATGTTGGCTCTTAGGTTAATGCTTTTGTTTTTGAGCTGATGAAACACTCTTGTCCTGTTTCCAAAGTACCGAAAAAGAAAGAAAAAAAAAAAGCTGAAATATTTCCTTTATTTACTTGCAAGTCGTTTGACCACTCACCAACATCAGAGAAACATGAATGTGTTTAGTTGTTAAAGGATTGAAATTTTAACTTGAACTCTAAGAGGGTGCATCTCCTATGTAGTTTACAAGGGGTTCGGCTGACAATCAAGTTTGGGAAGCTCTCAAGTTGAAGAGAGGAGCGTCATTTCCAAAACAACATGCAGCGCTCAAGAGGTCGTTGTAGAGAGAGAGAAAAAGCCTGTCTATCGCCCCCTGGAGGAGAAAGGAAGAATGACGAGGCTGAGCTGTCTTTCGTCACACCGAAAGCAGAAAGGAGGCACAGAGAAAGCAAAAAAGCAGCAGCAATCAGTTTAAAAAGGTAAAGGAGACAGCATGAATGCTGAGGCTTGGAGAAGTGTCTTAGCTGCCTAGTAAAGCAAAAGCTTACAGCACCTGGTATTCCCAGGCGGTCTCCCATCCAAGTACTAACCAGGCCCGACCCTGCTTAGCTTCCGAGATCGGACGAGATCGGGCGTGCTCAGGGTGGTATGGCCGTAAGCGAATACAGCACTCAAGAGCGAGCTATTTAAAGAAGACACACGGGGGTGTACTTCTGAGTGATTTCAAAACAAAAATGCCACGCCTGTGTTTAATATGAATCAAATTCAGTGAAATAAATAAATACATTACAATAAAATTACACATTTAAATAAATTAATTAATTCAAAACTCAATGTTGCGGTGACGCACTTTGACTGGCAGTAAATGGGGGCGTATTTTTGAACGATTTAAAAACAGAAGCGTCACATGGTTAATATAAATTAAATTAAGAGAAATGAATAAATAATAGTAAATAAATGAATGAAGGAATGAATAAGTGAGTGAATAAAACACATAAATAAATAAATAAATAAATAAATAAATAAATAAATATAAATAAACGTCAAAACTCAATGTTGAGGTGACGCACTTTGACTGGCAGTAAATGGGGGCGTATTTTTGAACGATTTAAAAACAGAAGCGTCATACCTGGTTAATATAAATTAAATTAAGCGAAATGAATAAATAATAGTAAATAAATGAACGAAGGAATGAATAAGTGAGTGAAGAAAACACATAAATAAATAAATAAATAAATAAATAAATAAATAAATAAATAAATAAATGTTGGCTCTTAGGTTAATGCTTTTGTTTTTGAGCTGATGAAACACTCTTGTCCTGTTTCCAAAGTACCGAAAAAGAAAGAAAAAAAAAAAAGCTGAAATATTTCATTTATTTACTTGCAAGTCGTTTGACCACTCACCAACATCAGAGAAACATGAATGTGTTTAGTTGTTAAAGGATTGAAATTTTAACTTGAACTCTAAGAGGGTGCATCTCCTATGTAGTTTACAAGGGGTTCGGCTGACAATCAAGTTTGGGAAGCTCTCAAGTTGAAGAGAGGAGCGTCATTTCCAAAACAACATGCAGCGCTCAAGAGGTCGTTGTAGAGAGAGAGAAAAAGCCTGTCTATCGCCCCCTGGAGGAGAAAGGAAGAATGACGAGGCTGAGCTGTCTTTCGTCACACCGAAAGCAGAAAGGAGGCACAGAGAAAGCAAAAAAGCAGCAGCAATCAGTTTAAAAAGGTAAAGGAGACAGCATGAATGCTGAGGCTTGGAGAAGTGTCTTAGCTGCCTAGTAAAGCAAAAGCTTACAGCACCTGGTATTCCCAGGCGGTCTCCCATCCAAGTACTAACCAGGCCCGACCCTGCTTAGCTTCCGAGATCGGACGAGATCGGGCGTGCTCAGGGTGGTATGGCCGTAAGCGAATACAGCACTCAAGAGCGAGCTATTTAAAGAAGACACACGGGGGTGTACTTCTGAGTGATTTCAAAACAAAAATGCCACGCCTGTGTTTAATATGAATCAAATTCAGTGAAATAAATAAATACATTACAATAAAATTACACATTTAAATAAATTAATTAATTCAAAACTCAATGTTGCGGTGACGCACTTTGACTGGCAGTAAATGGGGGCGTATTTTTGAACGATTTAAAAACAGAAGCGTCACACCTGGTTAATATAAATTAAATTAAGAGAAATGAATAAATAATAGTAAATAAATGAATGAAGGAATGAATAAGTGAGTGAATAAAACACATAAATAAATAAATAAATAAATAAATAAATAAATATAAATAAACGTCAAAACTCAATGTTGAGGTGACGCACTTTGACTGGCAGTAAATGGGGGCGTATTTTTGAACGATTTAAAAACAGAAGCGTCACACCTGGTTAATATAAATTAAATTAAGCGAAATGAATAAATAATAGTAAATAAATGAACGAACGAAGGAATGAATAAGTGAGTGAATAAAACACATAAATAAATAAATAAATAAATAAATAAATAAATAAATAAATAAATAAATAAATAAATAAACAAATAAATGTTGGCTCTTAGGTTAATGCTTTTGTTTTTGAGCTGATGAAACACTCTTGTCCTGTTTCCAAAGTACCGAAAAAGAAAGAAAAAAAAAAGCTGAAATATTTCATTTATTTACTTGCAAGTCGTTTGACCACTCACCAACATCAGAGAAACATGAATGTGTTTAGTTGTTAAAGGATTGAAATTTTAACTTGAACTCTAAGAGGGTGCATCTCCTATGTAGTTTACAAGGGGTTCGGCTGACAATCAAGTTTGGGAAGCTCTCAAGTTGAAGAGAGGAGCGTCATTTCCAAAACAACATGCAGCGCTCAAGAGGTCGTTGTAGAGAGAGAGAAAAAGCCTGTCTATCGCCCCCTGGAGGAGAAAGGAAGAATGACGAGGCTGAGCTGTCTTTCGTCACACCGAAAGCAGAAAGGAGGCACAGAGAAAGCAAAAAAGCAGCAGCAATCAGTTTAAAAAGGTAAAGGAGACAGCATGAATGCTGAGGCTTGGAGAAGTGTCTTAGCTGCCTAGTAAAGCAAAAGCTTACAGCACCTGGTATTCCCAGGCGGTCTCCCATCCAAGTACTAACCAGGCCCGACCCTGCTTAGCTTCCGAGATCGGACGAGATCGGGCGTGCTCAGGGTGGTATGGCCGTAAGCGAATACAGCACTCAAGAGCGAGCTATTTAAAGAAGACACACGGGGGTGTACTTCTGAGTGATTTCAAAACAAAAATGCCACGCCTGTGTTTAATATGAATCAAATTCAGTGAAATAAATAAATACATTACAATAAAATTACACATTTAAATAAATTAATTAATTCAAAACTCAATGTTGCGGTGACGCACTTTGACTGGCAGTAAATGGGGGCGTATTTTTGAACGATTTAAAAACAGAAGCGTCACACCTGGTTAATATAAATTAAATTAAGAGAAATGAATAAATAATAGTAAATAAATGAATGAAGGAATGAATAAGTGAGTGAATAAAACACATAAATAAATAAATAAATAAATAAATAAATAAATATAAATAAACGTCAAAACTCAATGTTGAGGTGACGCACTTTGACTGGCAGTAAATGGGGGCGTATTTTTGAACGATTTAAAAACAGAAGCGTCACACCTGGTTAATATAAATTAAATTAAGCGAAATGAATAAATAATAGTAAATAAATGAACGAACGAAGGAATGAATAAGTGAGTGAATAAAACACATAAATAAATAAATAAATAAATAAATAAATAAATAAATAAATAAATAAATAAATAAATAAATAAATAAATAAATAAATAAATAAATAAATAAATAAATAAACAAATAAATGTTGGCTCTTAGGTTAATGCTTTTGTTTTTGAGCTGATGAAACACTCTTGTCCTGTTTCCAAAGTACCGAAAAAGAAAGAAAAAAAAAAAAGCTGAAATATTTCATTTATTTACTTGCAAGTCGTTTGACCACTCACCAACATCAGAGAAACATGAATGTGTTTAGTTGTTAAAGGATTGAAATTTTAACTTGAACTCTAAGAGGGTGCATCTCCTATGTAGTTTACAAGGGGTTCGGCTGACAATCAAGTTTGGGAAGCTCTCAAGTTGAAGAGAGGAACGTCATTTCCAAAACAACATGCAGCGCTCAAGAGGTCGTTGTAGAGAGAGAGAAAAAGCCTGTCTATCGCCCCCTGGAGGAGAAAGGAAGAATGACGAGGCTGAGCTGTCTTTCGTCACACCGAAAGCAGAAAGGAGGCACAGAGAAAGCAAAAAAGCAGCAGCAATCAGTTTAAAAAGGTAAAGGAGACAGCATGAATGCTGAGGCTTGGAGAAGTGTCTTAGCTGCCTAGTAAAGCAAAAGCTTACAGCACCTGGTATTCCCAGGCGGTCTCCCATCCAAGTACTAACCAGGCCCGACCCTGCTTAGCTTCCGAGATCGGACGAGATCGGGCGTGCTCAGGGTGGTATGGCCGTAAGCGAATACAGCACTCAAGAGCGAGCTATTTAAAGAAGACACACGGGGGTGTACTTCTGAGTGATTTCAAAACAAAAATGCCACGCCTGTGTTTAATATGAATCAAATTCAGTGAAATAAATAAATACATTACAATAAAATTACACATTTAAATAAATTAATTAATTCAAAACTCAATGTTGCGGTGACGCACTTTGACTGGCAGTAAATGGGGGCGTATTTTTGAACGATTTAAAAACAGAAGCGTCACACCTGGTTAATATAAATTAAATTAAGAGAAATGAATAAATAATAGTAAATAAATGAATGAAGGAATGAATAAGTGAGTGAATAAAACACATAAATAAATAAATAAATAAATAAATATAAATAAACGTCAAAACTCAATGTTGAGGTGACGCACTTTGACTGGCAGTAAATGGGGGCGTATTTTTGAACGATTTAAAAACAGAAGCGTCATACCTGGTTAATATAAATTAAATTAAGCGAAATGAATAAATAATAGTAAATAAATGAACGAAGGAATGAATAAGTGAGTGAATAAAACACATAAATAAATAAATAAATAAATAAATAAATAAATAAATAAATAAATAAATAAATAAATAAATAAATGTTGGCTCTTAGGTTAATGCTTTTGTTTTTGAGCTGATGAAACACTCTTGTCCTGTTTCCAAAGTACCGAAAAAGAAAGAAAAAAAAAAAGCTGAAATATTTCCTTTATTTACTTGCAAGTCGTTTGACCACTCACCAACATCAGAGAAACATGAATGTGTTTAGTTGTTAAAGGATTGAAATTTTAACTTGAACTCTAAGAGGGTGCATCTCCTATGTAGTTTACAAGGGGTTCGGCTGACAATCAAGTTTGGGAAGCTCTCAAGTTGAAGAGAGGAGCGTCATTTCCAAAACAACATGCAGCGCTCAAGAGGTCGTTGTAGAGAGAGAGAAAAAGCCTGTCTATCGCCCCCTGGAGGAGAAAGGAAGAATGACGAGGCTGAGCTGTCTTTCGTCACACCGAAAGCAGAAAGGAGGCACAGAGAAAGCAAAAAAGCAGCAGCAATCAGTTTAAAAAGGTAAAGGAGACAGCATGAATGCTGAGGCTTGGAGAAGTGTCTTAGCTGCCTAGTAAAGCAAAAGCTTACAGCACCTGGTATTCCCAGGCGGTCTCCCATCCAAGTACTAACCAGGCCCGACCCTGCTTAGCTTCCGAGATCGGACGAGATCGGGCGTGCTCAGGGTGGTATGGCCGTAAGCGAATACAGCACTCAAGAGCGAGCTATTTAAAGAAGACACACGGGGGTGTACTTCTGAGTGATTTCAAAACAAAAATGCCACGCCTGTGTTTAATATGAATCAAATTCAGTGAAATAAATAAATACATTACAATAAAATTACACATTTAAATAAATTAATTAATTCAAAACTCAATGTTGCGGTGACGCACTTTGACTGGCAGTAAATGGGGGCGTATTTTTGAACGATTTAAAAACAGAAGCGTCACATGGTTAATATAAATTAAATTAAGAGAAATGAATAAATAATAGTAAATAAATGAATGAAGGAATGAATAAGTGAGTGAATAAAACACATAAATAAATAAATAAATAAATAAATATAAATAAACGTCAAAACTCAATGTTGAGGTGACGCACTTTGACTGGCAGTAAATGGGGGCGTATTTTTGAACGATTTAAAAACAGAAGCGTCATACCTGGTTAATATAAATTAAATTAAGCGAAATGAATAAATAATAGTAAATAAATGAACGAAGGAATGAATAAGTGAGTGAATAAAACACATAAATAAATAAATAAATAAATAAATAAATAAATAAATAAATAAATGTTGGCTCTTAGGTTAATGCTTTTGTTTTTGAGCTGATGAAACACTCTTGTCCTGTTTCCAAAGTACCGAAAAAGAAAGAAAAAAAAAAGCTGAAATATTTCATTTATTTACTTGCAAGTCGTTTGACCACTCACCAACATCAGAGAAACATGAATGTGTTTAGTTGTTAAAGGATTGAAATTTTAACTTGAACTCTAAGAGGGTGCATCTCCTATGTAGTTTACAAGGGGTTCGGCTGACAATCAAGTTTGGGAAGCTCTCAAGTTGAAGAGAGGAGCGTCATTTCCAAAACAACATGCAGCGCTCAAGAGGTCGTTGTAGAGAGAGAGAAAAAGCCTGTCTATCGCCCCCTGGAGGAGAAAGGAAGAATGACGAGGCTGAGCTGTCTTTCGTCACACCGAAAGCAGAAAGGAGGCACAGAGAAAGCAAAAAAGCAGCAGCAATCAGTTTAAAAAGGTAAAGGAGACAGCATGAATGCTGAGGCTTGGAGAAGTGTCTTAGCTGCCTAGTAAAGCAAAAGCTTACAGCACCTGGTATTCCCAGGCGGTCTCCCATCCAAGTACTAACCAGGCCCGACCCTGCTTAGCTTCCGAGATCGGACGAGATCGGGCGTGCTCAGGGTGGTATGGCCGTAAGCGAATACAGCACTCAAGAGCGAGCTATTTAAAGAAGACACACGGGGGTGTACTTCTGAGTGATTTCAAAACAAAAATGCCACGCCTGTGTTTAATATGAATCAAATTCAGTGAAATAAATAAATACATTACAATAAAATTACACATTTAAATAAATTAATTAATTCAAAACTCAATGTTGCGGTGACGCACTTTGACTGGCAGTAAATGGGGGCGTATTTTTGAACGATTTAAAAACAGAAGCGTCACACCTGGTTAATATAAATTAAATTAAGAGAAATGAATAAATAATAGTAAATAAATGAATGAAGGAATGAATAAGTGAGTGAATAAAACACATAAATAAATAAATAAATAAATAAATATAAATAAACGTCAAAACTCAATGTTGAGGTGACGCACTTTGACTGGCAGTAAATGGGGGCGTATTTTTGAACGATTTAAAAACAGAAGCGTCATACCTGGTTAATATAAATTAAATTAAGCGAAATGAATAAATAATAGTAAATAAATGAACGAAGGAATGAATAAGTGAGTGAATAAAACACATAAATAAATAAATAAATAAATAAATAAATAAATAAATAAATAAATAAATAAATAAATAAATAAATGTTGGCTCTTAGGTTAATGCTTTTGTTTTTGAGCTGATGAAACACTCTTGTCCTGTTTCCAAAGTACCGAAAAAGAAAGAAAAAAAAAAAGCTGAAATATTTCCTTTATTTACTTGCAAGTCGTTTGACCACTCACCAACATCAGAGAAACATGAATGTGTTTAGTTGTTAAAGGATTGAAATTTTAACTTGAACTCTAAGAGGGTGCATCTCCTATGTAGTTTACAAGGGGTTCGGCTGACAATCAAGTTTGGGAAGCTCTCAAGTTGAAGAGAGGAGCGTCATTTCCAAAACAACATGCAGCGCTCAAGAGGTCGTTGTAGAGAGAGAGAAAAAGCCTGTCTATCGCCCCCTGGAGGAGAAAGGAAGAATGACGAGGCTGAGCTGTCTTTCGTCACACCGAAAGCAGAAAGGAGGCACAGAGAAAGCAAAAAAGCAGCAGCAATCAGTTTAAAAAGGTAAAGGAGACAGCATGAATGCTGAGGCTTGGAGAAGTGTCTTAGCTGCCTAGTAAAGCAAAAGCTTACAGCACCTGGTATTCCCAGGCGGTCTCCCATCCAAGTACTAACCAGGCCCGACCCTGCTTAGCTTCCGAGATCGGACGAGATCGGGCGTGCTCAGGGTGGTATGGCCGTAAGCGAATACAGCACTCAAGAGCGAGCTATTTAAAGAAGACACACGGGGGTGTACTTCTGAGTGATTTCAAAACAAAAATGCCACGCCTGTGTTTAATATGAATCAAATTCAGTGAAATAAATAAATACATTACAATAAAATTACACATTTAAATAAATTAATTAATTCAAAACTCAATGTTGCGGTGACGCACTTTGACTGGCAGTAAATGGGGGCGTATTTTTGAACGATTTAAAAACAGAAGCGTCACATGGTTAATATAAATTAAATTAAGAGAAATGAATAAATAATAGTAAATAAATGAATGAAGGAATGAATAAGTGAGTGAATAAAACACATAAATAAATAAATAAATAAATAAATATAAATAAACGTCAAAACTCAATGTTGAGGTGACGCACTTTGACTGGCAGTAAATGGGGGCGTATTTTTGAACGATTTAAAAACAGAAGCGTCATACCTGGTTAATATAAATTAAATTAAGCGAAATGAATAAATAATAGTAAATAAATGAACGAAGGAATGAATAAGTGAGTGAATAAAACACATAAATAAATAAATAAATAAATAAATAAATAAATAAATAAATAAATAAATGTTGGCTCTTAGGTTAATGCTTTTGTTTTTGAGCTGATGAAACACTCTTGTCCTGTTTCCAAAGTACCGAAAAAGAAAGAAAAAAAAAAGCTGAAATATTTCATTTATTTACTTGCAAGTCGTTTGACCACTCACCAACATCAGAGAAACATGAATGTGTTTAGTTGTTAAAGGATTGAAATTTTAACTTGAACTCTAAGAGGGTGCATCTCCTATGTAGTTTACAAGGGGTTCGGCTGACAATCAAGTTTGGGAAGCTCTCAAGTTGAAGAGAGGAGCGTCATTTCCAAAACAACATGCAGCGCTCAAGAGGTCGTTGTAGAGAGAGAGAAAAAGCCTGTCTATCGCCCCCTGGAGGAGAAAGGAAGAATGACGAGGCTGAGCTGTCTTTCGTCACACCGAAAGCAGAAAGGAGGCACAGAGAAAGCAAAAAAGCAGCAGCAATCAGTTTAAAAAGGTAAAGGAGACAGCATGAATGCTGAGGCTTGGAGAAGTGTCTTAGCTGCCTAGTAAAGCAAAAGCTTACAGCACCTGGTATTCCCAGGCGGTCTCCCATCCAAGTACTAACCAGGCCCGACCCTGCTTAGCTTCCGAGATCGGACGAGATCGGGCGTGCTCAGGGTGGTATGGCCGTAAGCGAATACAGCACTCAAGAGCGAGCTATTTAAAGAAGACACACGGGGGTGTACTTCTGAGTGATTTCAAAACAAA
Source organism: Acrossocheilus fasciatus (assembly GCA_036784905.1). Taxonomy (NCBI): domain Eukaryota; kingdom Metazoa; phylum Chordata; class Actinopteri; order Cypriniformes; family Cyprinidae; genus Acrossocheilus; species Acrossocheilus fasciatus. The sequence continues at coordinate 27,543,278 of CM071954.1, read as the reverse complement.
AATGCCACGCCTGTGTTTAATATGAATCAAATTCAGTGAAATAAATAAATACATTACAATAAAATTACACATTTAAATAAATTAATTAATTCAAAACTCAATGTTGCGGTGACGCACTTTGACTGGCAGTAAATGGGGGCGTATTTTTGAACGATTTAAAAACAGAAGCGTCACACCTGGTTAATATAAATTAAATTAAGAGAAATGAATAAATAATAGTAAATAAATGAATGAAGGAATGAATAAGTGAGTGAATAAAACACATAAATAAATAAATAAATAAATAAATATAAATAAACGTCAAAACTCAATGTTGAGGTGACGCACTTTGACTGGCAGTAAATGGGGGCGTATTTTTGAACGATTTAAAAACAGAAGCGTCATACCTGGTTAATATAAATTAAATTAAGCGAAATGAATAAATAATAGTAAATAAATGAACGAAGGAATGAATAAGTGAGTGAATAAAACACATAAATAAATAAATAAATAAATAAATAAATAAATAAATAAATAAATAAATAAATAAATAAATGTTGGCTCTTAGGTTAATGCTTTTGTTTTTGAGCTGATGAAACACTCTTGTCCTGTTTCCAAAGTACCGAAAAAGAAAGAAAAAAAAAAAGCTGAAATATTTCCTTTATTTACTTGCAAGTCGTTTGACCACTCACCAACATCAGAGAAACATGAATGTGTTTAGTTGTTAAAGGATTGAAATTTTAACTTGAACTCTAAGAGGGTGCATCTCCTATGTAGTTTACAAGGGGTTCGGCTGACAATCAAGTTTGGGAAGCTCTCAAGTTGAAGAGAGGAGCGTCATTTCCAAAACAACATGCAGCGCTCAAGAGGTCGTTGTAGAGAGAGAGAAAAAGCCTGTCTATCGCCCCCTGGAGGAGAAAGGAAGAATGACGAGGCTGAGCTGTCTTTCGTCACACCGAAAGCAGAAAGGAGGCACAGAGAAAGCAAAAAAGCAGCAGCAATCAGTTTAAAAAGGTAAAGGAGACAGCATGAATGCTGAGGCTTGGAGAAGTGTCTTAGCTGCCTAGTAAAGCAAAAGCTTACAGCACCTGGTATTCCCAGGCGGTCTCCCATCCAAGTACTAACCAGGCCCGACCCTGCTTAGCTTCCGAGATCGGACGAGATCGGGCGTGCTCAGGGTGGTATGGCCGTAAGCGAATACAGCACTCAAGAGCGAGCTATTTAAAGAAGACACACGGGGGTGTACTTCTGAGTGATTTCAAAACAAAAATGCCACGCCTGTGTTTAATATGAATCAAATTCAGTGAAATAAATAAATACATTACAATAAAATTACACATTTAAATAAATTAATTAATTCAAAACTCAATGTTGCGGTGACGCACTTTGACTGGCAGTAAATGGGGGCGTATTTTTGAACGATTTAAAAACAGAAGCGTCACATGGTTAATATAAATTAAATTAAGAGAAATGAATAAATAATAGTAAATAAATGAATGAAGGAATGAATAAGTGAGTGAATAAAACACATAAATAAATAAATAAATAAATAAATAAATAAATATAAATAAACGTCAAAACTCAATGTTGAGGTGACGCACTTTGACTGGCAGTAAATGGGGGCGTATTTTTGAACGATTTAAAAACAGAAGCGTCATACCTGGTTAATATAAATTAAATTAAGCGAAATGAATAAATAATAGTAAATAAATGAACGAAGGAATGAATAAGTGAGTGAATAAAACACATAAATAAATAAATAAATAAATAAATAAATAAATAAATAAATAAATAAATAAATAAATAAATAAATAAATGTTGGCTCTTAGGTTAATGCTTTTGTTTTTGAGCTGATGAAACACTCTTGTCCTGTTTCCAAAGTACCGAAAAAGAAAGAAAAAAAAAAGCTGAAATATTTCATTTATTTACTTGCAAGTCGTTTGACCACTCACCAACATCAGAGAAACATGAATGTGTTTAGTTGTTAAAGGATTGAAATTTTAACTTGAACTCTAAGAGGGTGCATCTCCTATGTAGTTTACAAGGGGTTCGGCTGACAATCAAGTTTGGGAAGCTCTCAAGTTGAAGAGAGGAGCGTCATTTCCAAAACAACATGCAGCGCTCAAGAGGTCGTTGTAGAGAGAGAGAAAAAGCCTGTCTATCGCCCCCTGGAGGAGAAAGGAAGAATGACGAGGCTGAGCTGTCTTTCGTCACACCGAAAGCAGAAAGGAGGCACAGAGAAAGCAAAAAAGCAGCAGCAATCAGTTTAAAAAGGTAAAGGAGACAGCATGAATGCTGAGGCTTGGAGAAGTGTCTTAGCTGCCTAGTAAAGCAAAAGCTTACAGCACCTGGTATTCCCAGGCGGTCTCCCATCCAAGTACTAACCAGGCCCGACCCTGCTTAGCTTCCGAGATCGGACGAGATCGGGCGTGCTCAGGGTGGTATGGCCGTAAGCGAATACAGCACTCAAGAGCGAGCTATTTAAAGAAGACACACGGGGGTGTACTTCTGAGTGATTTCAAAACAAAAATGCCACGCCTGTGTTTAATATGAATCAAATTCAGTGAAATAAATAAATACATTACAATAAAATTACACATTTAAATAAATTAATTAATTCAAAACTCAATGTTGCGGTGACGCACTTTGACTGGCAGTAAATGGGGGCGTATTTTTGAACGATTTAAAAACAGAAGCGTCACACCTGGTTAATATAAATTAAATTAAGAGAAATGAATAAATAATAGTAAATAAATGAATGAAGGAATGAATAAGTGAGTGAATAAAACACATAAATAAATAAATAAATAAATAAATAAATATAAATAAACGTCAAAACTCAATGTTGAGGTGACGCACTTTGACTGGCAGTAAATGGGGGCGTATTTTTGAACGATTTAAAAACAGAAGCGTCATACCTGGTTAATATAAATTAAATTAAGCGAAATGAATAAATAATAGTAAATAAATGAACGAAGGAATGAATAAGTGAGTGAATAAAACACATAAAACACATAAATAAATAAATAAATAAATAAATAAATAAATGTTGGCTCTTAGGTTAATGCTTTTGTTTTTGAGCTGATGAAACACTCTTGTCCTGTTTCCAAAGTACCGAAAAAGAAAGAAAAAAAAAAAGCTGAAATATTTCCTTTATTTACTTGCAAGTCGTTTGACCACTCACCAACATCAGAGAAACATGAATGTGTTTAGTTGTTAAAGGATTGAAATTTTAACTTGAACTCTAAGAGGGTGCATCTCCTATGTAGTTTACAAGGGGTTCGGCTGACAATCAAGTTTGGGAAGCTCTCAAGTTGAAGAGAGGAGCGTCATTTCCAAAACAACATGCAGCGCTCAAGAGGTCGTTGTAGAGAGAGAGAAAAAGCCTGTCTATCGCCCCCTGGAGGAGAAAGGAAGAATGACGAGGCTGAGCTGTCTTTCGTCACACCGAAAGCAGAAAGGAGGCACAGAGAAAGCAAAAAAGCAGCAGCAATCAGTTTAAAAAGGTAAAGGAGACAGCATGAATGCTGAGGCTTGGAGAAGTGTCTTAGCTGCCTAGTAAAGCAAAAGCTTACAGCACCTGGTATTCCCAGGCGGTCTCCCATCCAAGTACTAACCAGGCCCGACCCTGCTTAGCTTCCGAGATCGGACGAGATCGGGCGTGCTCAGGGTGGTATGGCCGTAAGCGAATACAGCACTCAAGAGCGAGCTATTTAAAGAAGACACACGGGGGTGTACTTCTGAGTGATTTCAAAACAAAAATGCCACGCCTGTGTTTAATATGAATCAAATTCAGTGAAATAAATAAATACATTACAATAAAATTACACATTTAAATAAATTAATTAATTCAAAACTCAATGTTGCGGTGACGCACTTTGACTGGCAGTAAATGGGGGCGTATTTTTGAACGATTTAAAAACAGAAGCGTCACATGGTTAATATAAATTAAATTAAGAGAAATGAATAAATAATAGTAAATAAATGAATGAAGGAATGAATAAGTGAGTGAATAAAACACATAAATAAATAAATAAATAAATAAATAAATAAATATAAATAAACGTCAAAACTCAATGTTGAGGTGACGCACTTTGACTGGCAGTAAATGGGGGCGTATTTTTGAACGATTTAAAAACAGAAGCGTCATACCTGGTTAATATAAATTAAATTAAGCGAAATGAATAAATAATAGTAAATAAATGAACGAAGGAATGAATAAGTGAGTGAATAAAACACATAAATAAATAAATAAATAAATAAATAAATAAATAAATAAATAAATAAATAAATAAATAAATAAATAAATGTTGGCTCTTAGGTTAATGCTTTTGTTTTTGAGCTGATGAAACACTCTTGTCCTGTTTCCAAAGTACCGAAAAAGAAAGAAAAAAAAAAGCTGAAATATTTCATTTATTTACTTGCAAGTCGTTTGACCACTCACCAACATCAGAGAAACATGAATGTGTTTAGTTGTTAAAGGATTGAAATTTTAACTTGAACTCTAAGAGGGTGCATCTCCTATGTAGTTTACAAGGGGTTCGGCTGACAATCAAGTTTGGGAAGCTCTCAAGTTGAAGAGAGGAGCGTCATTTCCAAAACAACATGCAGCGCTCAAGAGGTCGTTGTAGAGAGAGAGAAAAAGCCTGTCTATCGCCCCCTGGAGGAGAAAGGAAGAATGACGAGGCTGAGCTGTCTTTCGTCACACCGAAAGCAGAAAGGAGGCACAGAGAAAGCAAAAAAGCAGCAGCAATCAGTTTAAAAAGGTAAAGGAGACAGCATGAATGCTGAGGCTTGGAGAAGTGTCTTAGCTGCCTAGTAAAGCAAAAGCTTACAGCACCTGGTATTCCCAGGCGGTCTCCCATCCAAGTACTAACCAGGCCCGACCCTGCTTAGCTTCCGAGATCGGACGAGATCGGGCGTGCTCAGGGTGGTATGGCCGTAAGCGAATACAGCACTCAAGAGCGAGCTATTTAAAGAAGACACACGGGGGTGTACTTCTGAGTGATTTCAAAACAAAAATGCCACGCCTGTGTTTAATATGAATCAAATTCAGTGAAATAAATAAATACATTACAATAAAATTACACATTTAAATAAATTAATTAATTCAAAACTCAATGTTGCGGTGACGCACTTTGACTGGCAGTAAATGGGGGCGTATTTTTGAACGATTTAAAAACAGAAGCGTCACACCTGGTTAATATAAATTAAATTAAGAGAAATGAATAAATAATAGTAAATAAATGAATGAAGGAATGAATAAGTGAGTGAATAAAACACATAAATAAATAAATAAATAAATAAATAAATATAAATAAACGTCAAAACTCAATGTTGAGGTGACGCACTTTGACTGGCAGTAAATGGGGGCGTATTTTTGAACGATTTAAAAACAGAAGCGTCATACCTGGTTAATATAAATTAAATTAAGCGAAATGAATAAATAATAGTAAATAAATGAACGAAGGAATGAATAAGTGAGTGAATAAAACACATAAAACACATAAATAAATAAATAAATAAATAAATAAATAAATGTTGGCTCTTAGGTTAATGCTTTTGTTTTTGAGCTGATGAAACACTCTTGTCCTGTTTCCAAAGTACCGAAAAAGAAAGAAAAAAAAAAAAGCTGAAATATTTCATTTATTTACTTGCAAGTCGTTTGACCACTCACCAACATCAGAGAAACATGAATGTGTTTAGTTGTTAAAGGATTGAAATTTTAACTTGAACTCTAAGAGGGTGCATCTCCTATGTAGTTTACAAGGGGTTCGGCTGACAATCAAGTTTGGGAAGCTCTCAAGTTGAAGAGAGGAGCGTCATTTCCAAAACAACATGCAGCGCTCAAGAGGTCGTTGTAGAGAGAGAGAAAAAGCCTGTCTATCGCCCCCTGGAGGAGAAAGGAAGAATGACGAGGCTGAGCTGTCTTTCGTCACACCGAAAGCAGAAAGGAGGCACAGAGAAAGCAAAAAAGCAGCAGCAATCAGTTTAAAAAGGTAAAGGAGACAGCATGAATGCTGAGGCTTGGAGAAGTGTCTTAGCTGCCTAGTAAAGCAAAAGCTTACAGCACCTGGTATTCCCAGGCGGTCTCCCATCCAAGTACTAACCAGGCCCGACCCTGCTTAGCTTCCGAGATCGGACGAGATCGGGCGTGCTCTTTTTTTTTTTTTTTTTTTTTTTATCTTTTTATTTTACTTTCAATTCACAAATTTTCAGTTACATTTTCCATCACATTTACATACACCCATTTTGTTACATTCATTTCCATCACATTTACATACACACATTTTGTTACATTCATGTGATTTGTCTTTTAATTCACAGCCTATTATTCGTTTTGTAAAATAAAATGCATAAATGAAATCCACAAACAAATAGGTTTACATTTACTCAATTTGCCACTACCAATCTCAACCAAATAATTGCTTACTACCAATTGAAACATATTTTTCCCCCCACCTCCTGATATATGAACTTATCCGTATTCACAAAGAACTCTTTCGCCTCTTTCTCTCCATACTTACAAATCAACTCCACATCTCTTTGTGTTATTAACTTAAATATATCTTTTACTTTAATCTTCCTCCCCTCGAAATGTGCATAATTCCTTCTTAGGACCACTGCTAGTCTGGCATGACTCAAAACAAAATTAATTAGGCATATGTCCGCTCTTTTCCTTTTCCCAAACATTCCAAACAAAAATATTTTCCCCCATTCCTCCCCTGACTCAGCTTCCACACCCCAGTTTTCCATTAACAGTCTTTTAAGAAAATCAAAAAAATCAACCAAAGCCTCACATCTCAAAAAATAATGTAAAAAACTCTCATGGCCATTATCACACACGTCACACATCACATTTACCTCATTGTTTATTTTATTTAGCACCACATTTGTGTAAATTCTATTATGTCTTATCAAAAAGTCATTATTCTCACACTCTATACTATTGTATTTTATATTTAAGTTTGACCAGATTTTTTTCACATCCAAATCCTCAAATACTCTCTTCCACACTTTTTCTGCTGCTGGCTCTTTTATAACATCACCAATTAGTCTCCTGTATACATTCTTTACACTCATATTTTTAATTTTACATTTCTCACCATCATCATCCACATACATCTCTGGCATACATTGTTCTTCTTTAAATACACATTGACTTTTAATCACATTAGTCCATTTCAGGGGTATACTTGATTTAATTTTTTCATAAATTTTATTCACTTTCTCTCTGTTCTCCATTCCTTCCAAATCACACACAGAATCGTAAATGCAATTATTTCTGAGAAATCCTGGAATAACTTCGTACAAAATATCCTTTACTTGTTTTATGCCCCCTTCTATAAACTTATGTTCATACAATGTTTTGTTTTTAAATTTAATTTTTTCGTTCAGAAACAGTGGTAGGTTCTTAATCGCATGTATGTCTTCACACTCATACTCTATTTTGGGCAGGAACTGCCTCCATGCCTCTAATACCTCCCGATATATTTCTGGTATTCCTCCAGTCATTGATTGCTTAAAGCCCATGTACCAACCATTATCCCCTATTCCTCCCACGTCATCAATATATTTCCTTAAGAATTCCTTCCACCCATAATCGCATCTCCCCCTCATATATTTTAGCACCGTTTTTATTCTCATTGCGGCCCTTTTTATTTCTAGGTCCATCAAGTTTAAACCCCCTTCCCATCTCTTACCCACCAATGTTTTCTGTGCAATTTTCACCCCTTTCCCTTCCCATATAAAATCACATACAATTTTATTCAATTCATTCATCACCCACCCTGGCATTTCCATTACACTCATTACATACACACATGCTGACAACAACAGACTATTTACTACTATTACTTTCCCATTTAATTTTAATTTCCTCCCTTTCCATGCTGCACATACTGTTCTTATTTTGTTAATCACCCCAGTCCAAGTCACATCTCTTGCCTCTTTACTTTCAACCCCTAAATATACCCCTAACACTTTCATATATTTTTCCTCCACTCTTACTCCTACCTCTACCCTCTCTACATCCCCTATATACATTAATTCTGACTTCTGCATATTTATTTTTGCCCCTGATGCCTTCCCATACTTCTTCACTATCTCTAAAACTCTTTTTACACTATTCCCTTCCCTCACTGTTATTGTAGTGTCATCCGCATATTGGTTTATAATACACATCCCTCCATACGGCATCTCAATCCCAACTACTCTTTTATCCCTTTTAATAAAAGTGGCCAGAGGCTCCACTGAAATGGCATATAGTAAGGCAGACAGGGGACATCCCTGTCTCACTGACCTTCCCAACTCAAACTTATCTGTTAGCACTCCATTTATTTTTATACAACTTTTTGCCTTTTCATATAGTCTCCTCACCCATCCTATCATTTTCACCCCAAATCCAAACTTTTCTAATACCCTAAATAAGTATTCATGTTCCACCCTATCAAATGCTTTATTCCAATCTATCCCTAATATTATTCCTCCCTTCTTATCCCGTTTCATGTACTCTATCACATCTCTAACTGTCCCTATCGTGTCCGCTATATCCCTGCCTGGTATGCTGTAACTCTGTGTTGGTTGCACTATACTTCCTATCACTCTTTTCACTCTGTTCGCTAAAACTTTAGTCAATATTTTATAATCCACATTTAATAAACTGATTGGCCTGTAGTTCCCTATATCTAACCTATTCCCCTTCTTATACACTAAAGCTATCACTCCCTCTACCATTCTATCTTGCACTGTCCCTTTTCTTTCTATCCCCTTGAACACTTCTACTAATATGGGTGCTACCCCTTCCTTATATGCTTTATACCATTCTATACCGATCCCATCACTCCCTGGACTTTTTCCACTTTTCAACCCCCCTATTGCCTCTTTCACTTCCTCCTCCTCTATCTCCCTATCACACCACTCCCCATCTTCCTTACTTAGAATATTCCCTACACTCTCTAATACCTCATTGATACTTCTCTCATCTACTCCTCCCCTCTTATATAACTCTTCATAGAATTCTTGTACTCTCTCCAAAATCTCTACATAATCTTTTGTTGTCTTGCCCTCTTTTGTATTTATTTCACTTATATATGTTCTACTTTGTCTGCTTTTCTCTAGCCCTAAAAAATACCCTGTACATTTCTCACCTTCTAATGCATATTTTGCTTTGCTTCTTAAAATCGCTCCTCTGCATTTCTCCCTCTCATGCTTCTCTAGTGCCATCTTAACCTCTAGATATGTTTCCATACTATATCCTTCTTCATCTTCTGCCTTAACTAATTCTTCTCTCAGTCTTTCCCTCAACAACCTTTCTTCCTTCTTCATCTTTTCTCTTCTTTTCTTGCTATGTTTTATACTGATTAACTTGATTTGGTCTTTCATTTTCTCCCATCTCTCTCCAATTCCATCATCTAGCCTACCATCTCTTTTATACTCCTCTATCTCCTTATATTCTCTATTTAATAAATCCTTCATCTGTAACTCATATTCTTCCTCTTCAATATACCCTGCATTCAATATCCACATCCCTCCTCCTACCTCCTCATTCCCTATCTTAATTCTGAACCTAACACTATCATGATCGCTTAAACTATTTTCTTGATGTCTTATCCCATCTATATATCTAATGATATCCTCCTTAACCAACACTAAATCTATTCTACTCTGCTTTAATATACCTTCCTTTAACTGCCTCCTAGTGAACTCTCTTTTTTCCGGATTTTCACACCTCCACACATCCATCAGCCTCTTTTCTCTCATTATCTCCATTAACATTCCCCTCGATTTCTCCCATCTAAATTTGACCCCCTTGCCAACATCTAATCTACTGCATTTTATATTGAAATCTCCAACTATAATGCATTTTCCAACAACTAACCCTTTTAATTCTTCTAAAACTTCCCTCCTGTCCAATTCTATATTTGGAACATATATATTTATTAATCTAAAATCCATTTCCCTGTATATAAATTCAACTACCAAAATCCTTCCTCTCTGATCTTTATACACTTCTCTTATATTTCCAACACTATCCTTTTTAATTAATATTGCTACACCCCTTGCATTTTTTGCTCCATTATTATAATATATATCCCCTCTCCACTCTTCTCTCATCTCCCTTACCTTATCCTCTTCCCAATTTGTCTCCTGTATACAAATTATATCACTCCTATATGTAAATAGTAACTCTTTCATCTTGCTTTTATTCCTTAACCCATTTATATTTATTGAAGTTACAGTGGCCATGAGAGTAACCAAAAAACAAAACAAAGAAAAACCATACATATATATAACATTTAAACCGATATCACGTACCCGACCGTAGTTCCTTAATCTGTTCAGCCTGTTCTCTACCCATCTCAGACTTCCTCTTTGCACTCAGTCTTTTGATCTTTGTTTTAAGTCCTTCTCCTTTTCCTCCACCTCGCTTTTTTCCACCTCCACTTTCCATCACTTCCACCAGAACAGTCTCCTTCTTTTCCTCTTCTTTATCTCTTTCCTCCCCATTATTTTCTCCTTTCTCCTCCTCACTTCCCTCCGAATGCTCCATTTCCTCCTGCCCATCATCATCTTCACTAATACTTTCAGCTCTGTCCCGCCACTCCATCTTCTTTCTTGTTTCACCATCCTCAGCTCCATCTTTCCCTCCCTCACTCTCACCACCAGTTGTTTCTTTCCCTTGCTCCTCCGTCAGAACGCTATTCCTTCTTTCACCCACTTCATGTCCTTCCACCCGGTCACTCTCTCGTCCCATCCAGTCTTCACAGTCTCTAGCATAATGTCCTCCTCCACCACATTTGAAACACTTTAATTCAGGGCACTCTCTGAATATGTGTCCTGGCTTGATACAAAGTCTGCAAACCCGCACTTGTCTATCATGGATGACACGAAAATATTCTGTTCCTCTCAGAGTCTCAAATTTCGTGGAGTATGGGAGTGAACATACCTGCTCCGTAAAGCGAACTTTTAAGAACCGTGTTCCATCAGCTGTATCCGTTCCAGGCCAAACCCGACGCTTTATTGGCGAAAGTGGTTTTACTCCCCACTCTTGCAGTTTGCAGAGTATCTTCTCATCCTCCAAGTACACCGGCAAATTGATGAAAGACACAACCATATCATTGTTTATAATATCCCTGGCGTGCACCATTGCTCCTTGTATTCTCACTCCATCCATTAGCTTCCCTTTGGCCTCTTCATCCTTCATTGTGAGTTCATAAATCCTTTCACCTCTCACTCTGCAGCCGATCACCTCTCCACACTCCTTTTTTACTCCCTTCAATAAATCCATCATAGAAATCTTTTCGGCTCCCTCCACCTCCGCCTCCACCTCCACCTCCACAGTCAGCTCTTTGCTGTACTTCTGTCTTGATCCTTCTTGCATTCCTCTGCTGTTTTCCTCTCTCTCTTTCTGTAGATCTCTTATAACTTTACGTGCCTCCTGTTGTTTTTGGATCATTCTTTCCTTTTCTTCTCCTCTTGTTTGCTCTCTCTCTTCATTCTTCCCATTAAAACTTTTCCTCATCACTGTTTGTTCTGTTTCTTTATCTGCAGCCATAGTGTGCATCTGCAGCATACTTCAAACAAAAGAAGTCCAAAAGTCCCCCAGACAGCCTAAGCTGTTGGGGGAAGCTATCAGGAATAACCCTGACTTTCCAGCAACTGATTTCCCAGCAAATCCAAAATCTGAAAACAAAACGCTTCAAAACAAGAGATTAAAGTAAATAGGATTCAGAGAGCCTCTCCCTCTGTACTGCAAACGTATCACTTCCTGTTAGCTCTCTAGCGCCGCCAGGATGGTATGGCCGTAAGCGAATACAGCACTCAAGAGCGAGCTATTTAAAGAAGACACACGGGGGTGTACTTCTGAGTGATTTCAAAACAAAAATGCCACGCCTGTGTTTAATATGAATCAAATTCAGTGAAATAAATTAATACATAACAATAAAATTACACATTTAAATTAATTAATTAATTCAAAACTCAATGTTGCGGTGACGCACTTAGACTGGCAGTAAATGGGGGCGTATTTTTGAACGATTTGAAAACAGAAGCGTCACACCTGGTTAATATAAATTAAATTAAGAGAAATGAATGAATAATAGTAAATAAATGAATGAAGGAATGAATAAGTGAGTGAATAAAACACATAAATAAATAAATAAATAAATAAATAAATAAATAAATAAATAAATAAATAAATAAATAAATAAATAAATGTTGGCTCTTAGGTTAATGCTTTTGTTTTTGAGCTGATGAAACACTCTTGTCCTGTTTCCAAAGTACCGAAAAAGAAAAAAAGAAAAAAGCTGAAATATTTCATTTATTTACTTGCAAGTCGTTTGACCACTCACCAACATCAGAGAAACATGAATGTGTTTAGTTGTTAAAGGATTGAAATTTTAACTTGAACTCTAAGAGGGTGCATCTCCTATGTAGTTTACAAGGGGTTCGGCTGACAATCAAGTTTGGGAAGCTCTCAAGTTGAAGAGAGGAGCGTCATTTCCAAAACAACATGCAGCGCTCAAGAGGTCGTTGTAGAGAGAGAGAAAAAGCCTGTCTATCGCCCCCTGGAGGAGAAAGGAAGAATGACGAGGCTGAGCTGTCTTTCGTCACACCGAAAGCAGAAAGGAGGCACAGAGAAAGCAAAAAAGCAGCAGCAATCAGTTTAAAAAGGTAAAGGAGACAGCATGAATGCTGAGGCTTGGAGAAGTGTCTTAGCTGCCTAGTAAAGCAAAAACTTACAGCACCTGGTATTCCCAGGCGGTCTCCCATCCAAGTACTAACCAGGCCCGACCCTGCTTAGCTTCCGAGATCGGACGAGATCGGGCGTGCTCAGGGTGGTATGGCCGTAAGCGAATACAGCACTCAAGAGCGAGCTATTTAAAGAAGACACACGGGGGTGTACTTCTGAGTGATTTCAAAACAAAAATGCCACGCCTGTGTTTAATATGAATCAAATTCAGTGAAATAAATTAATACATAACAATAAAATTACACATTTAAATTAATTAATTAATTCAAAACTCAATGTTGCGGTGACGCACTTTGACTGGCAGTAAATGGGGGCGTATTTTTGAACGATTTGAAAACAGAAGCGTCACACCTGGTTAATATAAATTAAATTAAGAGAAATGAATAAATAATAGTAAATAAATGAATGAAGGAATGAATAAGTGAGTGAATAAAACACATAAATAAATAAAAAAATAAATAAATAAATAAATAAACGTCAAAACTCAATGTTGAGGTGACGCACTTTGACTGGCAGTAAATGGGGGCGTATTTTTGAACGATTTAAAAACAGAAGAGTCATACCTGGTTAATATAAATTAAATTAAGCGAAATGAATAAATAATAGTAAATAAATGAACGAAGGAATGAATAAGTGAGTGAATAAAACACATAAATAAATAAATAAATAAATAAATAAATAAATAAATAAATAAATAAATAAATAAATAAATAAATAAATGTTGGCTCTTAGGTTAATGCTTTTGTTTTTGAGCTGATGAAACACTCTTGTCCTGTTTCCAAAGTACCGAAAAAGAAAAAAAAAAAAAAGCTGAAATATTTCATTTATTTACTTGCAAGTCGTTTGACCACTCACCAACATCAGAGAAACATGAATGTGTTTAGTTGTTAAAAGATTGAAATTTTAACTTGAACTCTAAGAGGGTGCATCTCCTATGTAGTTTACAAGGGGTTCGGCTGACAATCAAGTTTGGGAAGCTCTCAAGTTGAAGAGAGGAGCGTCATTTCCAAAACAACATGCAGCGCTCAAGAGGTCGTTGTAGAGAGAGAGAAAAAGCCTGTCTATCGCCCCCTGGAGGAGAAAGGAAGAATGACGAGGCTGAGCTGTCTTTCGTCACACCGAAAGCAGAAAGGAGGCACAGAGAAAGCAAAAAAGCAGCAGCAATCAGTTTAAAAGGTAAAGGAGACAGCATGAATGCTGAGGCTTGGAGAAGTGTCTTAGCTGCCTAGTAAAGCAAAAGCTTACAGCACCTGGTATTCCCAGGCGGTCTCCCATCCAAGTACTAACCAGGCCCGACCCTGCTTAGCTTCCGAGATCGGACGAGATCGGGCGTGCTCAGGGTGGTATGGCCGTAAGCGAATACAGCACTCAAGAGCGAGCTATTTAAAGAAGACACACGGGGGTGTACTTCTGAGTGATTTCAAAACAAAAATGCCACGCCTGTGTTTAATATGAATCAAATTCAGTGAAATAAATTAATACATAACAATAAAATTACACATTTAAATTAATTAATTAATTCAAAACTCAATGTTGCGGTGACGCACTTTGACTGGCAGTAAATGGGGGCGTATTTTTGAACGATTTAAAAACAGAAGCGTCACACCTGGTTAATATAAATTAAATTAAGAGAAATTAATAAATAATAGTAAATAAATGAATGAAGGAATGAATAAGTGAGTGAATAAAACACATAAATAAATAAAAAAATAAATATATAAATAAATATAAATAAACGTCAAAACTCAATGTTGAGGTGACGCACTTTGACTGGCAGTAAATGGGGGCGTATTTTTGAACGATTTAAAAACAGAAGAGTCATACCTGGTTAATATAAATTAAATTAAGCGAAATGAATAAATAATAGTAAATAAATGAACGAAGGAATGAATAAGTGAGTGAATAAAACACATAAATAAATAAATAAATAAATAAATAAATAAATAAATAAATAAATAAATAAATAAATAAATAAATAAATAAATAAATAAATGTTGGCTCTTAGGTTAATGCTTTTGTTTTTGAGCTGATGAAACACTCTTGTCCTGTTTCCAAAGTACCGAAAAAGAAAAAAAAAAAAAAGCTGAAATATTTCATTTATTTACTTGCAAGTCGTTTGACCACTCACCAACATCAGAGAAACATGAATGTGTTTAGTTGTTAAAGGATTGAAATTTTAACTTGAAGAGGGTGCATCTCCTATGTAGGGGTTCGGCTGACAATCAAGTTTGGGAAGCTCTCAAGTTGAAGAGAGGAGCGTCATTTCCAAAACAACATGCAGCGCTCAAGAGGTCGTTGTAGAGAGAGAGAAAAAGCCTGTCTTTCGCCCCCTGGAGGAGAAAGGAAGAATGACGAGGCTGAGCTGTCTTTCGTCACACCGAAAGCAGAAAGGAGGCACAGAGAAAGCAAAAAAGCAGCAGCAATCAGTTTAAAAAGGTAAAGGAGACAGCATGAATGCTGAGGCTTGGAGAAGTGTCTTAGCTGCCTAGTAAAGCAAAAGCTTACAGCACCTGGTATTCCCAGGCGGTCTCCCATCCAAGTACTAACCAGGCCCGACCCTGCTTAGCTTCCGAGATCGGACGAGATCGGGCGTGCTCAGGGTGGTATGGCCGTAAGCGAATACAGCACTCAAGAGCGAGCTATTTAAAGAAGACACACGGGGGTGTACTTCTGAGTGATTTCAAAACAAAAATGCCACGCCTGTGTTTAATATGAATCAAATTCAGTGAAATAAATTAATACATAACAATAAAATTACACATTTAAATTAATTAATTAATTCAAAACTCAATGTTGCGGTGACGGACTTTGACTGGCAGTAAATGGGGGCGTATTTTTGAACGATTTAAAAACAGAAGCGTCACACCTGGTTAATATAAATTAAATTAAGAGAAATGAATAAATAATAGTAAATAAATGAATGAAGGAATGAATAAGTGAGTGAATAAAACACATAAATAAATAAATAAATATAAATAAACGTCAAAACTCAATGTTGAGGTGACGCACTTTGACTGGCAGTAAATGGGGGCGTATTTTTGAACGATTTAAAAACAGAAGCGTCATACCTGGTTAATATAAATTAAATTAAGCGAAATGAATAAATAATAGTAAATAAATGAACGAAGGAATGAATAAGTGAGTGAATAAAACACATAAATAAATAAATAAATAAATAAATAAATAAATAAATAAATAAATAAATAAATAAATAAATAAATAAATAAATGTTGGCTCTTAGGTTAATGCTTTTGTTTTTGAGCTGATGAAACACTCTTGTCCTGTTTCCAAAGTACCGAAAAAGAAAAAAAAAAAAAAGCTGAAATATTTCATTTATTTAATTGCAAGTCGTTTGACCACACACCAACATCAGAGAAACATGAATGTGTTTAGTTGTTAAAGGATTGAAATTTTAACTTGAACTCTAAGAGGGTGCATCTCCTATGTAGTTTACAAGGGGTTCGGCTGACAATCAAGTTTGGGAAGCTCTCAAGTTGAAGAGAGGAGCGTCATTTCCAAAACAACATGCAGCGCTCAAGAGGTCGTTGTAGACAGAGAGAAAAAGCCTGTCTATCGCCCCCTGGAGGAGAAAGGAAGAATGACGAGGCTGAGCTGTCTTTCGTCACACCGAAAGCAGAAAGGAGGCACAGAGAAAGCAAAAAAGCAGCAGCAATCAGTTTAAAAAGGTAAAGGAGACAGCATGAATGCTGAGGCTTGGAGAAGTGTCTTAGCTGCCTAGTAAAGCAAAAGCTTACAGCACCTGGTATTCCCAGGCGGTCTCCCATCCAAGTACTAACCAGGCCCGACCCTGCTTAGCTTCCGAGATCGGACGAGATCGGGCGTGCTCAGGGTGGTATGGCCGTAAGCGAATACAGCACTCAAGGCGCGAGCTATTTAAAGAAGACACACGGGGGTGTACTTCTGAGTGATTTCAAAACAAAAATGCCACGCCTGTGTTTAATATGAATCAAATTCAGTGAAATAAATTAATACATAACAATAAAATTACACATTTAAATTAATTAATTAATTCAAAACTCAATGTTGCGGTGACGCACTTTGACTGGCAGTAAATGGGGGCGTATTTTTGAACGATTTGAAAACAGAAGCGTCACACCTGGTTAATATAAATTAAATTAAGAGAAATGAATAAATAATAGTAAATAAATGAATGAAGGAATGAATAAGTGAGTGAATAAAACACATAAATAAATAAAAAATAAATAAATAAATAAATATAAATAAACGTCAAAACTCAATGTTGAGGTGACGCACTTTGACTGGCAGTAAATGGGGGCGTATTTTTGAACGATTTAAAAACAGAAGAGTCATACCTGGTTAATATAAATTAAATTAAGCGAAATGAATAAATAATAGTAAATAAATGAACGAAGGAATGAATAAGTGAGTGAATAAAACACATAAATAAATAAATAAATAAATAAATAAATAAATAAATAAATAAATAAATAAATAAATAAATAAATAAATAAATAAATAAATAAATAAATGTTGGCTCTTAGGTTAATGCTTTTGTTTTTGAGCTGATGAAACACTCTTGTCCTGTTTCCAAAGTACCGAAAAAGAAAAGAAAAAAAAAGCTGAAATATTTCATTTATTTACTTGCAAGTCGTTTGACCACTCACCAACATCAGAGAAACATGAATGTGTTTAGTTGTTAAAGGATTGAAATTTTAACTTGAACTCTAAGAGGGTGCATCTCCTATGTAGTTTACAAGGGGTTCGGCTGACAATCAAGTTTGGGAAGCTCTCAAGTTGAAGAGAGGAGCGTCATTTCCAAATCAACATGCAGCGCTCAAGAGGTCGTTGTAGAGAGAGAGAAAAAGCCTGTCTATCGCCCCCTGGAGGAGAAAGGAAGAATGACGAGGCTGAGCTGTCTTTCGTCACACCGAAAGCAGAAAGGAGGCACAGAGAAAGCAAAAAAGCAGCAGCAATCAGTTTAAAAAGGTAAAGGAGACAGCATGAATGCTGAGGCTTGGAGAAGTGTCTTAGCTGCCTAGTAAAGCAAAAGCTTACAGCACCTGGTATTCCCAGGCGGTCTCCCATCCAAGTACTAACCAGGGCCGACCCTGCTTAGCTTCCGAGATCGGACGAGATCGGGCGTGCTCAGGGTGGTATGGCCGTAAGCGAATACAGCACTCAAGAGCGAGCTATTTAAAGAAGACACACGGGGGTGTACTTCTGAGTGATTTCAAAACAAAAATGCCACGCCTGTGTTTAATATGAATCAAATTCAGTGAAATAAATTAATACATAACAATAAAATTACACATTTAAATTAATTAATTAATTCAAAACTCAATGTTGCGGTGACGCACTTTGACTGGCAGTAAATGGGGGCGTATTTTTGAACGATTTAAAAACAGAAGCGTCACACCTGGTTAATATAAATTAAATTAAGAGAAATTAATAAATAATAGTAAATAAATGAATGAAGGAATGAATAAGTGAGTGAATAAAACACATAAATAAATAAAAAAATAAATATATAAATAAATATAAATAAACGTCAAAACTCAATGTTGAGGTGACGCACTTTGACTGGCAGTAAATGGGGGCGTATTTTTGAACGATTTAAAAACAGAAGAGTCATACCTGGTTAATATAAATTAAATTAAGCGAAATGAATAAATAATAGTAAATAAATGAACGAAGGAATGAATAAGTGAGTGAATAAAACACATAAATAAATAAATAAATAAATAAATAAATAAATAAATAAATAAATAAATAAATAAATAAATAAATAAATGTTGGCTCTTAGGTTAATGCTTTTGTTTTTGAGCTGATGAAACACTCTTGTCCTGTTTCCAAAGTACCGAAAAAGAAAAAAAAAAAAAAGCTGAAATATTTCATTTATTTACTTGCAAGTCGTTTGACCACTCACCAACATCAGAGAAACATGAATGTGTTTAGTTGTTAAAGGATTGAAATTTTAACTTGAAGAGGGTGCATCTCCTATGTAGGGGTTCGGCTGACAATCAAGTTTGGGAAGCTCTCAAGTTGAAGAGAGGAGCGTCATTTCCAAAACAACATGCAGCGCTCAAGAGGTCGTTGTAGAGAGAGAGAAAAAGCCTGTCTTTCGCCCCCTGGAGGAGAAAGGAAGAATGACGAGGCTGAGCTGTCTTTCGTCACACCGAAAGCAGAAAGGAGGCACAGAGAAAGCAAAAAAGCAGCAGCAATCAGTTTAAAAAGGTAAAGGAGACAGCATGAATGCTGAGGCTTGGAGAAGTGTCTTAGCTGCCTAGTAAAGCAAAAGCTTACAGCACCTGGTATTCCCAGGCGGTCTCCCATCCAAGTACTAACCAGGCCCGACCCTGCTTAGCTTCCGAGATCGGACGAGATCGGGCGTGCTCAGGGTGGTATGGCCGTAAGCGAATACAGCACTCAAGAGCGAGCTATTTAAAGAAGACACACGGGGGTGTACTTCTGAGTGATTTCAAAACAAAAATGCCACGCCTGTGTTTAATATGAATCAAATTCAGTGAAATAAATTAATACATAACAATAAAATTACACATTTAAATTAATTAATTAATTCAAAACTCAATGTTGCGGTGACGCACTTTGACTGGCAGTAAATGGGGGCGTATTTTTGAACGATTTAAAAACAGAAGCGTCACACCTGGTTAATATAAATTAAATTAAGAGAAATTAATAAATAATAGTAAATAAATGAATGAAGGAATGAATAAGTGAGTGAATAAAACACATAAATAAATAAAAAAATAAATATATAAATAAATATAAATAAACGTCAAAACTCAATGTTGAGGTGACGCACTTTGACTGGCAGTAAATGGGGGCGTATTTTTGAACGATTTAAAAACAGAAGAGTCATACCTGGTTAATATAAATTAAATTAAGCGAAATGAATAAATAATAGTAAATAAATGAACGAAGGAATGAATAAGTGAGTGAATAAAACACATAAATAAATAAATAAATAAATAAATAAATAAATAAATAAATAAATAAATAAATAAATAAATGTTGGCTCTTAGGTTAATGCTTTTGTTTTTGAGCTGATGAAACACTCTTGTCCTGTTTCCAAAGTACCGAAAAAGAAAAAAAAAAAAAAGCTGAAATATTTCATTTATTTACTTGCAAGTCGTTTGACCACTCACCAACATCAGAGAAACATGAATGTGTTTAGTTGTTAAAGGATTGAAATTTTAACTTGAAGAGGGTGCATCTCCTATGTAGGGGTTCGGCTGACAATCAAGTTTGGGAAGCTCTCAAGTTGAAGAGAGGAGCGTCATTTCCAAAACAACATGCAGCGCTCAAGAGGTCGTTGTAGAGAGAGAGAAAAAGCCTGTCTTTCGCCCCCTGGAGGAGAAAGGAAGAATGACGAGGCTGAGCTGTCTTTCGTCACACCGAAAGCAGAAAGGAGGCACAGAGAAAGCAAAAAAGCAGCAGCAATCAGTTTAAAAAGGTAAAGGAGACAGCATGAATGCTGAGGCTTGGAGAAGTGTCTTAGCTGCCTAGTAAAGCAAAAGCTTACAGCACCTGGTATTCCCAGGCGGTCTCCCATCCAAGTACTAACCAGGCCCGACCCTGCTTAGCTTCCGAGATCGGACGAGATCGGGCGTGCTCAGGGTGGTATGGCCGTAAGCGAATACAGCACTCAAGAGCGAGCTATTTAAAGAAGACACACGGGGGTGTACTTCTGAGTGATTTCAAAACAAAAATGCCACGCCTGTGTTTAATATGAATCAAATTCAGTGAAATAAATTAATACATAACAATAAAATTACACATTTAAATTAATTAATTAATTCAAAACTCAATGTTGCGGTGACGCACTTTGACTGGCAGTAAATGGGGGCGTATTTTTGAACGATTTGAAAACAGAAGCGTCACACCTGGTTAATATAAATTAAATTAAGAGAAATGAATAAATAATAGTAAATAAATGAATGAAGGAATGAATAAGTGAGTGAATAAAACACATAAATAAATAAAAAAATAAATATAAATAAACGTCAAAACTCAATGTTGAGGTGACGCACTTTGACTGGCAGTAAATGGGGGCGTATTTTTGAACGATTTAAAAACAGAAGCGTCATACCTGGTTAATATAAATTAAATTAAGCGAAATGAATAAATAATAGTAAATAAATGAACGAAGGAATGAATAAGTGAGTGAATAAAACACATAAATAAATAAATAAATAAATAAATAAATAAATAAATAAATAAATAAATAAATAAATAAATAAATAAATAAATGTTGGCTCTTAGGTTAATGCTTTTGTTTTTGAGCTGATGAAACACTCTTGTCCTGTTTCCAAAGTACCGAAAAAGAAAAAGAAAAAAAAGCTGAAATATTTCATTTATTTACTTGCAAGTCGTTTGACCACTCACCAACATCAGAGAAACATGAATGTGTTTAGTTGTTAAAGGATTGAAATTTTAACTTGAACTCTAAGAGTTCTCTCCTATGTAGTTTACAAGGGGTTCGGCTGACAATCAAGTTTGGGAAGCTCTCAAGTTGAAGAGAGGAGCGTCATTTCCAAAACAACATGCAGCGCTCAAGAGGTCGTTGTAGAGAGAGAGAAAAAGCCTGTCTATCGCCCCCTGGAGGAGAAAGGAAGAATGACGAGGCTGAGCTGTCTTTCGTCACAACGAAAGCAGAAAGGAGGCACAGAGAAAGCAAAAAAGCAGCAGCAATCAGTTTAAAAAGGTAAAGGAGACAGCATGAATGCTGAGGCTTGGAGAAGTGTCTTAGCTGCCTAGTAAAGCAAAAGCTTACAGCACCTGGTATTCCCAGGCGGTCTCCCATCCAAGTACTAACCAGGCCCGACCCTGCTTAGCTTCCGAGATCAGACGAGATCGGGCGTGCTCAGGGTGGTATGGCCGTAAGCGAATACAGCACTCAAGAGCGAGCTATTTAAAGAAGACACACGGGGGTGTACTTCTGAGTGATTTCAAAACAAAAATGCCACGCCTGTGTTTAATATGAATCAAATTCAGTGAAATAAATTAATACATAACAATAAAATTACACATTTAAATTAAGTAATTAATTCAAAACTCAATGTTGCGGTGACGCACTTTGACTGGCAGTAAATGGGGGCGTATTTTTGAACGATTTGAAAACAGAAGCGTCACACCTGGTTAATATAAATTAAATTAAGAGAAATTAATAAATAATAGTAAATAAATGAATGAAGGAATGAATAAGTGAGTGAATAAAACACATAAATAAATAAAAAAATAAATAAATAAATAAATATAAATAAACGTCAAAACTCAATGTTGAGGTGACGCACTTTGACTGGCAGTAAATGGGGGCGTATTTTTGAACGATTTAAAAACAGAAGAGTCATACCTGGTTAATATAAATTAAATTAAGCGAAATGAATAAATAATAGTAAATAAATGAACGAAGGAATGAATAAGTGAGTGAATAAAACACATAAATAAATAAATAAATAAATAAATAAATAAATAAATAAATAAATAAATAAATAAATAAATAAATGTTGGCTCTTAGGTTAATGCTTTTGTTTTTGAGCTGATGAAACACTCTTGTCCTGTTTCCAAAGTACCGAAAAAGAAAAAAAAAAAAAAGCTGAAATATTTCATTTATTTACTTGCAAGTCGTTTGACCACTCACCAACATCAGAGAAACATGAATGTGTTTAGTTGTTAAAGGATTGAAATTTTAACTTGAAGAGGGTGCATCTCCTATGTAGGGGTTCGGCTGACAATCAAGTTTGGGAAGCTCTCAAGTTGAAGAGAGGAGCGTCATTTCCAAAACAACATGCAGCGCTCAAGAGGTCGTTGTAGAGAGAGAGAAAAAGCCTGTCTTTCGCCCCCTGGAGGAGAAAGGAAGAATGACGAGGCTGAGCTGTCTTTCGTCACACCGAAAGCAGAAAGGAGGCACAGAGAAAGCAAAAAAGCAGCAGCAATCAGTTTAAAAAGGTAAAGGAGACAGCATGAATGCTGAGGCTTGGAGAAGTGTCTTAGCTGCCTAGTAAAGCAAAAGCTTACAGCACCTGGTATTCCCAGGCGGTCTCCCATCCAAGTACTAACCAGGCCCGACCCTGCTTAGCTTCCGAGATCGGACGAGATCGGGCGTGCTCAGGGTGGTATGGCCGTAAGCGAATACAGCACTCAAGAGCGAGCTATTTAAAGAAGACACACGGGGGTGTACTTCTGAGTGATTTCAAAACAAAAATGCCACGCCTGTGTTTAATATGAATCAAATTCAGTGAAATAAATTAATACATAACAATAAAATTACACATTTAAATTAATTAATTAATTCAAAACTCAATGTTGCGGTGACGCACTTTGACTGGCAGTAAATGGGGGCGTATTTTTGAACGATTTAAAAACAGAAGCGTCACACCTGGTTAATATAAATTAAATTAAGAGAAATTAATAAATAATAGTAAATAAATGAATGAAGGAATGAATAAGTGAGTGAATAAAACACATAAATAAATAAATAAATATAAATAAACGTCAAAACTCAATGTTGAGGTGACGCACTTTGACTGGCAGTAAATGGGGGCGTATTTTTGAACGATTTAAAAACAGAAGCGTCATACCTGGTTAATATAAATTAAATTAAGCGAAATGAATAAATAATAGTAAATAAATGAACGAAGGAATGAATAAGTGAGTGAATAAAACACATAAATAAATAAATAAATAAATAAATAAATAAATAAATAAATAAATAAATAAATAAATAAATAAATAAATAAATAAATAAATGTTGGCTCTTAGGTTAATGCTTTTGTTTTTGAGCTGATGAAACACTCTTGTCCTGTTTCCAAAGTACCGAAAAAGAAAAAAAAAAAAAAGCTGAAATATTTCATTTATTTAATTGCAAGTCGTTTGACCACACACCAACATCAGAGAAACATGAATGTGTTTAGTTGTTAAAGGATTGAAATTTTAACTTGAACTCTAAGAGGGTGCGTCTCCTATGTAGTTTACAAGGGGTTCGGCTGACAATCAAGTTTGGGAAGCTCTCAAGTTGAAGAGAGGAGCGTCATTTCCAAAACAACATGCAGCGCTCAAGAGGTCGTTGTAGACAGAGAGAAAAAGCCTGTCTATCGCCCCCTGGAGGAGAAAGGAAGAATGACGAGGCTGAGCTGTCTTTCGTCACACCGAAAGCAGAAAGGAGGCACAGAGAAAGCAAAAAAGCAGCAGCAATCAGTTTAAAAAGGTAAAGGAGACAGCATGAATGCTGAGGCTTGGAGAAGTGTCTTAGCTGCCTAGTAAAGCAAAAGCTTACAGCACCTGGTATTCCCAGGCGGTCTCCCATCCAAGTACTAACCAGGCCCGACCCTGCTTAGCTTCCGAGATCGGACGAGATCGGGCGTGCTCAGGGTGGTATGGCCGTAAGCGAATACAGCAGTCAAGAGCGAGCTATTTAAAGAAGACACACGGGGGTGTACTTCTGAGTGATTTCAAAACAAAAATGCCACGCCTGTATGAATCAAATTCAGTGAAATAAATTAATACATAACAATAAAATTACACATTTAAATTAATTAATTAATTCAAAACTCAATGTTGCGGTGACGCACTTTGACTGGCAGTAAATGGGGGCGTATTTTTGAACGATTTAAAAACAGAAGCGTCACACCTGGTTAATATAAATTAAATTAAGAGAAATGAATAAATAATAGTAAATAAATGAATGAAGGAATGAATAAGTGAGTGAATAAAACACATAAATAAATAAATAAATATAAATAAACGTCAAAACTCAATGTTGAGGTGACGCACTTTGACTGGCAGTAAATGGGGGCGTATTTTTGAACGATTTAAAAACAGAAGAGTCATACCTGGTTAATATAAATCAAATTAAGCGAAATGAATAAATAATAGTAAATAAATGAACGAAGGAATGAATAAGTGAGTGAATAAAACACATAAATAAATAAATAAATAAATAAATAAATAAATAAATAAATAAATAAATAAATAAATAAATGTTGGCTCTTAGGTTAATGCTTTTGTTTTTGAGCTGATGAAACACTCTTGTCCTGTTTCCAAAGTACCGAAAAAGAAAAAAAGAAAAAAGCTGAAATATTTCATTTATTTACTTGCAAGTCGTTTGACCACTCACCAACATCAGAGAAACATGAATGTGTTTAGTTGTTAAAGGATTGAAATTTTAACTTGAACTCTAAGAGGGTGCATCTCCTATGTAGTTTACAAGGGGTTCGGCTGACAATCAAGTTTGGGAAGCTCTCAAGTTGAAGAGAGGAGCGTCATTTCCAAAACAACATGCAGCGCTCAAGAGGTCGTTGTAGAGAGAGAGAAAAAGCCTGTCTTTCGCCCCCTGGAGGAGAAAGGAAGAATGACGAGGCTGAGCTGTCTTTCGTCACACCGAAAGCAGAAAGGAGGCACAGAGAAAGCAAAAAAGCAGCAGCAATCAGTTTAAAAGGTAAAGGAGACAGCATGAATGCTGAGGCTTGGAGAAGTGTCTTAGCTGCCTAGTAAAGCAAAAGCTTACAGCACCTGGTATTCCCAGGCGGTCTCCCATCCAAGTACTAACCAGGCCCGACCCTGCTTAGCTTCCGAGATCGGACGAGATCGGGCGTGCTCAGGGTGGTATGGCCGTAAGCGAATACAGCACTCAAGAGCGAGCTATTTAAAGAAGACACACGGGGGTGTACTTCTGAGTGATTTCAAAACAAAAATGCCACGCCTGTGTTTAATATGAATCAAATTCAGTGAAATAAATTAATACATAACAATAAAATTACACATTTAAATTAATTAATTAATTCAAAACTCAATGTTGCGGTGACGCACTTTGACTGGCAGTAAATGGGGTCGTATTTTTGAACGATTTGAAAACAGAAGCGTCACACCTGGTTAATATAAATTAAATTAAGAGAAATGAATAAATAATAGTAAATAAATGAATGAAGGAATGAATAAGTGAGTGAATAAAACACATAAATAAAAAAAATAAATAAATAAATAAATAAATATAAATAAACGTCAAAACTCAATGTTGAGGTGACGCACTTTGACTGGCAGTAAATGGGGGCGTATTTTTGAACGATTTAAAAACAGAAGAGTCATACCTGGTTAATATAAATTAAATTAAGCGAAATGAATAAATAATAGTAAATAAATGAACGAAGGAATGAATAAGTGAGTGAATAAAACACATAAATAAATAAATAAATAAATAAATAAATAAATAAATAAATAAATGTTGGCTCTTAGGTTAATGCTTTTGTTTTTGAGCTGATGAAACACTCTTGTCCTGTTTCCAAAGTACCGAAAAAGAAAAAAAAAAAAAAGCTGAAATATTTCATTTATTTAATTGCAAGTCGTTTGACCACACACCAACATCAGAGAAACATGAATGTGTTTAGTTGTTAAAGGATTGAAATTTTAACTTGAACTCTAAGAGGGTGCATCTCCTATGTAGTTTACAAGGGGTTCGGCTGACAATCAAGTTTGGGAAGCTCTCAAGTTGAAGAGAGGAGCGTCATTTCCAAAACAACATGCAGCGCTCAAGAGGTCGTTGTAGACAGAGAGAAAAAGCCTGTCTATCGCCCCCTGGAGGAGAAAGGAAGAATGACGAGGCTGAGCTGTCTTTCGTCACACCGAAAGCAGAAAGGAGGCACAGAGAAAGCAAAAAAGCAGCAGCAATCAGTTTAAAAAGGTAAAGGAGACAGCATGAATGCTGAGGCTTGGAGAAGTGTCTTAGCTGCCTAGTAAAGCAAAAGCTTACAGCACCTGGTATTCCCAGGCGGTCTCCCATCCAAGTACTAACCAGGCCCGACCCTGCTTAGCTTCCGAGATCGGACGAGATCGGGCGTGCTCAGGGTGGTATGGCCGTAAGCGAATACAGCAGTCAAGAGCGAGCTATTTAAAGAAGACACACGGGGGTGTACTTCTGAGTGATTTCAAAACAAAAATGCCACGCCTGTGTTTAATATGAATCAAATTCAGTGAAATAAATTAATACATAACAATAAAATTACACATTTAAATTAATTAATTAATTCAAAACTCAATGTTGCGGTGACGCACTTTGACTGGCAGTAAATGGGGGCGTATTTTTGAACGATTTAAAAACAGAAGTGTCACACCTGGTTAATATAAATTAAATTAAGAGAAATGAATAAATAATAGTAAATAAATGAATGAAGGAATGAATAAGTGAGTGAATAAAACACATAAATAAATAAATAAATATAAATAAACGTCAAAACTCAATGTTGAGGTGACGCACTTTGACTGGCAGTAAATGGGGGCGTATTTTTGAACGATTTAAAAACAGAAGCGTCATACCTGGTTAATATAAATTAAATTAAGCGAAATGAATAAATAATAGTAAATAAATGAACGAAGGAATGAATAAGTGAGTGAATAAAACACATAAATAAATAAATAAATAAATAAATAAATAAATAAATAAATAAATGTTGGCTCTTAGGTTAATGCTTTTGTTTTTGAGCTGATGAAACACTCTTGTCCTGTTTCCAAAGTACCGAAAAAGAAAAAAAAAAAAAGCTGAAATATTTCATTTATTTACTTGCAAGTCGTTTGACCACTCACCAGCATCAGAGAAACATGAATGTGTTTAGTTGTTAAAGGATTGAAATTTTAACTTGAAGAGGGTGCATCTCCTATGTAGTTTACAAGGGGTTCGGCTGACAATCAAGTTTGGGAAGCTCTCAAGTTGAAGAGAGGAGCGTCATTTCCAAAACAACATGCAGCGCTCAAGAGGTCGTTGTAGAGAGAGAGAAAAGGCCTGTCTATCGCCCCCTGGAGGAGAAAGGAAGAATGACGAGGCTGAGCTGTCTTTCGTCACACCGAAAGCAGAAAGGAGGCACAGAGAAAGCAAAAAAGCAGCAGCAATCAGTTTAAAAAGGTAAAGGAGACAGCATGAATGCTGAGGCTTGGAGAAGTGTCTTAGCTGCCTAGTAAAGCAAAAGCTTACAGCACCTGGTATTCCCAGGCGGTCTCCCATCCAAGTACTAACCAGGCCCGACCCTGCTTAGCTTCCGAGATCGGACGAGATCGGGCGTGCTCAGGGTGGTATGGCCGTAAGCGAATACAGCACTCAAGAGCGAGCTATTTAAAGAAGACACACGGGGGTGTACTTCTGAGTGATTTCAAAACAAAAATGCCACGCCTGTGTTTAATATGAATCAAATTCAGTGAAATAAATTAATACATAACAATAAAATTACACATTTAAATTAATTAATTAATTCAAAACTCAATGTTGCGGTGACGCACTTTGACTGGCAGTAAATGGGGGCGTATTTTTGAACGATTTGAAAACAGAAGCGTCACACCTGGTTAATATAAATTAAATTAAGAGAAATGAATAAATAATAGTAAATAAATGAATGAAGGAATGAATAAGTGAGTGAATAAAACACATAAATAAAAAAAAAAAAAAATAAATAAATAAATAAACGTCAAAACTCAATGTTGAGGTGACGCACTTTGACTGGCAGTAAATGGGGGCGTATTTTTGAACGATTTAAAAACAGAAGAGTCATACCTGGTTAATATAAATTAAATTAAGCGAAATGAATAAATAATAGTAAATAAATGAACGAAGGAATGAATAAGTGAGTGAATAAAACACATAAATAAATAAATAAATAAATAAATAAATAAATAAATAAATAAATAAATAAATAAATAAATAAATAAATAAATGTTGGCTCTTAGGTTAATGCTTTTGTTTTTGAGCTGATGAAACACTCTTGTCCTGTTTCCAAAGTACCGAAAAAGAAAAAAAAAAAAAAGCTGAAATATTTCATTTATTTACTTGCAAGTCGTTTGACCACTCACCAACATCAGAGAAACATGAATGTGTTTAGTTGTTAAAAGATTGAAATTTTAACTTGAACTCTAAGAGGGTGCATCTCCTATGTAGTTTACAAGGGGTTCGGCTGACAATCAAGTTTGGGAAGCTCTCAAGTTGAAGAGAGGAGCGTCATTTCCAAAACAACATGCAGCGCTCAAGAGGTCGTTGTAGAGAGAGAGAAAAAGCCTGTCTATCGCCCCCTGGAGGAGAAAGGAAGAATGACGAGGCTGAGCTGTCTTTCGTCACACCGAAAGCAGAAAGGAGGCACAGAGAAAGCAAAAAAGCAGCAGCAATCAGTTTAAAAGGTAAAGGAGACAGCATGAATGCTGAGGCTTGGAGAAGTGTCTTAGCTGCCTAGTAAAGCAAAAGCTTACAGCACCTGGTATTCCCAGGCGGTCTCCCATCCAAGTACTAACCAGGCCCGACCCTGCTTAGCTTCCGAGATCGGACGAGATCGGGCGTGCTCAGGGTGGTATGGCCGTAAGCGAATACAGCACTCAAGGCGCGAGCTATTTAAAGAAGACACACGGGGGTGTACTTCTGAGTGATTTCAAAACAAAAATGCCACGCCTGTGTTTAATATGAATCAAATTCAGTGAAATAAATTAATACATAACAATAAAATTACACATTTAAATTAATTAATTAATTCAAAACTCAATGTTGCGGTGACGCACTTTGACTGGCAGTAAATGGGGGCGTATTTTTGAACGATTTGAAAACAGAAGCGTCACACCTGGTTAATATAAATTAAATTAAGAGAAATGAATAAATAATAGTAAATAAATGAATGAAGGAATGAATAAGTGAGTGAATAAAACACATAAATAAATAAAAAATAAATAAATAAATAAATATAAATAAACGTCAAAACTCAATGTTGAGGTGACGCACTTTGACTGGCAGTAAATGGGGGCGTATTTTTGAACGATTTAAAAACAGAAGAGTCATACCTGGTTAATATAAATTAAATTAAGCGAAATGAATAAATAATAGTAAATAAATGAACGAAGGAATGAATAAGTGAGTGAATAAAACACATAAATAAATAAATAAATAAATAAATAAATAAATAAATAAATAAATAAATAAATAAATAAATAAATAAATGTTGGCTCTTAGGTTAATGCTTTTGTTTTTGAGCTGATGAAACACTCTTGTCCTGTTTCCAAAGTACCGAAAAAGAAAAGAAAAAAAAAGCTGAAATATTTCATTTATTTACTTGCAAGTCGTTTGACCACTCACCAACATCAGAGAAACATGAATGTGTTTAGTTGTTAAAGGATTGAAATTTTAACTTGAACTCTAAGAGGGTGCATCTCCTATGTAGTTTACAAGGGGTTCGGCTGACAATCAAGTTTGGGAAGCTCTCAAGTTGAAGAGAGGAGCGTCATTTCCAAATCAACATGCAGCGCTCAAGAGGTCGTTGTAGAGAGAGAGAAAAAGCCTGTCTTTCGCCCCCTGGAGGAGAAAGGAAGAATGACGAGGCTGAGCTGTCTTTCGTCACACCGAAAGCAGAAAGGAGGCACAGAGAAAGCAAAAAAGCAGCAGCAATCAGTTTAAAAAGGTAAAGGAGACAGCATGAATGCTGAGGCTTGGAGAAGTGTCTTAGCTGCCTAGTAAAGCAAAAGCTTACAGCACCTGGTATTCCCAGGCGGTCTCCCATCCAAGTACTAACCAGGGCCGACCCTGCTTAGCTTCCGAGATCGGACGAGATCGGGCGTGCTCAGGGTGGTATGGCCGTAAGCGAATACAGCACTCAAGAGCGAGCTATTTAAAGAAGACACACGGGGGTGTACTTCTGAGTGATTTCAAAACAAAAATGCCACGCCTGTGTTTAATATGAATCAAATTCAGTGAAATAAATTAATACATAACAATAAAATTACACATTTAAATTAATTAATTAATTCAAAACTCAATGTTGCGGTGACGCACTTTGACTGGCAGTAAATGGGGGCGTATTTTTGAACGATTTAAAAACAGAAGCGTCACACCTGGTTAATATAAATTAAATTAAGAGAAATTAATAAATAATAGTAAATAAATGAATGAAGGAATGAATAAGTGAGTGAATAAAACACATAAATAAATAAATATAAATAAACGTCAAAACTCAATGTTGAGGTGACGCACTTTGACTGGCAGTAAATGGGGGCGTATTTTTGAACGATTTAAAAACAGAAGCGTCATACCTGGTTAATATAAATTAAATTAAGCGAAATGAATAAATAATAGTAAATAAATGAACGAAGGAATGAATAAGTGAGTGAATAAAACACATAAATAAATAAATAAATAAATAAATAAATAAATAAATAAATAAATAAATAAATAAATAAATAAATAAATAAATAAATAAATAAATAAATAAATGTTGGCTCTTAGGTTAATGCTTTTGATTTTGAGCTGATGAAACACTCTTGTCCTGTTTCCAAAGTACCGAAAAAGAAAAAAAAAAAAAAGCTGAAATATTTCATTTATTTACTTGCAAGTCGTTTGACCACTCACCAACATCAGAGAAACATGAATGTGTTTAGTTGTTAAAGGATTGAAATTTTAACTTGAACTCTAAGAGGGTGCATCTCCTATGTAGTTTACAAGGGGTTCGGCTGACAATCAAGTTTGGGAAGCTCTCAAGTTGAAGAGAGGAGCGTCATTTCCAAAACAACATGCAGCGCTCAAGAGGTCGTTGTAGAGAGAGAGAAAAAGCCTGTCTATCGCCCCCTGGAGGAGAAAGGAAGAATGACGAGGCTGAGCTGTCTTTCGTCACACCGAAAGCAGAAAGGAGGCACAGAGAAAGCAAAAAAGCAGCAGCAATCAGTTTAAAAGGTAAAGGAGACAGCATGAATGCTGAGGCTTGGAGAAGTGTCTTAGCTGCCTAGTAAAGCAAAAGCTTACAGCACCTGGTATTCCCAGGCGGTCTCCCATCCAAGTACTAACCAGGCCCGACCCTGCTTAGCTTCCGAGATCGGACGAGATCGGGCGTGCTCAGGGTGGTATGGCCGTAAGCGAATACAGCACTCAAGAGCGAGCTATTTAAAGAAGACACACGGGGGTGTACTTCTGAGTGATTTCAAAACAAAAATGCCACGCCTGTGTTTAATATGAATCAAATTCAGTGAAATAAATTAATACATAACAATAAAATTACACATTTAAATTAATTAATTAATTCAAAACTCAATGTTGCTTTGACGCACTTTGACTGGCAGTAAATGGGGGCGTATTTTTGAACGATTTGAAAACAGAAGCGTCACACCTGGTTAATATAAATTAAATTAAGAGAAATGAATAAATAATAGTAAATAAATGAATGAAGGAATGAATAAGTGAGTGAATAAAACACATAAATAAAAAAAAAAATAAATAAATAAATAAATAAACGTCAAAACTCAATGTTGAGGTGACGCACTTTGACTGGCAGTAAATGGGGGCGTATTTTTGAACGATTTAAAAACAGAAGAGTCATACCTGGTTAATATAAATTAAATTAAGCGAAATGAATAAATAATAGTAAATAAATGAACGAAGGAATGAATAAGTGAGTGAATAAAACACATAAATAAATAAATAAATAAATAAATAAATAAATAAATAAATAAATAAATAAATAAATGTTGGCTCTTAGGTTAATGCTTTTGTTTTTGAGCTGATGAAACACTCTTGTCCTGTTTCCAAAGTACCGAAAAAGAAAAAAAAAAAAAAGCTGAAATATTTCATTTATTTACTTGCAAGTCGTTTGACCACTCACCAACATCAGAGAAACATGAATGTGTTTAGTTGTTAAAAGATTGAAATTTTAACTTGAACTCTAAGAGGGTGCATCTCCTATGTAGTTTACAAGGGGTTCGGCTGACAATCAAGTTTGGGAAGCTCTCAAGTTGAAGAGAGGAGCGTCATTTCCAAAACAACATGCAGCGCTCAAGAGGTCGTTGTAGAGAGAGAGAAAAAGCCTGTCTATCGCCCCCTGGAGGAGAAAGGAAGAATGACGAGGCTGAGCTGTCTTTCGTCACACCGAAAGCAGAAAGGAGGCACAGAGAAAGCAAAAAAGCAGCAGCAATCAGTTTAAAAGGTAAAGGAGACAGCATGAATGCTGAGGCTTGGAGAAGTGTCTTAGCTGCCTAGTAAAGCAAAAGCTTACAGCACCTGGTATTCCCAGGCGGTCTCCCATCCAAGTACTAACCAGGCCCGACCCTGCTTAGCTTCCGAGATCGGACGAGATCGGGCGTGCTCAGGGTGGTATGGCCGTAAGCGAATACAGCACTCAAGGCGCGAGCTATTTAAAGAAGACACACGGGGGTGTACTTCTGAGTGATTTCAAAACAAAAATGCCACGCCTGTGTTTAATATGAATCAAATTCAGTGAAATAAATTAATACATAACAATAAAATTACACATTTAAATTAATTAATTAATTCAAAACTCAATGTTGCGGTGACGCACTTTGACTGGCAGTAAATGGGGGCGTATTTTTGAACGATTTGAAAACAGAAGCGTCACACCTGGTTAATATAAATTAAATTAAGAGAAATGAATAAATAATAGTAAATAAATGAATGAAGGAATGAATAAGTGAGTGAATAAAACACATAAATAAATAAAAAATAAATAAATAAATAAATATAAATAAACGTCAAAACTCAATGTTGAGGTGACGCACTTTGACTGGCAGTAAATGGGGGCGTATTTTTGAACGATTTAAAAACAGAAGAGTCATACCTGGTTAATATAAATTAAATTAAGCGAAATGAATAAATAATAGTAAATAAATGAACGAAGGAATGAATAAGTGAGTGAATAAAACACATAAATAAATAAATAAATAAATAAATAAATAAATAAATAAATAAATAAATAAATGTTGGCTCTTAGGTTAATGCTTTTGTTTTTGAGCTGATGAAACACTCTTGTCCTGTTTCCAAAGTACCGAAAAAGAAAAGAAAAAAAAAG
The DNA here is from genome assembly GCA_036784905.1 of Acrossocheilus fasciatus. Taxonomy (NCBI): domain Eukaryota; kingdom Metazoa; phylum Chordata; class Actinopteri; order Cypriniformes; family Cyprinidae; genus Acrossocheilus; species Acrossocheilus fasciatus. The sequence continues at coordinate 27,509,744 of CM071954.1, read as the reverse complement.
CTGAAATATTTCATTTATTTACTTGCAAGTCGTTTGACCACTCACCAACATCAGAGAAACATGAATGTGTTTAGTTGTTAAAGGATTGAAATTTTAACTTGAACTCTAAGAGGGTGCATCTCCTATGTAGTTTACAAGGGGTTCGGCTGACAATCAAGTTTGGGAAGCTCTCAAGTTGAAGAGAGGAGCGTCATTTCCAAATCAACATGCAGCGCTCAAGAGGTCGTTGTAGAGAGAGAGAAAAAGCCTGTCTTTCGCCCCCTGGAGGAGAAAGGAAGAATGACGAGGCTGAGCTGTCTTTCGTCACACCGAAAGCAGAAAGGAGGCACAGAGAAAGCAAAAAAGCAGCAGCAATCAGTTTAAAAAGGTAAAGGAGACAGCATGAATGCTGAGGCTTGGAGAAGTGTCTTAGCTGCCTAGTAAAGCAAAAGCTTACAGCACCTGGTATTCCCAGGCGGTCTCCCATCCAAGTACTAACCAGGGCCGACCCTGCTTAGCTTCCGAGATCGGACGAGATCGGGCGTGCTCAGGGTGGTATGGCCGTAAGCGAATACAGCACTCAAGAGCGAGCTATTTAAAGAAGACACACGGGGGTGTACTTCTGAGTGATTTCAAAACAAAAATGCCACGCCTGTGTTTAATATGAATCAAATTCAGTGAAATAAATTAATACATAACAATAAAATTACACATTTAAATTAATTAATTAATTCAAAACTCAATGTTGCGGTGACGCACTTTGACTGGCAGTAAATGGGGGCGTATTTTTGAACGATTTAAAAACAGAAGCGTCACACCTGGTTAATATAAATTAAATTAAGAGAAATTAATAAATAATAGTAAATAAATGAATGAAGGAATGAATAAGTGAGTGAATAAAACACATAAATAAATAAAAAAATAAATATATAAATAAATATAAATAAACGTCAAAACTCAATGTTGAGGTGACGCACTTTGACTGGCAGTAAATGGGGGCGTATTTTTGAACGATTTAAAAACAGAAGAGTCATACCTGGTTAATATAAATTAAATTAAGCGAAATGAATAAATAATAGTAAATAAATGAACGAAGGAATGAATAAGTGAGTGAATAAAACACATAAATAAATAAATAAATAAATAAATAAATAAATAAATAAATAAATAAATAAATAAATAAATAAATAAATAAATAAATGTTGGCTCTTAGGTTAATGCTTTTGTTTTTGAGCTGATGAAACACTCTTGTCCTGTTTCCAAAGTACCGAAAAAGAAAAAAAAAAAAAAGCTGAAATATTTCATTTATTTACTTGCAAGTCGTTTGACCACTCACCAACATCAGAGAAACATGAATGTGTTTAGTTGTTAAAGGATTGAAATTTTAACTTGAAGAGGGTGCATCTCCTATGTAGGGGTTCGGCTGACAATCAAGTTTGGGAAGCTCTCAAGTTGAAGAGAGGAGCGTCATTTCCAAAACAACATGCAGCGCTCAAGAGGTCGTTGTAGAGAGAGAGAAAAAGCCTGTCTTTCGCCCCCTGGAGGAGAAAGGAAGAATGACGAGGCTGAGCTGTCTTTCGTCACACCGAAAGCAGAAAGGAGGCACAGAGAAAGCAAAAAAGCAGCAGCAATCAGTTTAAAAAGGTAAAGGAGACAGCATGAATGCTGAGGCTTGGAGAAGTGTCTTAGCTGCCTAGTAAAGCAAAAGCTTACAGCACCTGGTATTCCCAGGCGGTCTCCCATCCAAGTACTAACCAGGCCCGACCCTGCTTAGCTTCCGAGATCGGACGAGATCGGGCGTGCTCAGGGTGGTATGGCCGTAAGCGAATACAGCACTCAAGAGCGAGCTATTTAAAGAAGACACACGGGGGTGTACTTCTGAGTGATTTCAAAACAAAAATGCCACGCCTGTGTTTAATATGAATCAAATTCAGTGAAATAAATTAATACATAACAATAAAATTACACATTTAAATCAATTAATTAATTCAAAACTCAATGTTGCGGTGACGCACTTTGACTGGCAGTAAATGGGGGCGTATTTTTGAACGATTTAAAAACAGAAGCGTCACACCTGGTTAATATAAATTAAATTAAGAGAAATGAATAAATAATAGTAAATAAATGAATGAAGGAATGAATAAGTGAGTGAATAAAACACATAAATAAATAAATAAATATAAATAAACGTCAAAACTCAATGTTGAGGTGACGCACTTTGACTGGCAGTAAATGGGGGCGTATTTTTGAACGATTTAAAAACAGAAGCGTCATACCTGGTTAATATAAATTAAATTAAGCGAAATGAATAAATAATAGTAAATAAATGAACGAAGGAATGAATAAGTGAGTGAATAAAACACATAAATAAATAAATAAATAAATAAATAAATAAATAAATAAATAAATAAATAAATAAATAAATAAATAAATAAATAAATAAATAAATAAATAAATGTTGGCTCTTAGGTTAATGCTTTTGTTTTTGAGCTGATGAAACACTCTTGTCCTGTTTCCAAAGTACCGAAAAAGAAAAAAAAAAAAAAGCTGAAATATTTCATTTATTTAATTGCAAGTCGTTTGACCACACACCAACATCAGAGAAACATGAATGTGTTTAGTTGTTAAAGGATTGAAATTTTAACTTGAACTCTAAGAGGGTGCATCTCCTATGTAGTTTACAAGGGGTTCGGCTGACAATCAAGTTTGGGAAGCTCTCAAGTTGAAGAGAGGAGCGTCATTTCCAAAACAACATGCAGCGCTCAAGAGGTCGTTGTAGACAGAGAGAAAAAGCCTGTCTATCGCCCCCTGGAGGAGAAAGGAAGAATGACGAGGCTGAGCTGTCTTTCGTCACACCGAAAGCAGAAAGGAGGCACAGAGAAAGCAAAAAAGCAGCAGCAATCAGTTTAAAAAGGTAAAGGAGACAGCATGAATGCTGAGGCTTGGAGAAGTGTCTTAGCTGCCTAGTAAAGCAAAAGCTTACAGCACCTGGTATTCCCAGGCGGTCTCCCATCCAAGTACTAACCAGGCCCGACCCTGCTTAGCTTCCGAGATCGGACGAGATCGGGCGTGCTCAGGGTGGTATGGCCGTAAGCGAATACAGCAGTCAAGAGCGAGCTATTTAAAGAAGACACACGGGGGTGTACTTCTGAGTGATTTCAAAACAAAAATGCCACGCCTGTGTTTAATATGAATCAAATTCAGTGAAATAAATTAATACATAACAATAAAATTACACATTTAAATTAATTAATTAATTCAAAACTCAATGTTGCGGTGACGCACTTTGACTGGCAGTAAATGGGGGCGTATTTTTGAACGATTTAAAAACAGAAGTGTCACACCTGGTTAATATAAATTAAATTAAGAGAAATGAATAAATAATAGTAAATAAATGAATGAAGGAATGAATAAGTGAGTGAATAAAACACATAAATAAATAAATAAATATAAATAAACGTCAAAACTCAATGTTGAGGTGACGCACTTTGACTGGCAGTAAATGGGGGCGTATTTTTGAACGATTTAAAAACAGAAGCGTCATACCTGGTTAATATAAATTAAATTAAGCGAAATGAATAAATAATAGTAAATAAATGAACGAAGGAATGAATAAGTGAGTGAATAAAACACATAAATAAATAAATAAATAAATAAATAAATAAATAAATAAATAAATAAATAAATAAATAAATAAATGTTGGCTCTTAGGTTAATGCTTTTGTTTTTGAGCTGATGAAACGCTCTTGTCCTGTTTCCAAAGTACCGAAAAAGAAAAAAAAAAAAAGCTGAAATATTTCATTTATTTACTTGCAAGTCGTTTGACCACTCACCAGCATCAGAGAAACATGAATGTGTTTAGTTGTTAAAGGATTGAAATTTTAACTTGAAGAGGGTGCATCTCCTATGTAGTTTACAAGGGGTTCGGCTGACAATCAAGTTTGGGAAGCTCTCAAGTTGAAGAGAGGAGCGTCATTTCCAAAACAACATGCAGCGCTCAAGAGGTCGTTGTAGAGAGAGAGAAAAAGCCTGTCTATCGCCCCCTGGAGGAGAAAGGAAGAATGACGAGGCTGAGCTGTCTTTCGTCACACCGAAAGCAGAAAGGAGGCACAGAGAAAGCAAAAAAGCAGCAGCAATCAGTTTAAAAAGGTAAAGGAGACAGCATGAATGCTGAGGCTTGGAGAAGTGTCTTAGCTGCCTAGTAAAGCAAAAGCTTACAGCACCTGGTATTCCCAGGCGGTCTCCCATCCAAGTACTAACCAGGCCCGACCCTGTAAATAAATAGTAAATAAATGAATGAAGGAATGAATAAGTGAGTGAATAAAACACATAAATAAATAGTAAATAAATGAATGAAGGAATGAATAAGTGAGTGAATAAAACACATAAATAAATAAATAAATATAAATAAACGTCAAAACTCAATGTTGAGGTGACGCACTTTGACTGGCAGTAAATGGGGGCGTATTTTTGAACGATTTAAAAACAGAAGAGTCATACCTGGTTAATATAAATTAAATTAAGAGAAATGAATAAATAATAGTAAATAAATGAATGAAGGAATGAATAAGTGAGTGAATAAAACACATAAATAAATAAATATATAAATAAATATAAATAAACGTCAAAACTCAATGTTGAGGTGACGCACTTTGACTAGCAGTAAATGGGGGCGTATTTTTGAACGATTTAAAAACAGAAGAGTCATACCTGGTTAATATAAATTAAATTAAGCGAAATGAATAAATAATAGTAAATAAATGAACGAAGGAATGAATAAGTGAGTGAATAAAACACATAAATAAATAAATAAATAAATAAATAAATAAATAAATAAATAAATAAATAAATAAATAAATAAATGTTGGCTCTTAGGTTAATGCTTTTGTTTTTGAGCTGATGAAACACTCTTGTCCTGTTTCCAAAGTACCGAAAAAGAAAAAAAAAAAAAAGCTGAAATATTTCATTTATTTAATTGCAAGTCGTTTGACCACACACCAACATCAGAGAAACATGAATGTGTTTAGTTGTTAAAGGATTGAAATTTTAACTTGAACTCTAAGAGGGTGCATCTCCTATGTAGTTTACAAGGGGTTCGGCTGACAATCAAGTTTGGGAAGCTCTCAAGTTGAAGAGAGGAGCGTCATTTCCAAAACAACATGCAGCGCTCAAGAGGTCGTTGTAGACAGAGAGAAAAAGCCTGTCTATCGCCCCCTGGAGGAGAAAGGAAGAATGACGAGGCTGAGCTGTCTTTCGTCACACCGAAAGCAGAAAGGAGGCACAGAGAAAGCAAAAAAGCAGCAGCAATCAGTTTAAAAAGGTAAAGGAGACAGCATGAATGCTGAGGCTTGGAGAAGTGTCTTAGCTGCCTAGTAAAGCAAAAGCTTACAGCACCTGGTATTCCCAGGCGGTCTCCCATCCAAGTACTAACCAGGCCCGACCCTGCTTAGCTTCCGAGATCGGACGAGATCGGGCGTGCTCAGGGTGGTATGGCCGTAAGCGAATACAGCAGTCAAGAGCGAGCTATTTAAAGAAGACACACGGGGGTGTACTTCTGAGTGATTTCAAAACAAAAATGCCACGCCTGTGTTTAATATGAATCAAATTCAGTGAAATAAATTAATACATAACAATAAAATTACACATTTAAATTAATTAATTAATTCAAAACTCAATGTTGCGGTGACGCACTTTGACTGGCAGTAAATGGGGGCGTATTTTTGAACGATTTAAAAACAGAAGCGTCATACCTGGTTAATATAAATTAAATTAAGCGAAATGAATAAATAATAGTAAATAAATGAACGAAGGAATGAATAAGTGAGTGAATAAAACACATAAATAAATAAATAAATAAATAAATAAATAAATAAATAAATAAATAAATAAATAAATAAATAAATAAATGTTGGCTCTTAGGTTAATGCTTTTGTTTTTGAGCTGATGAAACACTCTTGTCCTGTTTCCAAAGTACCGAAAAAGAAAAAAAAAAAAAGCTGAAATATTTCATTTATTTACTTGCAAGTCGTTTGACCACTCACCAGCATCAGAGAAACATGAATGTGTTTAGTTGTTAAAGGATTGAAATTTTAACTTGAAGAGGGTGCATCTCCTATGTAGTTTACAAGGGGTTCGGCTGACAATCAAGTTTGGGAAGCTCTCAAGTTGAAGAGAGGAGCGTCATTTCCAAAACAACATGCAGCGCTCAAGAGGTCGTTGTAGAGAGAGAGAAAAGGCCTGTCTATCGCCCCCTGGAGGAGAAAGGAAGAATGACGAGGCTGAGCTGTCTTTCGTCACACCGAAAGCAGAAAGGAGGCACAGAGAAAGCAAAAAAGCAGCAGCAATCAGTTTAAAAAGGTAAAGGAGACAGCATGAATGCTGAGGCTTGGAGAAGTGTCTTAGCTGCCTAGTAAAGCAAAAGCTTACAGCACCTGGTATTCCCAGGCGGTCTCCCATCCAAGTACTAACCAGGCCCGACCCTGTAAATAAATAGTAAATAAATGAATGAAGGAATGAATAAGTGAGTGAATAAAACACATAAATAAATAAATAAATATAAATAAACGTCAAAACTCAATGTTGAGGTGACGCACTTTGACTGGCAGTAAATGGGGGCGTATTTTTGAACGATTTAAAAACAGAAGAGTCATACCTGGTTAATATAAATTAAATTAAGAGAAATGAATAAATAATAGTAAATAAATGAATGAAGGAATGAATAAGTGAGTGAATAAAACACATAAATAAATAAATAAATAAATATATAAATAAATATAAATAAACGTCAAAACTCAATGTTGAGGTGACGCACTTTGACTAGCAGTAAATGGGGGCGTATTTTTGAACGATTTAAAAACAGAAGAGTCATACCTGGTTAATATAAATTAAATTAAGCGAAATGAATAAATAATAGTAAATAAATGAACGAAGGAATGAATAAGTGAGTGAATAAAACACATAAATAAATAAATAAATAAATAAATAAATAAATAAATAAATAAATAAATAAATAAATAAATAAATAAATAAATAAACAAATGTTGGCTCTTAGGTTAATGCTTTTGTTTTTGAGCTGATGAAACACTCTTGTCCTGTTTCCAAAGTACCGAAAAAGAAAAAAAAAAAAAGCTGAAATATTTCATTTATTTACTTGCAAGTCGTTTGACCACTCACCAACATCAGAGAAACATGAATGTGTTTAGTTGTTAAAGGATTGAAATTTTAACTTGAACTCTAAGAGGGTGCATCTCCTATGTAGTTTACAAGGGGTTCGGCTGACAATCAAGTTTGGGAAGCTCTCAAGTTGAAGAGAGGAGCGTCATTTCCAAAACAACATGCAGCGCTCAAGAGGTCGTTGTAGAGAGAGAGAAAAGGCCTGTCTATCGCCCCCTGGAGGAGAAAGGAAGAATGACGAGGCTGAGCTGTCTTTCGTCACACCGAAAGCAGAAAGGAGGCACAGAGAAAGCAAAAAAGCAGCAGCAATCAGTTTAAAAAGGTAAAGGAGACAGCATGAATGCTGAGGCTTGGAGAAGTGTCTTAGCTGCCTAGTAAAGCAAAAGCTTACAGCACCTGGTATTCCCAGGCGGTCTCCCATCCAAGTACTAACCAGGCCCGACCCTGTAAATAAATAGTAAATAAATGAATGAAGGAATGAATAAGTGAGTGAATAAAACACATAAATAAATAGTAAATAAATGAATGAAGGAATGAATAAGTGAGTGAATAAAACACATAAATAAATAAATAAATATAAATAAACGTCAAAACTCAATGTTGCGGTGACGCACTTTGACTGGCAGTAAATGGGGGCGTATTTTTGAACGATTTAAAAACAGAAGCGTCATACCTGGTTAATATAAATTAAATTAAGCGAAATGAATAAATAATAGTAAATAAATGAACGAAGGAATGAATAAGTGAGTGAATAAAACACATAAATAAATAAATAAATAAATAAATAAATAAATAAATAAATAAATAAATAAATAAATAAATAAATAAATAAATAAATGTTGGCTCTTAGGTTAATGCTTTTGTTTTTGAGCTGATGAAACACTCTTGTCCTGTTTCCAAAGTACCGAAAAAGAAAAAAAAAAAAAGCTGAAATATTTCATTTATTTACTTGCAAGTCGTTTGACCACTCACCAACATCAGAGAAACATGAATGTGTTTAGTTGTTAAAGGATTGAAATTTTAACTTGAAGAGGGTGCATCTCCTATGTAGTTTACAAGGGGTTCGGCTGACAATCAAGTTTGGGAAGCTCTCAAGTTGAAGAGAGGAGCGTCATTTCCAAAACAACATGCAGCGCTCAAGAGGTCGTTGTAGAGAGAGAGAAAAGGCCTGTCTATCGCCCCCTGGAGGAGAAAGGAAGAATGACGAGGCTGAGCTGTCTTTCGTCACACCGAAAGCAGAAAGGAGGCACAGAGAAAGCAAAAAAGCAGCAGCAATCAGTTTAAAAAGGTAAAGGAGACAGCATGAATGCTGAGGCTTGGAGAAGTGTCTTAGCTGCCTAGTAAAGCAAAAGCTTACAGCACCTGGTATTCCCAGGCGGTCTCCCATCCAAGTACTAACCAGGCCCGACCCTGCTTAGCTTCCGAGATCGGACGAGATCGGGCGTGCTCAGGGTGGTATGGCCGTAAGCGAATACAGCACTCAAGAGCGAGCTATTTAAAGAAGACACACGGGGGTGTACTTCTGAGTGATTTCAAAACAAAAATGCCACGCCTGTGTTTAATATGAATCAAATTCAGTGAAATAAATTAATACATAACAATAAAATTACACATTTAAATTAATTAATTAATTCAAAACTCAATGTTGCGGTGACGCACTTTGACTGGCAGTAAATGGGGGCGTATTTTTGAACGATTTAAAAACAGAAGCGTCACACCTGGTTAATATAAATTAAATTAAGAGAAATTAATAAATAATAGTAAATAAATGAATGAAGGAATGAATAAGTGAGTGAATAAAACACATAAATAAATAAAAAAATAAATATATAAATAAATATAAATAAACGTCAAAACTCAATGTTGAGGTGACGCACTTTGACTGGCAGTAAATGGGGGCGTATTTTTGAACGATTTAAAAACAGAAGAGTCATACCTGGTTAATATAAATTAAATTAAGCGAAATGAATAAATAATAGTAAATAAATGAACGAAGGAATGAATAAGTGAGTGAATAAAACACATAAATAAATAAATAAATAAATAAATAAATAAATAAATAAATAAATAAATAAATAAATAAATAAATAAATAAATGTTGGCTCTTAGGTTAATGCTTTTGTTTTTGAGCTGATGAAACACTCTTGTCCTGTTTCCAAAGTACCGAAAAAGAAAAAAAAAAAAAAGCTGAAATATTTCATTTATTTACTTGCAAGTCGTTTGACCACTCACCAACATCAGAGAAACATGAATGTGTTTAGTTGTTAAAGGATTGAAATTTTAACTTGAAGAGGGTGCATCTCCTATGTAGGGGTTCGGCTGACAATCAAGTTTGGGAAGCTCTCAAGTTGAAGAGAGGAGCGTCATTTCCAAAACAACATGCAGCGCTCAAGAGGTCGTTGTAGAGAGAGAGAAAAAGCCTGTCTTTCGCCCCCTGGAGGAGAAAGGAAGAATGACGAGGCTGAGCTGTCTTTCGTCACACCGAAAGCAGAAAGGAGGCACAGAGAAAGCAAAAAAGCAGCAGCAATCAGTTTAAAAAGGTAAAGGAGACAGCATGAATGCTGAGGCTTGGAGAAGTGTCTTAGCTGCCTAGTAAAGCAAAAGCTTACAGCACCTGGTATTCCCAGGCGGTCTCCCATCCAAGTACTAACCAGGCCCGACCCTGCTTAGCTTCCGAGATCGGACGAGATCGGGCGTGCTCAGGGTGGTATGGCCGTAAGCGAATACAGCACTCAAGAGCGAGCTATTTAAAGAAGACACACGGGGGTGTACTTCTGAGTGATTTCAAAACAAAAATGCCACGCCTGTGTTTAATATGAATCAAATTCAGTGAAATAAATTAATACATAACAATAAAATTACACATTTAAATCAATTAATTAATTCAAAACTCAATGTTGCGGTGACGCACTTTGACTGGCAGTAAATGGGGGCGTATTTTTGAACGATTTAAAAACAGAAGCGTCACACCTGGTTAATATAAATTAAATTAAGAGAAATGAATAAATAATAGTAAATAAATGAATGAAGGAATGAATAAGTGAGTGAATAAAACACATAAATAAATAAATAAATATAAATAAACGTCAAAACTCAATGTTGAGGTGACGCACTTTGACTGGCAGTAAATGGGGGCGTATTTTTGAACGATTTAAAAACAGAAGCGTCATACCTGGTTAATATAAATTAAATTAAGCGAAATGAATAAATAATAGTAAATAAATGAACGAAGGAATGAATAAGTGAGTGAATAAAACACATAAATAAATAAATAAATAAATAAATAAATAAATAAATAAATAAATAAATAAATAAATAAATAAATAAATAAATAAATAAATAAATAAATAAATGTTGGCTCTTAGGTTAATGCTTTTGTTTTTGAGCTGATGAAACACTCTTGTCCTGTTTCCAAAGTACCGAAAAAGAAAAAAAAAAAAAAGCTGAAATATTTCATTTATTTAATTGCAAGTCGTTTGACCACACACCAACATCAGAGAAACATGAATGTGTTTAGTTGTTAAAGGATTGAAATTTTAACTTGAACTCTAAGAGGGTGCATCTCCTATGTAGTTTACAAGGGGTTCGGCTGACAATCAAGTTTGGGAAGCTCTCAAGTTGAAGAGAGGAGCGTCATTTCCAAAACAACATGCAGCGCTCAAGAGGTCGTTGTAGACAGAGAGAAAAAGCCTGTCTATCGCCCCCTGGAGGAGAAAGGAAGAATGACGAGGCTGAGCTGTCTTTCGTCACACCGAAAGCAGAAAGGAGGCACAGAGAAAGCAAAAAAGCAGCAGCAATCAGTTTAAAAAGGTAAAGGAGACAGCATGAATGCTGAGGCTTGGAGAAGTGTCTTAGCTGCCTAGTAAAGCAAAAGCTTACAGCACCTGGTATTCCCAGGCGGTCTCCCATCCAAGTACTAACCAGGCCCGACCCTGCTTAGCTTCCGAGATCGGACGAGATCGGGCGTGCTCAGGGTGGTATGGCCGTAAGCGAATACAGCAGTCAAGAGCGAGCTATTTAAAGAAGACACACGGGGGTGTACTTCTGAGTGATTTCAAAACAAAAATGCCACGCCTGTGTTTAATATGAATCAAATTCAGTGAAATAAATTAATACATAACAATAAAATTACACATTTAAATTAATTAATTAATTCAAAACTCAATGTTGCGGTGACGCACTTTGACTGGCAGTAAATGGGGGCGTATTTTTGAACGATTTAAAAACAGAAGTGTCACACCTGGTTAATATAAATTAAATTAAGAGAAATGAATAAATAATAGTAAATAAATGAATGAAGGAATGAATAAGTGAGTGAATAAAACACATAAATAAATAAATAAATATAAATAAACGTCAAAACTCAATGTTGAGGTGACGCACTTTGACTGGCAGTAAATGGGGGCGTATTTTTGAACGATTTAAAAACAGAAGCGTCATACCTGGTTAATATAAATTAAATTAAGCGAAATGAATAAATAATAGTAAATAAATGAACGAAGGAATGAATAAGTGAGTGAATAAAACACATAAATAAATAAATAAATAAATAAATAAATAAATAAATAAATAAATAAATAAATAAATGTTGGCTCTTAGGTTAATGCTTTTGTTTTTGAGCTGATGAAACGCTCTTGTCCTGTTTCCAAAGTACCGAAAAAGAAAAAAAAAAAAAGCTGAAATATTTCATTTATTTACTTGCAAGTCGTTTGACCACTCACCAGCATCAGAGAAACATGAATGTGTTTAGTTGTTAAAGGATTGAAATTTTAACTTGAAGAGGGTGCATCTCCTATGTAGTTTACAAGGGGTTCGGCTGACAATCAAGTTTGGGAAGCTCTCAAGTTGAAGAGAGGAGCGTCATTTCCAAAACAACATGCAGCGCTCAAGAGGTCGTTGTAGAGAGAGAGAAAAGGCCTGTCTATCGCCCCCTGGAGGAGAAAGGAAGAATGACGAGGCTGAGCTGTCTTTCGTCACACCGAAAGCAGAAAGGAGGCACAGAGAAAGCAAAAAAGCAGCAGCAATCAGTTTAAAAAGGTAAAGGAGACAGCATGAATGCTGAGGCTTGGAGAAGTGTCTTAGCTGCCTAGTAAAGCAAAAGCTTACAGCACCTGGTATTCCCAGGCGGTCTCCCATCCAAGTACTAACCAGGCCCGACCCTGTAAATAAATAGTAAATAAATGAATGAAGGAATGAATAAGTGAGTGAATAAAACACATAAATAAATAAATAAATATAAATAAACGTCAAAACTCAATGTTGAGGTGACGCACTTTGACTGGCAGTAAATGGGGGCGTATTTTTGAACGATTTAAAAACAGAAGAGTCATACCTGGTTAATATAAATTAAATTAAGAGAAATGAATAAATAATAGTAAATAAATGAATGAAGGAATGAATAAGTGAGTGAATAAAACACATAAATAAATAAATAAATAAATATATAAATAAATATAAATAAACGTCAAAACTCAATGTTGAGGTGACGCACTTTGACTAGCAGTAAATGGGGGCGTATTTTTGAACGATTTAAAAACAGAAGAGTCATACCTGGTTAATATAAATTAAATTAAGCGAAATGAATAAATAATAGTAAATAAATGAACGAAGGAATGAATAAGTGAGTGAATAAAACACATAAATAAATAAATAAATAAATAAATAAATAAATAAATAAATAAATAAATAAATAAATAAATAAACAAATGTTGGCTCTTAGGTTAATGCTTTTGTTTTTGAGCTGATGAAACACTCTTGTCCTGTTTCCAAAGTACCGAAAAAGAAAAAAAAAAAAAGCTGAAATATTTCATTTATTTACTTGCAAGTCGTTTGACCACTCACCAACATCAGAGAAACATGAATGTGTTTAGTTGTTAAAGGATTGAAATTTTAACTTGAACTCTAAGAGGGTGCATCTCCTATGTAGTTTACAAGGGGTTCGGCTGACAATCAAGTTTGGGAAGCTCTCAAGTTGAAGAGAGGAGCGTCATTTCCAAAACAACATGCAGCGCTCAAGAGGTCGTTGTAGAGAGAGAGAAAAGGCCTGTCTATCGCCCCCTGGAGGAGAAAGGAAGAATGACGAGGCTGAGCTGTCTTTCGTCACACCGAAAGCAGAAAGGAGGCACAGAGAAAGCAAAAAAGCAGCAGCAATCAGTTTAAAAAGGTAAAGGAGACAGCATGAATGCTGAGGCTTGGAGAAGTGTCTTAGCTGCCTAGTAAAGCAAAAGCTTACAGCACCTGGTATTCCCAGGCGGTCTCCCATCCAAGTACTAACCAGGCCCGACCCTGTAAATAAATAGTAAATAAATGAATGAAGGAATGAATAAGTGAGTGAATAAAACACATAAATAAATAGTAAATAAATGAATGAAGGAATGAATAAGTGAGTGAATAAAACACATAAATAAATAAATAAATATAAATAAACGTCAAAACTCAATGTTGCGGTGACGCACTTTGACTGGCAGTAAATGGGGGCGTATTTTTGAACGATTTAAAAACAGAAGCGTCATACCTGGTTAATATAAATTAAATTAAGCGAAATGAATAAATAATAGTAAATAAATGAACGAAGGAATGAATAAGTGAGTGAATAAAACACATAAATAAATAAATAAATAAATAAATAAATAAATAAATAAATAAATAAATAAATAAATAAATAAATAAATGTTGGCTCTTAGGTTAATGCTTTTGTTTTTGAGCTGATGAAACACTCTTGTCCTGTTTCCAAAGTACCGAAAAAGAAAAAAAAAAAAAGCTGAAATATTTCATTTATTTACTTGCAAGTCGTTTGACCACTCACCAACATCAGAGAAACATGAATGTGTTTAGTTGTTAAAGGATTGAAATTTTAACTTGAAGAGGGTGCATCTCCTATGTAGTTTACAAGGGGTTCGGCTGACAATCAAGTTTGGGAAGCTCTCAAGTTGAAGAGAGGAGCGTCATTTCCAAAACAACATGCAGCGCTCAAGAGGTCGTTGTAGAGAGAGAGAAAAGGCCTGTCTATCGCCCCCTGGAGGAGAAAGGAAGAATGACGAGGCTGAGCTGTCTTTCGTCACACCGAAAGCAGAAAGGAGGCACAGAGAAAGCAAAAAAGCAGCAGCAATCAGTTTAAAAAGGTAAAGGAGACAGCATGAATGCTTGGAGAAGTGTCTTAGCTGCCTAGTAAAGCAAAAGCTTACAGCACCTGGTATTCCCAGGCGGTCTCCCATCCAAGTACTAACCAGGCCCGACCCTGCTTAGCTTCCGAGATCGGACGAGATCGGGCGTGCTCAGGGTGGTATGGCCGTAAGCGAATACAGCACTCAAGAGCGAGCTATTTAAAGAAGACACACGGGGGTGTACTTCTGAGTGATTTCAAAACAAAAATGCCACGCCTGTGTTTAATATGAATCAAATTCAGTGAAATAAATTAATACATAACAATAAAATTACACATTTAAATTAATTAATTAATTCAAAACTCAATGTTGCGGTGACGCACTTTGACTGGCAGTAAATGGGGGCGTATTTTTGAACGATTTAAAAACAGAAGCGTCACACCTGGTTAATATAAATTAAATTAAGAGAAATGAATAAATAATAGTAAATAAATGAATGAAGGAATGAATAAGTGAGTGAATAAAACACATAAATAAATAAATAAATAAATATAAATAAACGTCAAAACTCAATGTTGAGGTGACGCACTTTGACTGGCAGTAAATGGGGGCGTATTTTTGAACGATTTAAAAACAGAAGCGTCATAATATAAATTAAATTAAGCGAAATGAATAAATAATAGTAAATAAATGAACGAAGGAATGAATAAGTGAGTGAATAAAACACATAAATAAATAAATAAATAAATAAATAAATAAATAAATAAATAAATAAATAAATAAATAAATAAATAAATGTTGGCTCTTAGGTTAATGCTTTTGTTTTTGAGCTGATGAAACACTCTTGTCCTGTTTCCAAAGTACCGAAAAAGAAAAAAAAAAAAAAGCTGAAATATTTCATTTATTTAATTGCAAGTCGTTTGACCACACACCAACATCAGAGAAACATGAATGTGTTTAGTTGTTAAAGGATTGAAATTTTAACTTGAACTCTAAGAGGGTGCATCTCCTATGTAGTTTACAAGGGGTTCGGCTGACAATCAAGTTTGGGAAGCTCTCAAGTTGAAGAGAGGAGCGTCATTTCCAAAACAACATGCAGCGCTCAAGAGGTCGTTGTAGACAGAGAGAAAAAGCCTGTCTATCGCCCCCTGGAGGAGAAAGGAAGAATGACGAGGCTGAGCTGTCTTTCGTCACACCGAAAGCAGAAAGGAGGCACAGAGAAAGCAAAAAAGCAGCAGCAATCAGTTTAAAAAGGTAAAGGAGACAGCATGAATGCTGAGGCTTGGAGAAGTGTCTTAGCTGCCTAGTAAAGCAAAAGCTTACAGCACCTGGTATTCCCAGGCGGTCTCCCATCCAAGTACTAACCAGGCCCGACCCTGCTTAGCTTCCGAGATCGGACGAGATCGGGCGTGCTTTTTTTTTTTTTTTTTTTTTATTATCAAAAATTACAAAAAAATAATTTTCCCCACACATATTACAGATTCAAACCAATGCATCCTCAAACTTATTACATGTTGGGTCTCAATATAGCAAACACCAAAAATAAAAATAAAAAATAACATAAACTTTATATTCCTTCCCTATAAACATAACTAAAAAAGTTTACCTAACTTCCCATAAAACATATTTTTCAAAATGTTATTCTTAACCCTTCTTTTACATCTATAGATATAGGACCACCTCCTCCCAAAAAGGCATCTTCAAACTCCTCTTTACTCAGGTATCTCCACATTGGGTACACATTCTTTCTTACCACAGTCTTAAATATCTCAGTTACATCCACCTTCTTTCCTTCATAATATGCCAAATTCCTCCTCACCCATATTGCATACCTTGCATGACTTAGAATCAAGTTCCACAAATTAACCTTCTTGTCTTTACAATTCATGCATTCACCAAATAAGAACAGTATTTTCCATTCGTTTCCCGTTACATCTTTTCCCATTCCATCCTTGACCATTTTTCCCAGTTTTACATGAAACACCTCAAGCTCTTTACAATCAAAGAATATATGCATTAGAGTTTCTGGCTCTGTCCCACACAGATCACATTCTCTGTTCACATTTTTGTTAATTTGGTGAATTACCACCTTCGTGTATAT
This sequence comes from Acrossocheilus fasciatus, assembly GCA_036784905.1. Lineage (NCBI taxonomy): Eukaryota > Metazoa > Chordata > Actinopteri > Cypriniformes > Cyprinidae > Acrossocheilus > Acrossocheilus fasciatus. The sequence goes on along the minus strand of CM071954.1, from coordinate 27,493,388 downwards.
CCTGTTATGTCTGAGTTTAAAGTCCAGGTTCTCACAGTCCAGTCCATTATATTTCACCTTTAAATTTCTCCAGATTGTCTTTACATTCAAATCAGGAAATAGTTTTGGCCACACTGCCTCTGATGCAGGCACTTTAATTTCCTTTTTCACCATTATCTTATATATCATTTTCGCACTTATCTCAGACAAAAACATTTTCTTTTTGTTTTCCACAATATACATTTCGGGAATTCCCCAATCTCCCACTTTAACAGTCTCTTTCTTAATCCTTTCTACCCACCTTTCAGGCAAGCTTGTTTTAATATTTTCACATTCACAGTCCACTTCGGATTTCTCAATTTCATCATCCCAACCAACCACACTGTCATATATGGCCCTATTCGGTAAAAAACCTTCCACATACTCATATGCCATGTCTTTCACTTTTCTTACACCCGCTCTTATAAACAGTCTGTTATATAGCATTTTCCCTCCCCGCCTTATCTTTGGGTTCAGGAAGATTGGCTGATTATGCACTTGATTTATATTCTCACATTCATAACTGACATTCACTACAAACTCAGCCCATGCACTAAACACTTCCTGATAAAACAGTGGCATTTTCTCAATCATTGACTTTTTTAAGGCCATGAACAGTCCTTCCTCACCACAACCACCACCCTCATTTAAGTAATTTCTCATATACCCCTTCCACCCATACTCTACTTTATCACATAAGTACTTTTTTATTGTTTTGACTCTTATTGCCTTCCTTTTTACTTCTAAGTCTATCAACTTTAACCCTCCCTCATTGTAATCTGCTATTAGTGTTTTTGCTGATATTTTCACTCCTTTCCCTCCCCACACAAATTTATTCACAATCTCATTTATTCCATTCAACACCCAGTTTGGTAAGTCAATTGCTCCCATCACATAATTACATTTGGTTAGCAGTAATGAGTTAGCCACTATTACCTTGCCTCTTAATCTTAGCTCCCTTAGTCTCCAAAACTGTAATACTTGTTTAATTTTGTTTAGCACTCCAGTCCATGTGGCATCTCTAGCCTCTTTTACATTTACACCTATATACACACCTAAAATCTTTATATAGTCTTCCGTTCTTTTAAAGGGAATGTCTGACCCTTCTATGTCCACTCCTCCTATGCTCATTATTTCCGATTTGTCTACATTTATTTTTGCACCAGATGCCTTTCCGTATATTTTCATCTGTTTCCTTATTCTATTTATACTCTCTATGTCCCTAACTGTAAAAGTAATATCATCTGCGTACTGATGAATTACGCTCATTCCTCCATGTGGTATTTGAATTCCTTTTATCTCCTTATCTCCTTTAATCAGTGTTGCCAGCGGCTCAGCTATTATTGAATACAACAGAGCTGACAACGGACATCCTTGCCTGACTGACCTCTCTAAAGGAAAGGGGTCAGTTAATACCCCATTAATTTTGACACAACTTTTAGCGTTTTCATATATTAGTTTTATCCACTTTTGAATCCTTTCCCCAAATCCAAATCTTCCCAATGTTTGCTCTATGAAGCTGTGTTCTACCCTGTCAAAAGCCTTGTTTAAATCTATAGATAAAATCAATCCCCCTTTCCCGTCTTTTCCCATGCTCTCTACCACATCTCTTATTGTGCATATAGTGTCTGTGATATCTCTTCCAATAATACTGTACGCTTGGCTTGGCGATACTATTCTCCCTACCACCTCTTTTATTCTATTAGCCAGTACTTTTGTTAAGATTTTGTAGTCTGTGTTTAATAAACTCAATGGCCTATAGTTTTCCAACCTCAGAGGACTTCCTTTATTTTTATATAGGATGGTGATTACTCCTAAACCCATAGATTCTGGCATTTCCCCCCTCTCTTCCATACTCCTATACAACTTCCACAGTATTGGTGCTAAGATCTCTACAAAAGTCTTGTAAAACTCGTGCGTTAAGCCGTCTGAGCCCGGGCTCTTATTCTTTTTTGTCTGCTTTATTGCTTCTTTTATTTCTTCAATACCTATGTCTCTTTCACACATTATTTTTCCATCTTCATCCAGCCTCGCACTTACAGTGTTCAAAACTTCATCCACACACTCCTGTCTTACACCTTCTTTCTTGAATAATTTCCTGTAAAACGACTCTACTTCTCCTATTATCTCTACATAATCAACTATTTTATCACCTTTTTCATTCTCCAACTCTACGATGTGCTTTCTCCTCTGCTTTTTCTTTTCTAAATTCAGAAAGAACTTCGTACTTCTTTCTCCCTCCAACGCATACTGAGCTCTACTCCTTATTAATGCACCCTTACTTTTTTCTCTTTCATACTCCTCTATTTCTGCTTTTATCTGCAAAAAAATCTCACGTCCATACTCGGGATTACTTTCTATTTTTTCTGCTTCCTTCTTCAGTGCCGTTTCCATTTTCTCTGCATTACTCCTTCTCATAAAATCCCTCTGTTTTGAATATCTAATACTTCTTCTTTTTATTATCCCTTTCATTATTTCCCACCACTCACATACATTTTCATCAAACAGTGGATTTTGCATTTCATAATTTATACATTTCCTAATATTTTCTTTATATGCCTCTTCCTTTAGCAAATTCGTATTCAAACACCACACTCCCCCACCCCTCTCCTCCGTAATTACACCCATCATTACTGTCATTGCAGCATGATCACTTATTCCTACAAACTTATATTTCACACTTTTTACATATCTTAACATTTCCCTTTTGGCTATACATAAATCTATACGGCTCTGTTTCAAACTTCCCATCACCATTTGTCTTCTTGAAAACTCCCTTTTGTAGGGATTTTCTTCCCTCCATACATCGATCATATCATCATTTTGCATCCATTCAATTAGATATTTCCTTGACACATCTGATTTAAAATTAGCACTGCTTGACGCGTCTAATCTCGTGCACCACACGTTAAAGTCCCCGACCACTATACATTTGCCTTTACAAAACGGCTTCATTTCTTTGAAAATTTCTTTTCTTTCAGTTTCTATGTTGGGTGCATAAATGTTTATCAACCTAAATATTTCATTACAAAACATAAATTCTGTTACTAGCAATCTCCCATTGCCGTCTTTATATATTTGCTTCACGTTATGCACTCTATCTCTTTTTATCAATGTGGCCACGCCACAGGCTTTTACATTTCCGTGATTAACAAAAATATCATCTTCCCACAACTTTCTTATATTGTCCATTATGTCCTCTGACCAGTGTGTCTCTTGTAAACAGAGAACATCTGCTTTTAGCAACCTCTTTACCTTCTCAAACTTGCTTACATCCCTTAGTCCATTGCTATTCAAGCAGGCAATGTTCATAATGCCCCACATAGCGATTATAAAAATTTTGAGAGGACTTGTACTCACTTGCATAAAACCAGGCTCTCACTCTCTGCAGTATGCTCCTCCGTTCCCGTCTTCTTTCTTTTCTTCTGCATGCTTTTTTCCTCACTTGTGTCCATGTCCTCTCCCATGTTTAACGCTAGATTCTCTGGCACCTCCTTCTCTCTTTCTCCTCCTTCGTCCTTCTTTTTCATTCTTTTCTCCTTCTGGGGTTTATCTCTTTGACTCTTAGCGTTGTCACCTTCTTGACTTTCGCCATCGCCATTTGATGTCTCCCCCGCTCCATCTTCACACTCCATGACCTTCAATACCTTCTCTTTACCTCGTTCTGCTCTCCTCTCTTTTTTCTTTCTCTCTCTTTCTCTCCGCCTTTGTCTTACAATCACCTCCTCGTTGCTGCTCTCACTCTCTGTAGCTCTCTGTTTTTCTGTTCCATCTTCTCCACTCCAAGTGTCCCTTCTCACCTCTCCAACCACTGCTCCTACCTCCTCCTCGATATCCTCCTCCTCATCCACCTCGTACAGATCCGATGACTGCCCTTCACTGTTATCTTCTTCCTTCTCTCCCAGTGTTTTGCACACACATAATCCAGGTCGCATGTCACACACATTACAATTCACCTCCTTGCATTCTCTCGCATAATGCCCTTGTTTGTCGCATTTAAAGCACCTGAAGCTCGGGCAGTCTCTCACAATGTGCCCCGGTTGAATACACAAGCGGCATACCTTCACTTGCCTATCATGAATGACCCTGAAGTGCTCTGTCCCTCCCAATGTCTCAAACTTAGTAGAGTATGGCAGTGATTTAACCGTGTCGTTAAACTTGACTTTTAAAAATCTTGTCCCATCTGCAATATCCGTCCCCGGCCACATTCTCCTCTTTATTCTCGAGACCGCCACAACTCCCCATTCTGTCAGCTTCTTCACTATTTCGTCATCCTTGATGTACGTGGGCAAACCCAAAAAAGAAACCACCATCTCCATACAGTCCACTTCTTTCACCATCACTCGACTCTTTTTTATCTTAAGTCCATCCAATAATTTCTCCTTTCCTTTCTCCTCCTCCATTGTTAGCTCATATTCTCTCGGGGTTTTGTACCTGCACCCGATCACCACTCCGCATTCATCTCTTACTTTCTTCAATATTTCCATCATAGTGATTCTGTCTTCTCCCTCTATCTCCACCAGCACTGTTAGTCTCTTGTCATAACTCCTTCTCTGATCATCTTCTCCTTCCTTTTCTCTAACATTCCACTTGTCCAATACTCTTCCCTCCTCCATGTTGTCAGCCCGTATTGAGGCCTTCTCGGCCAGAGAAGCATTTATCCCCAAACAGCACCGGCTGCTTGGGGAGCAAATAACTCCGTGGATAAACACTCCTTTTTTTGAAAAGGTTGCTCAATCAAAAAATGAACTGAAAACTCAGTTTTCCAAAAAAAACACTCTCCACCTGTTCTCTCCACCGGCTTAACCACTTTCCGCTTCCACTAGGGCGTGCTCAGGGTGGTATGGCCGTAAGCGAATACAGCAGTCAAGAGCGAGCTATTTAAAGAAGACACACGGGGGTGTACTTCTGAGTGATTTCAAAACAAAAATGCCACGCCTGTGTTTAATATGAATCAAATTCAGTGAAATAAATTAATACATAACAATAAAATTACACATTTAAATTAATTAATTAATTCAAAACTCAATGTTGCGGTGACGCACTTTGACTGGCAGTAAATGGGGGCGTATTTTTGAACGATTTAAAAACAGAAGTGTCACACCTGGTTAATATAAATTAAATTAAGAGAAATGAATAAATAATAGTAAATAAATGAATGAAGGAATGAATAAGTGAGTGAATAAAACACATAAATAAATAAATAAATATAAATAAACGTCAAAACTCAATGTTGAGGTGACGCACTTTGACTGGCAGTAAATGGGGGCGTATTTTTGAACGATTTAAAAACAGAAGCGTCATACCTGGTTAATATAAATTAAATTAAGCGAAATGAATAAATAATAGTAAATAAATGAACGAAGGAATGAATAAGTGAGTGAATAAAACACATAAATAAATAAATAAATAAATAAATAAATAAATAAATAAATAAATAAATAAATAAATGTTGGCTCTTAGGTTAATGCTTTTGTTTTTGAGCTGATGAAACACTCTTGTCCTGTTTCCAAAGTACCGAAAAAGAAAAAAAAAAAAAGCTGAAATATTTCATTTATTTACTTGCAAGTCGTTTGACCACTCACCAGCATCAGAGAAACATGAATGTGTTTAGTTGTTAAAGGATTGAAATTTTAACTTGAAGAGGGTGCATCTCCTATGTAGTTTACAAGGGGTTCGGCTGACAATCAAGTTTGGGAAGCTCTCAAGTTGAAGAGAGGAGCGTCATTTCCAAAACAACATGCAGCGCTCAAGAGGTCGTTGTAGAGAGAGAGAAAAGGCCTGTCTATCGCCCCCTGGAGGAGAAAGGAAGAATGACGAGGCTGAGCTGTCTTTCGTCACACCGAAAGCAGAAAGGAGGCACAGAGAAAGCAAAAAAGCAGCAGCAATCAGTTTAAAAAGGTAAAGGAGACAGCATGAATGCTGAGGCTTGGAGAAGTGTCTTAGCTGCCTAGTAAAGCAAAAGCTTACAGCACCTGGTATTCCCAGGCGGTCTCCCATCCAAGTACTAACCAGGCCCGACCCTGTAAATAAATAGTAAATAAATGAATGAAGGAATGAATAAGTGAGTGAATAAAACACATAAATAAATAGTAAATAAATGAATGAAGGAATGAATAAGTGAGTGAATAAAACACATAAATAAATAAATAAATATAAATAAACGTCAAAACTCAATGTTGAGGTGACGCACTTTGACTGGCAGTAAATGGGGGCGTATTTTTGAACGATTTAAAAACAGAAGAGTCATACCTGGTTAATATAAATTAAATTAAGAGAAATGAATAAATAATAGTAAATAAATGAATGAAGGAATGAATAAGTGAGTGAATAAAACACATAAATAAAAAAAAAAATAAATAAATAAATAAATAAACGTCAAAACTCAATGTTGAGGTGACGCACTTTGACTGGCAGTAAATGGGGGCGTATTTTTGAACGATTTAAAAACAGAAGAGTCATACCTGGTTAATATAAATTAAATTAAGCGAAATGAATAAATAATAGTAAATAAATGAACGAAGGAATGAATAAGTGAGTGAATAAAACACATAAATAAATAAATAAATAAATAAATAAATAAATAAATAAATAAATAAATAAATAAATAAATAAATAAATGTTGGCTCTTAGGTTAATGCTTTTGTTTTTGAGCTGATGAAACACTCTTGTCCTGTTTCCAAAGTACCGAAAAAGAAAAAAAAAAAAAAAGCTGAAATATTTCATTTATTTACTTGCAAGTCGTTTGACCACTCACCAACATCAGAGAAACATGAATGTGTTTAGTTGTTAAAGGATTGAAATTTTAACTTGAACTCTAAGAGGGTGCATCTCCTATGTAGTTTACAAGGGGTTCGGCTGACAATCAAGTTTGGGAAGCTCTCAAGTTGAAGAGAGGAGCGTCATTTCCAAAACAACATGCAGCGCTCAAGAGGTCGTTGTAGAGAGAGAGAAAAGGCCTGTCTATCGCCCCCTGGAGGAGAAAGGAAGAATGACGAGGCTGAGCTGTCTTTCGTCACACCGAAAGCAGAAAGGAGGCACAGAGAAAGCAAAAAAGCAGCAGCAATCAGTTTAAAAAGGTAAAGGAGACAGCATGAATGCTTGGAGAAGTGTCTTAGCTGCCTAGTAAAGCAAAAGCTTACAGCACCTGGTATTCCCAGGCGGTCTCCCATCCAAGTACTAACCAGGCCCGACCCTGCTTAGCTTCCGAGATCGGACGAGATCGGGCGTGCTCAGGGTGGTATGGCCGTAAGCGAATACAGCACTCAAGAGCGAGCTATTTAAAGAAGACACACGGGGGTGTACTTCTGAGTGATTTCAAAACAAAAATGCCACGCCTGTGTTTAATATGAATCAAATTCAGTGAAATAAATTAATACATAACAATAAAATTACACATTTAAATTAATTAATTAATTCAAAACTCAATGTTGCGGTGACGCACTTTGACTGGCAGTAAATGGGGGCGTATTTTTGAACGATTTAAAAACAGAAGCGTCACACCTGGTTAATATAAATTAAATTAAGAGAAATGAATAAATAATAGTAAATAAATGAATGAAGGAATGAATAAGTGAGTGAATAAAACACATAAATAAATAAATAAATATAAATAAACGTCAAAACTCAATGTTGAGGTGACGCACTTTGACTGACAGTAAATGGGGGCGTATTTTTGAACGATTTAAAAACAGAAGAGTCATACCTGGTTAATATAAATCAAATTAAGCGAAATGAATAAATAATAGTAAATAAATGAACGAAGGAATGAATAAGTGAGTGAATAAAACACATAAATAAATAAATAAATAAATAAATAAATAAATAAATAAATAAATAAATAAATAAATAAATAAATAAATAAATAAATAAATGTTGGCTCTTAGGTTAATGCTTTTGATTTTGAGCTGATGAAACACTCTTGTCCTGTTTCCAAAGTACCGAAAAAGAAAAAAAAAAAAAAGCTGAAATATTTCATTTATTTACTTGCAAGTCGTTTGACCACTCACCAACATCAGAGAAACATGAATGTGTTTAGTTGTTAAAGGATTGAAATTTTAACTTGAACTCTAAGAGGGTGCATCTCCTATGTAGTTTACAAGGGGTTCGGCTGACAATCAAGTTTGGGAAGCTCTCAAGTTGAAGAGAGGAGCGTCATTTCCAAAACAACATGCAGCGCTCAAGAGGTCGTTGTAGAGAGAGAGAAAAAGCCTGTCTATCGCCCCCTGGAGGAGAAAGGAAGAATGACGAGGCTGAGCTGTCTTTCGTCACACCGAAAGCAGAAAGGAGGCACAGAGAAAGCAAAAAAGCAGCAGCAATCAGTTTAAAAGGTAAAGGAGACAGCATGAATGCTGAGGCTTGGAGAAGTGTCTTAGCTGCCTAGTAAAGCAAAAGCTTACAGCACCTGGTATTCCCAGGCGGTCTCCCATCCAAGTACTAACCAGGCCCGACCCTGCTTAGCTTCCGAGATCGGACGAGATCGGGCGTGCTCAGGGTGGTATGGCCGTAAGCGAATACAGCACTCAAGAGCGAGCTATTTAAAGAAGACACACGGGGGTGTACTTCTGAGTGATTTCAAAACAAAAATGCCACGCCTGTGTTTAATATGAATCAAATTCAGTGAAATAAATTAATACATAACAATAAAATTACACATTTAAATTAATTAATTAATTCAAAACTCAATGTTGCTTTGACGCACTTTGACTGGCAGTAAATGGGGGCGTATTTTTGAACGATTTGAAAACAGAAGCGTCACACCTGGTTAATATAAATTAAATTAAGAGAAATGAATAAATAATAGTAAATAAATGAATGAAGGAATGAATAAGTGAGTGAATAAAACACATAAATAAAAAAAAAAATAAATAAATAAATAAATAAACGTCAAAACTCAATGTTGAGGTGACGCACTTTGACTGGCAGTAAATGGGGGCGTATTTTTGAACGATTTAAAAACAGAAGAGTCATACCTGGTTAATATAAATTAAATTAAGCGAAATGAATAAATAATAGTAAATAAATGAACGAAGGAATGAATAAGTGAGTGAATAAAACACATAAATAAATAAATAAATAAATAAATAAATAAATAAATAAATAAATAAATAAATAAATAAATAAATAAATAAATAAATGTTGGCTCTTAGGTTAATGCTTTTGTTTTTGAGCTGATGAAACACTCTTGTCCTGTTTCCAAAGTACCGAAAAAGAAAAAAAAAAAAAAGCTGAAATATTTCATTTATTTACTTGCAAGTCGTTTGACCACTCACCAACATCAGAGAAACATGAATGTGTTTAGTTGTTAAAAGATTGAAATTTTAACTTGAACTCTAAGAGGGTGCATCTCCTATGTAGTTTACAAGGGGTTCGGCTGACAATCAAGTTTGGGAAGCTCTCAAGTTGAAGAGAGGAGCGTCATTTCCAAAACAACATGCAGCGCTCAAGAGGTCGTTGTAGAGAGAGAGAAAAAGCCTGTCTATCGCCCCCTGGAGGAGAAAGGAAGAATGACGAGGCTGAGCTGTCTTTCGTCACACCGAAAGCAGAAAGGAGGCACAGAGAAAGCAAAAAAGCAGCAGCAATCAGTTTAAAAGGTAAAGGAGACAGCATGAATGCTGAGGCTTGGAGAAGTGTCTTAGCTGCCTAGTAAAGCAAAAGCTTACAGCACCTGGTATTCCCAGGCGGTCTCCCATCCAAGTACTAACCAGGCCCGACCCTGCTTAGCTTCCGAGATCGGACGAGATCGGGCGTGCTCAGGGTGGTATGGCCGTAAGCGAATACAGCACTCAAGGCGCGAGCTATTTAAAGAAGACACACGGGGGTGTACTTCTGAGTGATTTCAAAACAAAAATGCCACGCCTGTGTTTAATATGAATCAAATTCAGTGAAATAAATTAATACATAACAATAAAATTACACATTTAAATTAATTAATTAATTCAAAACTCAATGTTGCGGTGACGCACTTTGACTGGCAGTAAATGGGGGCGTATTTTTGAACGATTTGAAAACAGAAGCGTCACACCTGGTTAATATAAATTAAATTAAGAGAAATGAATAAATAATAGTAAATAAATGAATGAAGGAATGAATAAGTGAGTGAATAAAACACATAAATAAATAAAAAATAAATAAATAAATAAATATAAATAAACGTCAAAACTCAATGTTGAGGTGACGCACTTTGACTGGCAGTAAATGGGGGCGTATTTTTGAACGATTTAAAAACAGAAGAGTCATACCTGGTTAATATAAATTAAATTAAGCGAAATGAATAAATAATAGTAAATAAATGAACGAAGGAATGAATAAGTGAGTGAATAAAACACATAAATAAATAAATAAATAAATAAATAAATAAATAAATAAATAAATAAATAAATAAATAAATAAATAAATAAATGTTGGCTCTTAGGTTAATGCTTTTGTTTTTGAGCTGATGAAACACTCTTGTCCTGTTTCCAAAGTACCGAAAAAGAAAAGAAAAAAAAAGCTGAAATATTTCATTTATTTACTTGCAAGTCGTTTGACCACTCACCAACATCAGAGAAACATGAATGTGTTTAGTTGTTAAAGGATTGAAATTTTAACTTGAACTCTAAGAGGGTGCATCTCCTATGTAGTTTACAAGGGGTTCGGCTGACAATCAAGTTTGGGAAGCTCTCAAGTTGAAGAGAGGAGCGTCATTTCCAAATCAACATGCAGCGCTCAAGAGGTCGTTGTAGAGAGAGAGAAAAAGCCTGTCTTTCGCCCCCTGGAGGAGAAAGGAAGAATGACGAGGCTGAGCTGTCTTTCGTCACACCGAAAGCAGAAAGGAGGCACAGAGAAAGCAAAAAAGCAGCAGCAATCAGTTTAAAAAGGTAAAGGAGACAGCATGAATGCTGAGGCTTGGAGAAGTGTCTTAGCTGCCTAGTAAAGCAAAAGCTTACAGCACCTGGTATTCCCAGGCGGTCTCCCATCCAAGTACTAACCAGGGCCGACCCTGCTTAGCTTCCGAGATCGGACGAGATCGGGCGTGCTCAGGGTGGTATGGCCGTAAGCGAATACAGCACTCAAGAGCGAGCTATTTAAAGAAGACACACGGGGGTGTACTTCTGAGTGATTTCAAAACAAAAATGCCACGCCTGTGTTTAATATGAATCAAATTCAGTGAAATAAATTAATACATAACAATAAAATTACACATTTAAATTAATTAATTAATTCAAAACTCAATGTTGCGGTGACGCACTTTGACTGGCAGTAAATGGGGGCGTATTTTTGAACGATTTAAAAACAGAAGCGTCACACCTGGTTAATATAAATTAAATTAAGAGAAATTAATAAATAATAGTAAATAAATGAATGAAGGAATGAATAAGTGAGTGAATAAAACACATAAATAAATAAAAAAATAAATATATAAATAAATATAAATAAACGTCAAAACTCAATGTTGAGGTGACGCACTTTGACTGGCAGTAAATGGGGGCGTATTTTTGAACGATTTAAAAACAGAAGAGTCATACCTGGTTAATATAAATTAAATTAAGCGAAATGAATAAATAATAGTAAATAAATGAACGAAGGAATGAATAAGTGAGTGAATAAAACACATAAATAAATAAATAAATAAATAAATAAATAAATAAATAAATAAATAAATAAATAAATAAATAAATAAATAAATAAATGTTGGCTCTTAGGTTAATGCTTTTGTTTTTGAGCTGATGAAACACTCTTGTCCTGTTTCCAAAGTACCGAAAAAGAAAAAAAAAAAAAAGCTGAAATATTTCATTTATTTACTTGCAAGTCGTTTGACCACTCACCAACATCAGAGAAACATGAATGTGTTTAGTTGTTAAAGGATTGAAATTTTAACTTGAAGAGGGTGCATCTCCTATGTAGGGGTTCGGCTGACAATCAAGTTTGGGAAGCTCTCAAGTTGAAGAGAGGAGCGTCATTTCCAAAACAACATGCAGCGCTCAAGAGGTCGTTGTAGAGAGAGAGAAAAAGCCTGTCTTTCGCCCCCTGGAGGAGAAAGGAAGAATGACGAGGCTGAGCTGTCTTTCGTCACACCGAAAGCAGAAAGGAGGCACAGAGAAAGCAAAAAAGCAGCAGCAATCAGTTTAAAAAGGTAAAGGAGACAGCATGAATGCTGAGGCTTGGAGAAGTGTCTTAGCTGCCTAGTAAAGCAAAAGCTTACAGCACCTGGTATTCCCAGGCGGTCTCCCATCCAAGTACTAACCAGGCCCGACCCTGCTTAGCTTCCGAGATCGGACGAGATCGGGCGTGCTCAGGGTGGTATGGCCGTAAGCGAATACAGCACTCAAGAGCGAGCTATTTAAAGAAGACACACGGGGGTGTACTTCTGAGTGATTTCAAAACAAAAATGCCACGCCTGTGTTTAATATGAATCAAATTCAGTGAAATAAATTAATACATAACAATAAAATTACACATTTAAATTAATTAATTAATTCAAAACTCAATGTTGCGGTGACGCACTTTGACTGGCAGTAAATGGGGGCGTATTTTTGAACGATTTAAAAACAGAAGCGTCACACCTGGTTAATATAAATTAAATTAAGAGAAATTAATAAATAATAGTAAATAAATGAATGAAGGAATGAATAAGTGAGTGAATAAAACACATAAATAAATAAATAAATATAAATAAACGTCAAAACTCAATGTTGAGGTGACGCACTTTGACTGGCAGTAAATGGGGGCGTATTTTTGAACGATTTAAAAACAGAAGCGTCATACCTGGTTAATATAAATTAAATTAAGCGAAATGAATAAATAATAGTAAATAAATGAACGAAGGAATGAATAAGTGAGTGAATAAAACACATAAATAAATAAATAAATAAATAAATAAATAAATAAATAAATAAATAAATAAATAAATGTTGGCTCTTAGGTTAATGCTTTTGTTTTTGAGCTGATGAAACACTCTTGTCCTGTTTCCAAAGTACCGAAAAAGAAAAAAAAAAAAAAGCTGAAATATTTCATTTATTTAATTGCAAGTCGTTTGACCACACACCAACATCAGAGAAACATGAATGTGTTTAGTTGTTAAAGGATTGAAATTTTAACTTGAACTCTAAGAGGGTGCATCTCCTATGTAGTTTACAAGGGGTTCGGCTGACAATCAAGTTTGGGAAGCTCTCAAGTTGAAGAGAGGAGCGTCATTTCCAAAACAACATGCAGCGCTCAAGAGGTCGTTGTAGACAGAGAGAAAAAGCCTGTCTATCGCCCCCTGGAGGAGAAAGGAAGAATGACGAGGCTGAGCTGTCTTTCGTCACACCGAAAGCAGAAAGGAGGCACAGAGAAAGCAAAAAAGCAGCAGCAATCAGTTTAAAAAGGTAAAGGAGACAGCATGAATGCTGAGGCTTGGAGAAGTGTCTTAGCTGCCTAGTAAAGCAAAAGCTTACAGCACCTGGTATTCCCAGGCGGTCTCCCATCCAAGTACTAACCAGGCCCGACCCTGCTTAGCTTCCGAGATCGGACGAGATCGGGCGTGCTCAGGGTGGTATGGCCGTAAGCGAATACAGCAGTCAAGAGCGAGCTATTTAAAGAAGACACACGGGGGTGTACTTCTGAGTGATTTCAAAACAAAAATGCCACGCCTGTGTTTAATATGAATCAAATTCAGTGAAATAAATTAATACATAACAATAAAATTACACATTTAAATTAATTAATTAATTCAAAACTCAATGTTGCGGTGACGCACTTTGACTGGCAGTAAATGGGGGCGTATTTTTGAACGATTTAAAAACAGAAGCGTCATACCTGGTTAATATAAATTAAATTAAGCGAAATGAATAAATAATAGTAAATAAATGAACGAAGGAATGAATAAGTGAGTGAATAAAACACATAAATAAATAAATAAATAAATAAATAAATAAATAAATAAATAAATAAATAAATAAATAAATAAATAAATAAATGTTGGCTCTTAGGTTAATGCTTTTGTTTTTGAGCTGATGAAACACTCTTGTCCTGTTTCCAAAGTACCGAAAAAGAAAAAAAAAAAAAGCTGAAATATTTCATTTATTTACTTGCAAGTCGTTTGACCACTCACCAGCATCAGAGAAACATGAATGTGTTTAGTTGTTAAAGGATTGAAATTTTAACTTGAAGAGGGTGCATCTCCTATGTAGTTTACAAGGGGTTCGGCTGACAATCAAGTTTGGGAAGCTCTCAAGTTGAAGAGAGGAGCGTCATTTCCAAAACAACATGCAGCGCTCAAGAGGTCGTTGTAGAGAGAGAGAAAAGGCCTGTCTATCGCCCCCTGGAGGAGAAAGGAAGAATGACGAGGCTGAGCTGTCTTTCGTCACACCGAAAGCAGAAAGGAGGCACAGAGAAAGCAAAAAAGCAGCAGCAATCAGTTTAAAAAGGTAAAGGAGACAGCATGAATGCTGAGGCTTGGAGAAGTGTCTTAGCTGCCTAGTAAAGCAAAAGCTTACAGCACCTGGTATTCCCAGGCGGTCTCCCATCCAAGTACTAACCAGGCCCGACCCTGTAAATAAATAGTAAATAAATGAATGAAGGAATGAATAAGTGAGTGAATAAAACACATAAATAAATAAATAAATATAAATAAACGTCAAAACTCAATGTTGAGGTGACGCACTTTGACTGGCAGTAAATGGGGGCGTATTTTTGAACGATTTAAAAACAGAAGAGTCATACCTGGTTAATATAAATTAAATTAAGAGAAATGAATAAATAATAGTAAATAAATGAATGAAGGAATGAATAAGTGAGTGAATAAAACACATAAATAAATAAATAAATAAATATATAAATAAATATAAATAAACGTCAAAACTCAATGTTGAGGTGACGCACTTTGACTAGCAGTAAATGGGGGCGTATTTTTGAACGATTTAAAAACAGAAGAGTCATACCTGGTTAATATAAATTAAATTAAGCGAAATGAATAAATAATAGTAAATAAATGAACGAAGGAATGAATAAGTGAGTGAATAAAACACATAAATAAATAAATAAATAAATAAATAAATAAATAAATAAATAAATAAATAAATAAATAAACAAATGTTGGCTCTTAGGTTAATGCTTTTGTTTTTGAGCTGATGAAACACTCTTGTCCTGTTTCCAAAGTACCGAAAAAGAAAAAAAAAAAAAGCTGAAATATTTCATTTATTTACTTGCAAGTCGTTTGACCACTCACCAACATCAGAGAAACATGAATGTGTTTAGTTGTTAAAGGATTGAAATTTTAACTTGAACTCTAAGAGGGTGCATCTCCTATGTAGTTTACAAGGGGTTCGGCTGACAATCAAGTTTGGGAAGCTCTCAAGTTGAAGAGAGGAGCGTCATTTCCAAAACAACATGCAGCGCTCAAGAGGTCGTTGTAGAGAGAGAGAAAAGGCCTGTCTATCGCCCCCTGGAGGAGAAAGGAAGAATGACGAGGCTGAGCTGTCTTTCGTCACACCGAAAGCAGAAAGGAGGCACAGAGAAAGCAAAAAAGCAGCAGCAATCAGTTTAAAAAGGTAAAGGAGACAGCATGAATGCTGAGGCTTGGAGAAGTGTCTTAGCTGCCTAGTAAAGCAAAAGCTTACAGCACCTGGTATTCCCAGGCGGTCTCCCATCCAAGTACTAACCAGGCCCGACCCTGTAAATAAATAGTAAATAAATGAATGAAGGAATGAATAAGTGAGTGAATAAAACACATAAATAAATAGTAAATAAATGAATGAAGGAATGAATAAGTGAGTGAATAAAACACATAAATAAATAAATAAATATAAATAAACGTCAAAACTCAATGTTGCGGTGACGCACTTTGACTGGCAGTAAATGGGGGCGTATTTTTGAACGATTTAAAAACAGAAGCGTCATACCTGGTTAATATAAATTAAATTAAGCGAAATGAATAAATAATAGTAAATAAATGAACGAAGGAATGAATAAGTGAGTGAATAAAACACATAAATAAATAAATAAATAAATAAATAAATAAATAAATAAATAAATAAATAAATAAATAAATGTTGGCTCTTAGGTTAATGCTTTTGTTTTTGAGCTGATGAAACACTCTTGTCCTGTTTCCAAAGTACCGAAAAAGAAAAAAAAAAAAAGCTGAAATATTTCATTTATTTACTTGCAAGTCGTTTGACCACTCACCAACATCAGAGAAACATGAATGTGTTTAGTTGTTAAAGGATTGAAATTTTAACTTGAAGAGGGTGCATCTCCTATGTAGTTTACAAGGGGTTCGGCTGACAATCAAGTTTGGGAAGCTCTCAAGTTGAAGAGAGGAGCGTCATTTCCAAAACAACATGCAGCGCTCAAGAGGTCGTTGTAGAGAGAGAGAAAAGGCCTGTCTATCGCCCCCTGGAGGAGAAAGGAAGAATGACGAGGCTGAGCTGTCTTTCGTCACACCGAAAGCAGAAAGGAGGCACAGAGAAAGCAAAAAAGCAGCAGCAATCAGTTTAAAAAGGTAAAGGAGACAGCATGAATGCTTGGAGAAGTGTCTTAGCTGCCTAGTAAAGCAAAAGCTTACAGCACCTGGTATTCCCAGGCGGTCTCCCATCCAAGTACTAACCAGGCCCGACCCTGCTTAGCTTCCGAGATCGGACGAGATCGGGCGTGCTCAGGGTGGTATGGCCGTAAGCGAATACAGCACTCAAGAGCGAGCTATTTAAAGAAGACACACGGGGGTGTACTTCTGAGTGATTTCAAAACAAAAATGCCACGCCTGTGAATCAAAATTCAGTGAAATAAATTAATACATAACAATAAAATTACACATTTAAATTAATTAATTAATTCAAAACTCAATGTTGCGGTGACGCACTTTGACTGGCAGTAAATGGGGGCGTATTTTTGAACGATTTAAAAACAGAAGCGTCATACCTGGTTAATATAAATTAAATTAAGCGAAATGAATAAATAATAGTAAATAAATGAACGAAGGAATGAATAAGTGAGTGAATAAAACACATAAATAAATAAATAAATAAATAAATAAATAAATAAATAAATAAATAAATAAATAAATGTTGGCTCTTAGGTTAATGCTTTTGTTTTTGAGCTGATGAAACACTCTTGTCCTGTTTCCAAAGTACCGAAAAAGAAAAAAAAAAGCTGAAATATTTCATTTATTTACTTGCAAGTCGTTTGACCACTCACCAACATCAGAGAAACATGAATGTGTTTAGTTGTTAAAGGATTGAAATTTTAACTTGAACTCTAAGAGGGTGCATCTCCTATGTAGTTTACAAGGGGTTCGGCTGACAATCAAGTTTGGGAAGCTCTCAAGTTGAAGAGAGGAGCGTCATTTCCAAAACAACATGCAGCGCTCAAGAGGTCGTTGTAGAGAGAGAGAAAAGGCCTGTCTATCGCCCCCTGGAGGAGAAAGGAAGAATGACGAGGCTGAGCTGTCTTTCGTCACACCGAAAGCAGAAAGGAGGCACAGAGAAAGCAAAAAAGCAGCAGCAATCAGTTTAAAAAGGTAAAGGAGACAGCATGAATGCTGAGGCTTGGAGAAGTGTCTTAGCTGCCTAGTAAAGCAAAAGCTTACAGCACCTGGTATTCCCAGGCGGTCTCCCATCCAAGTACTAACCAGGCCCGACCCTGCTTAGCTTCCGAGATCGGACGAGATCGGGCGTGCTCAGGGTGGTATGGCCGTAAGCGAATACAGCAGTCAAGAGCGAGCTATTTAAAGAAGACACACGGGGGTGTACTTCTGAGTGATTTCAAAACAAAAATGCCACGCCTGTGTTTAATATGAATCAAATTCAGTGAAATAAATTAATACATAACAATAAAATTACACATTTAAATTAATTAATTAATTCAAAACTCAATGTTGCGGTGACGCACTTTGACTGGCAGTAAATGGGGGCGTATTTTTGAACGATTTAAAAACAGAAGTGTCACACCTGGTTAATATAAATTAAATTAAGAGAAATGAATAAATAATAGTAAATAAATGAATGAAGGAATGAATAAGTGAGTGAATAAAACACATAAATAAATAAATAAATATAAATAAACGTCAAAACTCAATGTTGAGGTGACGCACTTTGACTGGCAGTAAATGGGGGCGTATTTTTGAACGATTTAAAAACAGAAGCGTCATACCTGGTTAATATAAATTAAATTAAGCGAAATGAATAAATAATAGTAAATAAATGAACGAAGGAATGAATAAGTGAGTGAATAAAACACATAAATAAATAAATAAATAAATAAATAAATAAATAAATAAATAAATAAATAAATAAATGTTGGCTCTTAGGTTAATGCTTTTGTTTTTGAGCTGATGAAACGCTCTTGTCCTGTTTCCAAAGTACCGAAAAAGAAAAAAAAAAAAAGCTGAAATATTTCATTTATTTACTTGCAAGTCGTTTGACCACTCACCAGCATCAGAGAAACATGAATGTGTTTAGTTGTTAAAGGATTGAAATTTTAACTTGAAGAGGGTGCATCTCCTATGTAGTTTACAAGGGGTTCGGCTGACAATCAAGTTTGGGAAGCTCTCAAGTTGAAGAGAGGAGCGTCATTTCCAAAACAACATGCAGCGCTCAAGAGGTCGTTGTAGAGAGAGAGAAATAGCCTGTCTATCGCCCCCTGGAGGAGAAAGGAAGAATGACGAGGCTGAGCTGTCTTTCGTCACACCGAAAGCAGAAAGGAGGCACAGAGAAAGCAAAAAAGCAGCAGCAATCAGTTTAAAAAGGTAAAGGAGACAGCATGAATGCTGAGGCTTGGAGAAGTGTCTTAGCTGCCTAGTAAAGCAAAAGCTTACAGCACCTGGTATTCCCAGGCGGTCTCCCATCCAAGTACTAACCAGGCCCGACCCTGTAAATAAATAGTAAATAAATGAATGAAGGAATGAATAAGTGAGTGAATAAAACACATAAATAAATAGTAAATAAATGAATGAAGGAATGAATAAGTGAGTGAATAAAACACATAAATAAATAAATAAATATAAATAAACGTCAAAACTCAATGTTGAGGTGACGCACTTTGACTGGCAGTAAATGGGGGCGTATTTTTGAACGATTTAAAAACAGAAGAGTCATACCTGGTTAATATAAATTAAATTAAGAGAAATGAATAAATAATAGTAAATAAATGAATGAAGGAATGAATAAGTGAGTGAATAAAACACATAAATAAATAAATATATAAATAAATATAAATAAACGTCAAAACTCAATGTTGAGGTGACGCACTTTGACTAGCAGTAAATGGGGGCGTATTTTTGAACGATTTAAAAACAGAAGAGTCATACCTGGTTAATATAAATTAAATTAAGCGAAATGAATAAATAATAGTAAATAAATGAACGAAGGAATGAATAAGTGAGTGAATAAAACACATAAATAAATAAATAAATAAATAAATAAATAAATAAATAAATAAATAAATAAATAAATAAATAAATAAATAAATAAATAAATAAATAAATAAATAAATAAATAAATAAATAAATGTTGGCTCTTAGGTTAATGCTTTTGTTTTTGAGCTGATGAAACACTCTTGTCCTGTTTCCAAAGTACCGAAAAAGAAAAAGAAAAAAAAGCTGAAATATTTCATTTATTTACTTGCAAGTCGTTTGACCACTCACCAACATCAGAGAAACATGAATGTGTTTAGTTGTTAAAGGATTGAAATTTTAACTTGAACTCTAAGAGGGTGCATCTCCTATGTAGTTTACAAGGGGTTCGGCTGACAATCAAGTTTGGGAAGCTCTCAAGTTGAAGAGAGGAGCGTCATTTCCAAAACAACATGCAGCGCTCAAGAGGTCGTTGTAGAGAGAGAGAAAAAGCCTGTCTATCGCCCCCTGGAGGAGAAAGGAAGAATGACGAGGCTGAGCTGTCTTTCGTCACACCGAAAGCAGAAAGGAGGCACAGAGAAAGCAAAAAAGAAGCAGCAATCAGTTTAAAAGGTAAAGGAGACAGCATGAATGCTGAGGCTTGGAGAAGTGTCTTAGCTGCCTAGTAAAGCAAAAGCTTACAGCACCTGGTATTCCCAGGCGGTCTCCCATCCAAGTACTAACCAGGCCCGACCCTGCTTAGCTTCCGAGATCGGACGAGATCGGGCGTGCTCAGGGTGGTATGGCCGTAAGCGAATACAGCACTCAAGAGCGAGCTATTTAAAGAAGACACACGGGGGTGTACTTCTGAGTGATTTCAAAACAAAAATGCCACGCCTGTGTTTAATATGAATCAAATTCAGTGAAATAAATTAATACATAACAATAAAATTACACATTTAAATTAAGTAATTAATTCAAAACTCAATGTTGCGGTGACGCACTTTGACTGGCAGTAAATGGGGGCGTATTTTTGAACGATTTGAAAACAGAAGCGTCACACCTGGTTAATATAAATTAAATTAAGAGAAATTAATAAATAATAGTAAATAAATGAATGAAGGAATGAATAAGTGAGTGAATAAAACACATAAATAAATTAAAAAAAAAATAAATAAATAAATATAAATAAACGTCAAAACTCAATGTTGAGGTGACGCACTTTGACTGGCAGTAAATGGGGGCGTATTTTTGAACGATTTAAAAACAGAAGAGTCATACCTGGTTAATATAAATTAAATTAAGCGAAATGAATAAATAATAGTAAATAAATGAACGAAGGAATGAATAAGTGAGTGAATAAAACACATAAATAAATAAATAAATAAATAAATAAATAAATAAATAAATAAATAAATAAATGTTGGCTCTTAGGTTAATGCTTTTGTTTTTGAGCTGATGAAACACTCTTGTCCTGTTTCCAAAGTACCGAAAAAGAAAAAAAAAAAAAAGCTGAAATATTTCATTTATTTACTTGCAAGTCGTTTGACCACTCACCAACATCAGAGAAACATGAATGTGTTTAGTTGTTAAAGGATTGAAATTTTAACTTGAAGAGGGTGCATCTCCTATGTAGGGGTTCGGCTGACAATCAAGTTTGGGAAGCTCTCAAGTTGAAGAGAGGAGCGTCATTTCCAAAACAACATGCAGCGCTCAAGAGGTCGTTGTAGAGAGAGAGAAAAAGCCTGTCTTTCGCCCCCTGGAGGAGAAAGGAAGAATGACGAGGCTGAGCTGTCTTTCGTCACACCGAAAGCAGAAAGGAGGCACAGAGAAAGCAAAAAAGCAGCAGCAATCAGTTTAAAAAGGTAAAGGAGACAGCATGAATGCTGAGGCTTGGAGAAGTGTCTTAGCTGCCTAGTAAAGCAAAAGCTTACAGCACCTGGTATTCCCAGGCGGTCTCCCATCCAAGTACTAACCAGGCCCGACCCTGCTTAGCTTCCGAGATCGGACGAGATCGGGCGTGCTCAGGGTGGTATGGCCGTAAGCGAATACAGCACTCAAGAGCGAGCTATTTAAAGAAGACACACGGGGGTGTACTTCTGAGTGATTTCAAAACAAAAATGCCACGCCTGTGTTTAATATGAATCAAATTCAGTGAAATAAATTAATACATAACAATAAAATTACACATTTAAATTAATTAATTAATTCAAAACTCAATGTTGCGGTGACGCACTTTGACTGGCAGTAAATGGGGGCGTATTTTTGAACGATTTAAAAACAGAAGCGTCACACCTGGTTAATATAAATTAAATTAAGAGAAATTAATAAATAATAGTAAATAAATGAATGAAGGAATGAATAAGTGAGTGAATAAAACACATAAATAAATAAATAAATATAAATAAACGTCAAAACTCAATGTTGAGGTGACGCACTTTGACTGGCAGTAAATGGGGGCGTATTTTTGAACGATTTAAAAACAGAAGCGTCATACCTGGTTAATATAAATTAAATTAAGCGAAATGAATAAATAATAGTAAATAAATGAACGAAGGAATGAATAAGTGAGTGAATAAAACACATAAATAAATAAATAAATAAATAAATAAATAAATAAATAAATAAATAAATAAATAAATAAATGTTGGCTCTTAGGTTAATGCTTTTGTTTTTGAGCTGATGAAACACTCTTGTCCTGTTTCCAAAGTACCGAAAAAGAAAAAAAAAAAAAAGCTGAAATATTTCATTTATTTAATTGCAAGTCGTTTGACCACACACCAACATCAGAGAAACATGAATGTGTTTAGTTGTTAAAGGATTGAAATTTTAACTTGAACTCTAAGAGGGTGCATCTCCTATGTAGTTTACAAGGGGTTCGGCTGACAATCAAGTTTGGGAAGCTCTCAAGTTGAAGAGAGGAGCGTCATTTCCAAAACAACATGCAGCGCTCAAGAGGTCGTTGTAGACAGAGAGAAAAAGCCTGTCTATCGCCCCCTGGAGGAGAAAGGAAGAATGACGAGGCTGAGCTGTCTTTCGTCACACCGAAAGCAGAAAGGAGGCACAGAGAAAGCAAAAAAGCAGCAGCAATCAGTTTAAAAAGGTAAAGGAGACAGCATGAATGCTGAGGCTTGGAGAAGTGTCTTAGCTGCCTAGTAAAGCAAAAGCTTACAGCACCTGGTATTCCCAGGCGGTCTCCCATCCAAGTACTAACCAGGCCCGACCCTGCTTAGCTTCCGAGATCGGACGAGATCGGGCGTGCTCAGGGTGGTATGGCCGTAAGCGAATACAGCAGTCAAGAGCGAGCTATTTAAAGAAGACACACGGGGGTGTACTTCTGAGTGATTTCAAAACAAAAATGCCACGCCTGTGTTTAATATGAATCAAATTCAGTGAAATAAATTAATACATAACAATAAAATTACACATTTAAATTAATTAATTAATTCAAAACTCAATGTTGCGGTGACGCACTTTGACTGGCAGTAAATGGGGGCGTATTTTTGAACGATTTAAAAACAGAAGCGTCATACCTGGTTAATATAAATTAAATTAAGCGAAATGAATAAATAATAGTAAATAAATGAACGAAGGAATGAATAAGTGAGTGAATAAAACACATAAATAAATAAATAAATAAATAAATAAATAAATAAATAAATAAATAAATAAATAAATAAATAAATGTTGGCTCTTAGGTTAATGCTTTTGTTTTTGAGCTGATGAAACACTCTTGTCCTGTTTCCAAAGTACCGAAAAAGAAAAAAAAAAAAAGCTGAAATATTTCATTTATTTACTTGCAAGTCGTTTGACCACTCACCAGCATCAGAGAAACATGAATGTGTTTAGTTGTTAAAGGATTGAAATTTTAACTTGAAGAGGGTGCATCTCCTATGTAGTTTACAAGGGGTTCGGCTGACAATCAAGTTTGGGAAGCTCTCAAGTTGAAGAGAGGAGCGTCATTTCCAAAACAACATGCAGCGCTCAAGAGGTCGTTGTAGAGAGAGAGAAAAGGCCTGTCTATCGCCCCCTGGAGGAGAAAGGAAGAATGACGAGGCTGAGCTGTCTTTCGTCACACCGAAAGCAGAAAGGAGGCACAGAGAAAGCAAAAAAGCAGCAGCAATCAGTTTAAAAAGGTAAAGGAGACAGCATGAATGCTGAGGCTTGGAGAAGTGTCTTAGCTGCCTAGTAAAGCAAAAGCTTACAGCACCTGGTATTCCCAGGCGGTCTCCCATCCAAGTACTAACCAGGCCCGACCCTGTAAATAAATAGTAAATAAATGAATGAAGGAATGAATAAGTGAGTGAATAAAACACATAAATAAATAAATAAATATAAATAAACGTCAAAACTCAATGTTGAGGTGACGCACTTTGACTGGCAGTAAATGGGGGCGTATTTTTGAACGATTTAAAAACAGAAGAGTCATACCTGGTTAATATAAATTAAATTAAGAGAAATGAATAAATAATAGTAAATAAATGAATGAAGGAATGAATAAGTGAGTGAATAAAACACATAAATAAATAAATAAATAAATATATAAATAAATATAAATAAACGTCAAAACTCAATGTTGAGGTGACGCACTTTGACTAGCAGTAAATGGGGGCGTATTTTTGAACGATTTAAAAACAGAAGAGTCATACCTGGTTAATATAAATTAAATTAAGCGAAATGAATAAATAATAGTAAATAAATGAACGAAGGAATGAATAAGTGAGTGAATAAAACACATAAATAAATAAATAAATAAATAAATAAATAAATAAATAAATAAATAAATAAATAAATAAACAAATGTTGGCTCTTAGGTTAATGCTTTTGTTTTTGAGCTGATGAAACACTCTTGTCCTGTTTCCAAAGTACCGAAAAAGAAAAAAAAAAAAAGCTGAAATATTTCATTTATTTACTTGCAAGTCGTTTGACCACTCACCAACATCAGAGAAACATGAATGTGTTTAGTTGTTAAAGGATTGAAATTTTAACTTGAACTCTAAGAGGGTGCATCTCCTATGTAGTTTACAAGGGGTTCGGCTGACAATCAAGTTTGGGAAGCTCTCAAGTTGAAGAGAGGAGCGTCATTTCCAAAACAACATGCAGCGCTCAAGAGGTCGTTGTAGAGAGAGAGAAAAGGCCTGTCTATCGCCCCCTGGAGGAGAAAGGAAGAATGACGAGGCTGAGCTGTCTTTCGTCACACCGAAAGCAGAAAGGAGGCACAGAGAAAGCAAAAAAGCAGCAGCAATCAGTTTAAAAAGGTAAAGGAGACAGCATGAATGCTGAGGCTTGGAGAAGTGTCTTAGCTGCCTAGTAAAGCAAAAGCTTACAGCACCTGGTATTCCCAGGCGGTCTCCCATCCAAGTACTAACCAGGCCCGACCCTGTAAATAAATAGTAAATAAATGAATGAAGGAATGAATAAGTGAGTGAATAAAACACATAAATAAATAGTAAATAAATGAATGAAGGAATGAATAAGTGAGTGAATAAAACACATAAATAAATAAATAAATATAAATAAACGTCAAAACTCAATGTTGCGGTGACGCACTTTGACTGGCAGTAAATGGGGGCGTATTTTTGAACGATTTAAAAACAGAAGCGTCATACCTGGTTAATATAAATTAAATTAAGCGAAATGAATAAATAATAGTAAATAAATGAACGAAGGAATGAATAAGTGAGTGAATAAAACACATAAATAAATAAATAAATAAATAAATAAATAAATAAATAAATAAATAAATAAATAAATAAATAAATAAATGTTGGCTCTTAGGTTAATGCTTTTGTTTTTGAGCTGATGAAACACTCTTGTCCTGTTTCCAAAGTACCGAAAAAGAAAAAAAAAAAAAGCTGAAATATTTCATTTATTTACTTGCAAGTCGTTTGACCACTCACCAACATCAGAGAAACATGAATGTGTTTAGTTGTTAAAGGATTGAAATTTTAACTTGAAGAGGGTGCATCTCCTATGTAGTTTACAAGGGGTTCGGCTGACAATCAAGTTTGGGAAGCTCTCAAGTTGAAGAGAGGAGCGTCATTTCCAAAACAACATGCAGCGCTCAAGAGGTCGTTGTAGAGAGAGAGAAAAGGCCTGTCTATCGCCCCCTGGAGGAGAAAGGAAGAATGACGAGGCTGAGCTGTCTTTCGTCACACCGAAAGCAGAAAGGAGGCACAGAGAAAGCAAAAAAGCAGCAGCAATCAGTTTAAAAAGGTAAAGGAGACAGCATGAATGCTTGGAGAAGTGTCTTAGCTGCCTAGTAAAGCAAAAGCTTACAGCACCTGGTATTCCCAGGCGGTCTCCCATCCAAGTACTAACCAGGCCCGACCCTGCTTAGCTTCCGAGATCGGACGAGATCGGGCGTGCTCAGGGTGGTATGGCCGTAAGCGAATACAGCACTCAAGAGCGAGCTATTTAAAGAAGACACACGGGGGTGTACTTCTGAGTGATTTCAAAACAAAAATGCCACGCCTGTGAATCAAAATTCAGTGAAATAAATTAATACATAACAATAAAATTACACATTTAAATTAATTAATTAATTCAAAACTCAATGTTGCGGTGACGCACTTTGACTGGCAGTAAATGGGGGCGTATTTTTGAACGATTTAAAAACAGAAGCGTCATACCTGGTTAATATAAATTAAATTAAGCGAAATGAATAAATAATAGTAAATAAATGAACGAAGGAATGAATAAGTGAGTGAATAAAACACATAAATAAATAAATAAATAAATAAATAAATAAATAAATAAATAAATAAATAAATAAATGTTGGCTCTTAGGTTAATGCTTTTGTTTTTGAGCTGATGAAACACTCTTGTCCTGTTTCCAAAGTACCGAAAAAGAAAAAAAAAAGCTGAAATATTTCATTTATTTACTTGCAAGTCGTTTGACCACTCACCAACATCAGAGAAACATGAATGTGTTTAGTTGTTAAAGGATTGAAATTTTAACTTGAACTCTAAGAGGGTGCATCTCCTATGTAGTTTACAAGGGGTTCGGCTGACAATCAAGTTTGGGAAGCTCTCAAGTTGAAGAGAGGAGCGTCATTTCCAAAACAACATGCAGCGCTCAAGAGGTCGTTGTAGAGAGAGAGAAAAGGCCTGTCTATCGCCCCCTGGAGGAGAAAGGAAGAATGACGAGGCTGAGCTGTCTTTCGTCACACCGAAAGCAGAAAGGAGGCACAGAGAAAGCAAAAAAGCAGCAGCAATCAGTTTAAAAAGGTAAAGGAGACAGCATGAATGCTTGGAGAAGTGTCTTAGCTGCCTAGTAAAGCAAAAGCTTACAGCACCTGGTATTCCCAGGCGGTCTCCCATCCAAGTACTAACCAGGCCCGACCCTGCTTAGCTTCCGAGATCGGACGAGATCGGGCGTGCTCAGGGTGGTATGGCCGTAAGCGAATACAGCACTCAAGAGCGAGCTATTTAAAGAAGACACACGGGGGTGTACTTCTGAGTGATTTCAAAACAAAAATGCCACGCCTGTGTTTAATATGAATCAAATTCAGTGAAATAAATTAATACATAACAATAAAATTACACATTTAAATTAATTAATTAATTCAAAACTCAATGTTGCGGTGACGCACTTTGACTGGCAGTAAATGGGGGCGTATTTTTGAACGATTTAAAAACAGAAGCGTCACACCTGGTTAATATAAATTAAATTAAGAGAAATGAATAAATAATAGTAAATAAATGAATGAAGGAATGAATAAGTGAGTGAATAAAACACATAAATAAATAAATAAATATAAATAAACGTCAAAACTCAATGTTGAGGTGACGCACTTTGACGCAAGTTCAAGTTGAGCTTTATTGTCATTCTACTACATGCGTGGACATATAGTGGAACGAAATGTCGTGTCTCGCAGGACCACGGTGCTACATACTAGTTAGACATGAGATACACATACAGCAATGCAAATATAGGAAAAAAATAAAATAAAATAAACACAATAGGGCTATACAACAGTTTAACCATCTGACTATACATATACTATAACTACTATACCTAGTTGACTACACATACACAAACTGAGATTGCACAAGAACTTTACATAAATACTGTACATGAAATAGTGCTAAAGAGATATTTGTACATGAAATTGTGCAGGAAATATATATTTTTACATTAAATTGTTCGAAAGAGAGATTTTGTGGGAAGCAGCGCATAGTGCAAAGGAGTTAGTAGTGCAATGCTCCAGTAAACATTTTTTTTTGTAGTGCAATATTCAAGTAAACATATATTATCTTATTGAGTCTTTGTTGCAGGGAGTGTTTATAGAAAGTGTCTAGTGTGCATATAGTGGGACGAGTGCGTTACTACAGGTGGTTTGTATAGCCCACTCACCTGTGTGTAGCACACCCAGAATTGCACTTAGGAGAGATTTGTCAGTAGTTATTTATGAGTTGGGGGGCTGAGGTGTTCATGGTTTCAGAGCGGGGGCAGGGAGATTGGAGTTAAGAGCTCTCACAGCCTGGGGAAAGAAGCTGTTGAGCAGTCTGACAGAACGAGCTTTGATACTCCGGTACCTTTTTCCTGATGGCAGGAGCTGGAAGAGGTTGTGGGAGGGGTGGGTGGGGTCCTTCACGATGCTGGAGGCCTTGCTGGAGCATCGTGCAAGGAAAATGTCCAGGATGGAGGGAAGAGGGG
Source organism: Acrossocheilus fasciatus (assembly GCA_036784905.1). Taxonomy (NCBI): domain Eukaryota; kingdom Metazoa; phylum Chordata; class Actinopteri; order Cypriniformes; family Cyprinidae; genus Acrossocheilus; species Acrossocheilus fasciatus. Next base: position 27,465,420 of record CM071954.1, on the reverse strand, counting down.
CACCGATGATCTTTGCGGCAGTGTTCACTGTCCGTTGTAGGGTCTTGCGGTCAGCAGCACTGCAGTTCCCATACCAGACAGTGATGCAGCTGGTCAGCACACTCTCAATGGTGCCCCTGTAAAAGGTGGTGAGGATGGGTGGAGGGAGACTTGCCCTTTTCAGCCGACGGAGAAAGTAGAGGCGCTGTTGTCCCTTCTTGTTGAGTGACGTGACGTTGGTGGTCCAGGTGAGATCCTTTGTGATGTGCACCCCCAGGAATTTAGTGCTACCAACTCTCTCCACGGTTGAGCCGTCGATGGTCAGTGGGGGGTGGTCAACAGAGTTTCTCCTGAAGTCCATCACAACCTCTTTTGTCTTACTCACATTGAGGGACAGGTTGTTAGCACCACACCATTCAGCCAGCTGTGCCACTTCCTCTCTGTAGTGCGTTTCATCGTTGTTGCTGATGAGGCCCACCACAGTTGTGTCATCAGCAAACTTGATGATGTGGTTGGAGCTGGACTTGGCAGTGCAGTCGTGGGTCAGCAGCGTGAAGAGCAGCGGGCTGAGCACACAGCCTTGTGGGGCCCCTGTGCTCAGTGTGGTAGTGCTCGAGGTGTTGCGGCCGATACGGACTGACTGAGGTCTTGCAGTTAAAAAGTCCAGGATCCAATTACAGAGGGAGGTGTTAATGCCCAGCAAGTTTAGTTTGTGGATGAGCTGTTGTGGGATTATTGTATTGAATGCTGAGCTGAAGTCGATGAACAGCATTCTTACATAGGAGTCCTTCTGTTCCAGGTGAGTAAGAGCTAGGTGGAGAGTGGTGGATATTGCATCGACCGTGGAACGGTTTGGACGATATGCAAACTGGAATGGGTCCAGCGTGCTTGGGAGACTGGACTTGATGTGATGCATGACTAACCTCTCAAAGCACTTCATCATGATTGGGGTGAGTGCTATGGGACGATAGTCATTCAGACAGGACACATGTGACTTCTTTGGTACTGGGATTATGGAGGTGGATTTGAGACACGTGGGGACGACTGCCTGGCTCAGCGAGATGTTGAAGATGTCTGTTAAGACATTCGTCAGCTGTGCAGCACAGTCTCTCAGTACACGTCCAGGTATGTTGTCAGGGCCCGCAGCCTTTCGTGGGTTAATCCTGGATAGGGTCTTCCTTACATCAGCTGGGGAGAGACAGAGTACCTGGTCATTTGGAGATGTGGGTAGTTTCTGTGCAGGTGTGTCGTTCTGTATCTCAAATCGTGAGTAGAAGTGGTTGAGTGCCTCTGGTAGGGATGTGTCATCGTCACTGGCCTGTGGCGGGGCCTTGTAGTCAGTGATGGTCTGAATGGCTTGCCACAGGGTCCGAGTGTCTTTACTGTCGCTGAAGTTGTTATTGATTTTTTTAGCATACTGATGTTTTGCCTTCTTGATGCCATGAGACAGATTGGCTCTTGCTGTTTTGAGGGCTGCTTTATCTCCTGATCTGAATGCTTCTCTGGTCTTTAGCAGCCCACGAACCTCTGCTGTCATCCATGGCTTCTGGTTGGCACGTGTGGTGATGGTCTTGGTGACTGTCACATCATCTATGCACTTTTTGATGTAAGCAGTCACAGTTTCAGTGTACTCCTGTAGGTCTGTGTGGTTGTTGTAGGTGGCCGCCTCTTTAAACATGTTCCAGTCTGTGTCCTGGAAGCAGTCCTGCAGTGCTGAGGTGGCATTTTCTGGCCATACCGTGATTTGCTTTTGAACCGGTCTGGTGAGTTTCAGAAGTGGTGTGTATGCTGGGATTAGCATAACAGAGATGTGGTCCGAGTACCCGAGGTGGGGGCGGGGTTCAGCTTTGTAAGCGTTCTTTTCTGTTGTGTAAACAAAGTCCAGTGTGTTATTTCCCCTTGTTGCAAAGTTCACATGTTGGTAGAACTTTGGCAAAACTGTCTTTAAGTTTGCGTGGTTGAAGTCACCGGCTATGATGAAAAAGCCGTCGGGGTTATTTGTTTGTTGTTCGCTGATGGCGCTGTACAGTTCACGAAGCGCGTCCTTAGCATTTGCACACGGGGGGATGTAAACCGCGACAATAACAATGGCCGTGAACTCCCGCGGCAGATAGAACGGTCGACACTTCACAAACATAAACTCCACCAGCGATGAACAGTGTCTTGATACTAACGCAGCATTGTTACACCATTCTTTGTTGATATACACACACAAGCCACCGCCGCGAGTCTTACCAGACAGTGATGAATCTCTGTCCGCGCGGTAGCAGTTTAGTCCGTGCAGCTGAATGGCGGAGTCCGGGATGTTGTCCTTTAGCCATGTTTCAGTGAAAACAAACACACAACAATCCCTTGTCTCATGCTGTGTAGACCGACTGAGTTGAATTAAGTCCAGTTTGTTTTCCAGAGAGCGAACGTTTGAGAGCATGAGTGTTGGAAGAGCCGGTCTTGAGGGGTTTTCCCTCAGCCTAGCTCGTATACCTCCGCGCTTACCGCGCTTCCGTCCTCTCTCACACCGCTTGCGACGCCGCCTTGTGCGGGTAGCGTCAGTAGGCGAGGCCGCGGTCTCGAGGTCCGGCTCCAGCAGTAAACAAAGGCCTCGTAGCTTCTCAGAAGCCGCCGGCGAGAGTTTGTGTTTGTATGTGTTGTTGATATCCAAAAGGCTTTGGCGATCATAGATGTATCCCGGAGTGATCTCCCGATGAATTAGCGGTGAATTGACATTGTTTGGAGACGAACAGACGACATTAAAAGACATAAAAGCACCGTCTTTGGGACCTGAAGAAGCCGCAGCGTCCGTGCGCGCCGCCATCTTGGATCTAAGTTTCGTCACACCGAAAGCAGAAAGGAGGCACAGAGAAAGCAAAAAAGCAGCAGCAATCAGTTTAAAAAGGTAAAGGAGACAGCATGAATGCTGAGGCTTGGAGAAGTGTCTTAGCTGCCTAGTAAAGCAAAAGCTTACAGCACCTGGTATTCCCAGGCGGTCTCCCATCCAAGTACTAACCAGGCCCGACCCTGCTTAGCTTCCGAGATCGGACGAGATCGGGCGTGCTCAGGGTGGTATGGCCGTAAGCGAATACAGCACTCAAGAGCGAGCTATTTAAAGAAGACACACGGGGGTGTACTTCTGAGTGATTTCAAAACAAAAATGCCACGCCTGTGTTTAATATGAATCAAATTCAGTGAAATAAATTAATACATAACAATAAAATTACACATTTAAATTAATTAATTAATTCAAAACTCAATGTTGCGGTGACGCACTTTGACTGGCAGTAAATGGGGGCGTATTTTTGAACGATTTAAAAACAGAAGCGTCATACCTGGTTAATATAAATTAAATTAAGCGAAATGAATAAATAATAGTAAATAAATGAACGAAGGAATGAATAAGTGAGTGAATAAAACACATAAATAAATAAATAAATAAATAAATGTTGGCTCTTAGGTTAATGCTTTTGTTTTTGAGCTGATGAAACACTCTTGTCCTGTTTCCAAAGTACCGAAAAAGAAAAGAAAAAAAAGCTGAAATATTTCATTTATTTACTTGCAAGTCGTTTGACCACTCACCAACATCAGAGAAACATGAATGTGTTTAGTTGTTAAAGGATTGAAATTTTAACTTGAACTCTAAGAGGGTGCATCTCCTATGTAGTTTACAAGGGTGTGTAGATAGAGGAACTGAAGTTTCAATGTTTTTCTATATGCTATCTCGTCCATATTCACTCACATTTGATTGTGTCTGTTTGGATTGGAAAAATACAGCTTTCGATGTCAGCAGCTTTTTCTTAATTATTTGAAGAACCATTGTTACAGTGTAGGGTGGTGCATGTAAAACCGCAGGCAAGACTTGGAGACAAGCTCAAACTCAAGAAAACCACATTACACTGACACACTGAACTGATCTGATTCTGTTTTTGGGCCCTAAAGCGAAACCAGAAGCACTGGCCTGAGTAGCTTATTTTTTGAATCCTCTTCACTGAAAGAGACAACAAGCAGGCAGAGTCTTTCAGAAAAAGGGCTCATGAACATCAGCTCTCACATTTCTGTTATTATCAGAAGCGGTTTAAGGGTAATCTCACCATAATGGATGTGCTGACTGTATATTCCCCTTGGATCTTCATGATTGTAAAGGGGGAATGCACAATCTACATTAAAGTTATCCATTCATCATTGTTTAGAAGGTCTGATTTCCTCTGAGGAAGGTTCATTTTACACATGGGAACACTATTCTGAGTCGACATGATAAACATTGGAACGAAATTACCGGATATCATGAAGCTTAAAGGTATTCGGCAGTCTCCATTACTGCAGTGTGTTTTGGAGATTGTCATTACCGTAGACCATCTGGCCAGCACCTCACCCGGATATTACATGAATCAACTTCCTGCAATTGACCGGTCTTGGTCATGTATACGTCTGCACTCCACCTGCTGTTTCCAACGAAAGCGTGAATAGGAGATTGGCAGCCCTGGAAGTGGCCCGGTCTCCAATAAAATCCCCTCTTCATTGTTGCTGAAAATAGCTTCAATATTACGGCAATAGTTTTGTGTTTTTCCGTGTATCACTTCCTATTTACAAGACTGAGGTGACTGTGTTCCTCACGTCTTGAAGGCAGACAGGTGTTGAGCGGTTTCCTCAGGCATTCCACTCTATTGTATGGGCTGGTGATTTTTGTGTTTATTTAGGATGTCCCCCTCAACATGTGCAGAGGGTCTGACTTGCTGTTATTGTCTGAAAATGATGTGTTACATGGCATTATTTGTTTACATAAACACAACTGCAGTCGGAACTTCTTTCAGGTGTTCGTAAGTCAATTGCCACTGTTTTTGACACCTTTGTAATTTCCTTGAAAGCTTTTAAAATAAGGCCAGTTATAATCATCTGTACATTTACTCAATTTGCCACTAACAATCTCAACCAAATAATTGCTTACTACCAATTGAAACTTATTTTTCCCCCCACCTCCTGATATATGAACTTATCCGTATTCACAAAGAACTCTTTCGCCTCTTTCTCTCCATACTTACAAATCAACTCCACATCTCTTTGTGTTATTAACTTAAATATATCTTTTACTTTAATCTTCCTCCCCTCGAAATGTGCATAATTCCTTCTTAGGACCACTGCTAGTCTGGCATGACTCAAAACAAAATTAATTAGGCAGATGTCCGCTCTTTTCCTTTTCCCAAACAAAAATATTTTCCCCCATTCCTCCCCTGACTCAGCTTCCACACCCCAGTTTTCCATTAACAGTCTTTTAAGAAAATCAAAAAAATCAACCAAAGCCTCACATCTCAAAAAATAATGTAAAAATCTCTCATGGCCATTATCACACACGTCACACATCTCATTTACCTCATTGTTTATTTTATTTAGCACCACATTTGTGTAAATTCTATTATGTCTTATCAAAAAGTCATTATTCTCACACTCTATACTATTGTATTTTATATTTAAGTTTGATCAGATTTTTTTTCACATCCAAATCCTCAAATACTCTCTTCCACACTTTTTCTGCTGCTGGCTCTTTTATAACATCACCAATTAGTCTCCTGTATACATTCTTTACACTCATATTTTTAATTTTACGTTTCTCACCATCATCATCCACATACATCAGTAGTGAATAAGGCATGGCTTATGACAAAAATGATTTATTGCTTTGACCTTTCGTGACCTCATACTATTATTATTATTATTATTATTATTAATAATATCCATATGTGACCTTTGGCGGAAATCGGTCAAGCGTGAAACTCCAGCGTCATCCGGGGAAGAGCTATGTTATCTGGTGGTGGAAAAACCCATAAATGATCTGTCGAGCATTGTTTTTGAAGATATTATGGCCCGTTTTTGAATCTTTCTCTTGGAACATCTGTGTGACGAGCGAGCGCCCCTCCCCTCTGGGGTGCGCGTGTCAGGTTTCTGAGGCTCTCTCACTCGCCATCCCCCTCTCTCTCCCTCTCTATGGGAGATGTATGTAAAAGGGTGAACAGATTAAATTTTATCAGGTCAGTTTTAAGACAAACATATATTCTGATGGTTTTATAAAATGTAATTAAATAACACCCCTAATAATGAATTGGAAATAAATTAAAACCCTCTTACATTTTTCTTCAAGAGAAAAAATATTTCCTCCTCTCGCGAGGAACCCCATTCTACGAATGAGAGGTTTACAAAAAATTCTGTTTAGTTGGAAAAAGTCCTCTGCCTCCACCCTCACGCTCTTTCTCTCTATCTCTGGGGTCCTTGAGAAAAAGATATTGAATTTATTTAATTAAAAGCAGAATAAATAAACAATTTTAACAGGACAGTTTTAAGACACAAGCCCAGGCTCACACAAATATTCTGTTGGTTGTATAAAAATAATTTAAATAATATAGACTAATAATGAGAAGGGATTAAAAAAAATGTTTAGTTTAACAAATAACATAGTCTTACATTCTTCATGGAGAATCACGTCTTCATGGTATATATCAGTCGGCCTCAAATGAACTGATTACACAAATTGTGTTTAGTTGAAACTTTATTTCTGTATTTTTCTCTGCAGAATGTCTGTCTGCCTCTGTGTGTGTGTGTGTGTGTGTGTGTGCGTGCGTGCGTGCGTGCGTGCGTGCGTTTGTTTGTTTGTTTGTTTGTTTGTGTGTGTGTGTGTGTGTGTGTGTGTGTGTGTGTGTGTGTGTGTGTGTGTGTGTGTGTGTGTGTGTGTGTGTGTGTGTGTGTGTGTGTGTGTGTGAGACGCAGGCCCCCCACCGCTCATGCCATATCTGTCCGCCGTGAGCGAGAAAGTTTTTGCAAACATTTGATTTATTTCTATACTTTAATGTTTTAAATGCTTTAAACTTATTTCGCATCAAACGATTGTTTAAAAGTTTCTTGTAGCTTCAAAATTGTGCCCCCAAACGTGCAAAGTCTACGGCTCGGAATTCTGAAAGGGAATTCGACCCCAGAGACCGTGGCATCCTCTGTTTTGACAGATGCAGCGTGGACAGGCGCCTGTTTCTGGTAACAGCGACAAAATAAATATTTAAAATTAGTCACGGTCACGAACAATTTAGCGGAAAGCTTACACAGGAAAAAGCAGTCACAATTGATCAATTTTATGGCACTTTACACATTGCCATCCTCTTTAACCTTATAGAATTTCAGTTGCTGATTATGTACGGTGTTTTGGAAGCGTTTTTTTTTTTTTTTACGGTCTAAACAACACACGTTTCTCACGATCTCTGTTATTTTACAGATACATGGTTGAAGAGATATTTTTGAGGTTTCGTTGTTATTTAAAATACTAATAAAATATTTAAACTATGAAATGTTTAATTATTTAAATTCTACATCGTATTATTTAATTTATTTATATTTTAACTCTATTATGTGACCTACGCCTTAACAGTAATAAATATATTACGTTCCGTGTATTTAAATTAATATCACGGCTTTTTTATTAGGGTCCTGGGTAGTTCAGCATATTTTACGAAAGTGTTCATTTTTAAAAATAATTTTGTTTTAATATTTGACTGCTACAATTTGCGAATGACAAAATACGTCTGATGTGAACATGAGGGTTTATCATGGAGCAAGAGCGACACCATGTGGTCACGCTTTAAAAAAGTATCATGCTTAATTATCATTCTTAAACCAGTTTTTATTTATTTCCAGATATTAAAACACCATAGTAACATATTATAACGAGATATATCTTTTTTGTATAGTGTTAAAATTGTCATCTATGACATTTTTGGTTTAAATATTTCAAAAGTTATACAAATAACGTGTATTTTAATCAATTTAACAGATGCTCTCTCAAGGGGGCAATAAAAATGATAGCATAGGCCTTTAAATAGCTTAAAACGTTTTTAGGTGCTGCAGTTACACCAGACTCGCCTAACTTTTGGATCTCTTCAGATTTTGAGGATTAGGTTTGTGACTTTTTCTGAAAAAATGAACAACAAAGGTTCTATTTATTTTACCTCGAAATTCGTTGTCACTCAGTTAATGCTCTATTGATTTAAACTATTTTAATAGTTTTCCTATTATACACAGCAAATTTAAAAGAGTGGATTTAACTCCCTCAGAGTTAAAATTAACACTTACCCAGAGTACATATGGGAATCACTGCTAAAGTGTTAAATTAACACTTTTGAAAGAGTTAACATTTTTAACACTCTGACAGTGTTAACTAACAAACTCTTAACATGTAAAATATCAAAACCAGAATGGATGATAAGAACACCAAAGTTGGTGTTGAAAGTTAACACTTATGGATTAACTGGTCAACACTGCACCAGTGTTCAGGTGAAAATATTAAAAAATAAACCCACAAAACAATACACGTTTACATTTATTTATTTTATTGAAACATTGTAAATATTTTTCCCTGCACCAAAATGTCTTCACACTCAATGTTTTCAATACATGTAAAGAACATGTTCTTACAACAATTAAACATCATAATGTAGAAGCAAATCAGTGCAAAGACACAAAAAACATATTCTTATTTGGTCCATTAATGTCATAAGGTTTATAATGCTGACATTTAGGAGGTTAAATAACAGCATTCCATTCATTACCATAAAAGCTGAATGCATGTTAATGCTCACTAATCAAAGTCTGTGCTGGTGTTTGGACCTCCTTGGAGAGAATCTCATTCTTTTTTTCAGCACGATGAGATGCGTTTCTCTGCAGTTTTCAGCCAAGCAAGATATCCAATCCTATTTGCAGCATCACAAAACTGCCCCTGTAAAATTGAAAAATAAATAAATAAATATAAATACAAAACCAAAACAGGATCATTTCACATCCATTTATCAAAACTATTATCAGGTGAAATGTCAGAGACAAGTATGAACTGCAATACAAGAACTTCACCCAAAACTGAAAATTCTGTCATTATTTATTTATCCTCATGTGGTTCCAAACTTGTATGACGTTCAGTCTTCTGAGGAACACAAAAGGTTATATTTTGAATAATCTACAGAAGAAATACATGGGACCACTCTGATCCTTTTGCATCTTTTTAAAAAGCTTGATATTGATTGGCATGTACTGACATTATAAGGACAAGCAGGTCCGAAAAAGAAAAAAGCGCATACCAGAACAACACAAGGATGAGTAAATAATAACTTAAAGGCTTAGTTCACCCGAAAATTAAAGTTACCCCATGATTTACTCACTTGCAAGGCATCCTAGGTGTACATGCATTTCTTCTTTCAGACGAATCCAATCAGAGTGATATTAAAAATTTCTTGGCTAATCCAAACTTTATAATGGCACTGGGTGGGTGTTTCTGTTCAACAGTCCAAAACAAGTGCAATAAAGTGCATTCATCCATAATAAAACATTCCTCACACAGCTCTGGGGGGTGAATAAAGGCAATGTGTTCTTGTAAGAAAAATATCCATATTTAAAATGTTATAAACACTTTTTTCTAGCTTGAGCTAAATGTTGTACGTGGAAGCCTTTCCGGGCGGATGACGCAGGACGTCGGTGTAGTGCATGCGAAGTGACGAAAGCGGAAGAGCAGAGGAGAGAGCTAAACAAACGAATCACGAATTAGAAATACAAAACAAGAATTTGTAAAGAGAAATGTCGGAGGATTTCGATGTAAGCCAAGAAGAGAGTGGTTTGTCTTTGCTAAAGTAAGGAAAATTGAAACTGTAAACAAACGGTTCTCGTGAGACTAGCATAATTCACTGGAGCCAAAAATTCACTAAAGTCCTACATCATCCACCCTGAACGGTTTGCGCACACGACAGTTAGCGCAAGCTAGAGGAAAGTGTTTGTTTTAAATATGGATATTTTTCTTACAAAAACGCATTGATTCGCTACAGGTGGCCTTTATTCACCCCCCAGAGCCGTGTGAGGCACTGTTTATTATGGATGGATGCACTTTATTGCACTTCTTTTGGACTGTTGAAACAACAACACCCACCCACTGCTATTATAAAGCTCGGAAGTGCCAGGATAATAAAATTTGAAAGAAGAAAGTCATCTAGGATGCCTTGAGGGTGAGTAAAACATGGGCTAATTTTAATTTTTGTATGAACTAACCCTTTAATTTTCATTTTTGGGTGAACTATCCCTTTAAGGAAAAGCATTTAATTCACTGTAAATGTATATTGTAAAAAGAAAGTCTTACTAGAAAATGGGTCTTCTAATGACAGAGACAAAGTCACAATTCCAAGTGCATATTGATCTCGCCGCACTGAGGTTGGACGACTCCTATCAAAATGAATGCACATAAATGGGACAGTACATAAATAAATGACAGTTCAAGCATATCAAAAACTTACAGTTGATATTTTTTAGAAAGAAATCAGACTCTTTATTGATTGTCATGTTTATTTTAAAAAAACAATAATAATAATAATAATCTTAAAATGTGCAGTTGTGGCTTACCCATGTATTGGTGGCTTCATACTCTTCAAGCACATCATCTCCTTTTGATTTTTCTGTTAAGTCAGCATGAACCATCTGTAACAATGTTAAAGAACTAGTTTACTTAAAATTGTAATTCCAAACCCATACGACTCACTTTTGCTGAATACAAAACACAATTTAATACTTAAAGATAATAAGATAAAGTGTTTAAAGTAGTTCATTGCAACTCATGTGCCATTCTCCAAGACTTGTGAGGGCACAAAATCACTTTGAATGATGAACAATGTAATTCACTCAGTATAGAGAGTTTGAGTTTACTTAAAGTGTTATTTTCAAATTAATTCAATGAAAATAGCACTCAAATCCAATATAAGGACACATCAACATCATGAAAACTCAATTAATGCTTAATGAAATCACAAAAAGTGGTCATGAGACACACAAGAACAAATGACTTCTATTGTCATTTAGATTTGGGCAGTTTAACGTTACAGTGGTTTGATTTGACAATATGACGTTGCAAAATACATACTGTATTATAAATGAGGTAAAACACTTCCCTTCAAATTCAAATGTCATTTGTGAGAAACGTTTCGGATCGTTTAGGCGCGCACATCTATAGATATTGTCATAAAGTAATATTTTATAAAATATATATCGTAAATCAAGTAAAACACTTACTTTTGGCGTTTTCCTTGTTAAAACCAACTTCCTCATCTGCTCCGGAGCATCACGAGCGAACGAAAATATCACTCTGAGAAAAAGTTTAAGAGTGCACAGCAGATGAATATCACTATAAATCAATATAATGTTATAAAATACATATAGTAAATGAGGTAAAACACTTACTTTCAGTGTTTTCCTTGTTAAAACCAACGTCCCCGTCTGCTCGCGCCGCGAGAGAAAGAAAATATCTCTAAAAAAACGTTTAGGAGAGCACAACACATAAGTATGGCTATAAATTAATATGATGTTATAAAATACATATTTTAAATGAGATTAAAACACTTACTTTCGGATTTTCCCTTTTAGAAAAGTCCTCGTCTGTTCCGCATCGCGAGTGAAAGGAAATGCCATTGAAAAACGTTTAGGCGCATACAACACATTGAAATAATTATAAAACGATATGATATTACAAAAACACACTTTGTGAGTAGGATTAAACACTTTATTTCGCTGTTTTCCGTCCTAAAATGCTCCGCATCGCGAGCAAAGAAAATGGCGTCTGTAAAATTTTTTTCAGACGGATTAGGCTTGCACACGAGAAAATGTCCCGGATGTCACTAATAACACTAAACGGTGTTAATAAGGGTAATTCTCCGTATTGACACCGGCCAGAGGGTGCTGCTTACTCTAGCTAGTGTAAATCCTTCACAATTCAACACCACAACTTTAACTCTTTACTCTAAAAGTCCGTAACACTGGGATTTCAACACTGGAGATTTTACTGTGTAGGGGAATCAAATGGGGCACAAAGTGTTTTTAGCCAGATCGATCTCTGTAAGTCTTTTATGATATTTTGATATAGTTGAACAATTTTAAATATTTAAATGAAGTCTCTTAAGTCTTTTATGATATTTAATTGAAGACGATTTCTGGTTTATTTTAGTGACAGCGCAGCTGATGGGCGAGCATGCGGCACAAAACGGTAAAATATTCATCTTTATGAATTTTAACTTTGACAGCATTGTTAAAGCACCGGCAACCTGTGGAGGATCTGTTTAACCTAGAGTCTGATGGTCTTTTGATAACTATATGATATTAATTTTATTTTTTCTTCTTATAGAGATAATAGATCTGACTGATGATTGCGGTGCTTGTGTCGAAAAGGCAGGACCAAGTTTATCTGATAACGAGTCCTTTGAAGAAGGCACTCAAGAGAAAAACGTTGCATGCATTATTCCATATCTGAGAAAAGAATTGCATACAGGTGAGAGACCATTGTATTTTTATTATTATTATAAAACATGTGGGGCTGCATGTGCATTACTAATCAATGTTAATACATTATTAAAAAAAATAATAATTATTGTACACATTCTTCCTGCCTAAAAATATTTGACCTTAAGTCAATTATATATATTTATATTCCTTCATAGAATGAGAAATTTATGTGTATTTAACATTCCATAATAAATTATTAAATCATCGACTAACAAGCCAAAGTCTGCTAGTCACATTCAATGTTATGCTTTCCAAAACTGACACACCAGAAAATAATTCAACACATAGCAGTTGGTGATTGTTGACTTTAGTAAATAATAAAAACAATACTAATAATAAAACAAAAACATGGCATGGTGAGTGAGTAATTTACAGTTGTGGTAATTGGGGGTTACTTACAGTTGCTGTTGTTGAACAATTTTAATACATACATAAAATAAATGAAATATTACTGACTATACTATTAAAATATAAAATCATTACATAAGACAAAAAAAAAAAAAAAAACTTTTTTAATTTTCTGTTCGACTAAAGATTCTCAGATGCATGTTATCCACCACATTCTCTAAATATTTATTCATGTCCTGCGTAAATTTAAAAACAAATATCAGTGGCTCTACAAGATCGTCCTTGATGAACTCTGCACAGAAGAACCGTTCCAAGGCCTCAGCTGCTTCTTCATCCTCCATGCACAGTATACGAGGAAGCTGAACTGATCCAAGAAAATCCCCAGAGTTCTCTATACACCACTGACTGGCAGTCTTAAGATCCGTCATGACACGCACCTAAGAAACAATGCAAAAGAGGATAAATAATATGCTGAACAATAACGGCTGCATGCAACCCCTCTAACAATACCTACTTTCGTGCACCTGCTTCTCCGGTGCAAACTCAAGGGTGAAAAGATTGGTTAACAATACTGATTGATGCATCTGTAAGTATAAATAAGAGACAGAAGTGAAAATTATTCTGACGTGTATAATATACTTTTCATTTTTGTAATTCCTTTGTTATATTCCATGCATCTCTCGTTTTAAAGAACCATTGTTAACAACATTAAAATGACTTTTGTCATTTTAAAGATTCCATCTTCATATTAAATATAGTTAAGTAACATCTCGCCCAGAGCCAGTAAAACACTCATTTTTTCACCGCCTAAACAAATTGAACTTAGACAGTTCTTCACTAATTTACTGTATTAAGAATAGGTACCCAATTAGCACAAACGTGATATATCAGATATCAAGATAGTTTTCGATAACATTATCTTATAGATTAAAACACCACTTTTATATCTATTTAATCCTGTATGAATGAAATACAGTAAATATACTTACATTGATTCCTTGGCGGTCGTTGAATCCTCCATTTTAAAACACACGCATAACGTCGAAAGGCCTAGCATATGGGATATCAGATAAATATCAGGATAGTTTTCAATAACATTTACCTATAAATTTAAAACAACACCTTTACTTCAACTTAATCTTGTACTAATGAAATAAATATACTTACAATAATTTCTGTGCGACCGTTAAATTAAATCATGTATCACGTTGAGTTGCCTGTGCGTGCACTTAAAACCGTGCGCATGCGTGTGTCTGAGAGTGCACGTCTGCAGCCAGACCCTTCTCCATCAAACACCTACCTGTGATTTTCCAAAGATCCTCCTGAAGACAGTGTTTCCATCACCCTCTTTTTATGCACATTTTGAAGTAGGCTATCCCATCAGAAACGAGTAATGGAAACGCCAAATTTAGAAAATAAATCCCTTAATTCGCAAAAACGTTTTTACGGTCGCTTGAGGTGGTTTTTATCACTCATGCTTCTACTTTTCTTAGTGATATTTAGTGCCAGTTTATCAAGAATTGACAATTTTGTTCTCTCTAACTCGTTGGATGGAAACGGTGCTTATTCGCAAATGTTTTATGCAATATCCCAATTTTGCGCATAAGTTAAATTCGCAAATTGGGATGGAAACCCGGCAATGAAAGAACCTGGGTTACGACAGTAACCAGAGACGTTTTTAGGCCATATTTTGGATATTAGCCTAACATCCATTGCAGAATTGATGTTATACGGCCCGTTCCAATTCAGTTGATTTCAACATTCCTTTATAAATATCATAATTCCCTGCATAAAATTTGATCTCAACAGTTAAGTTCACTCAGAGTATTTATTTTGTACGTATGCATGCTTTAGTTATTTATTTTGCAAAATTTTAGTATACAAAAGTAAGTGACAAGACAAAAGAGACTTTAAATTGTGGTTTAGTCAAAGTAACACAAGGCTGAACATAGAGCTATATAAGACAAAAATGCAAGGATTGTTAATGGTATATGTATCTTTATTGTACTTCAATTCTTTTTCCTCCTTCAGGTAGCCAGAGCCTTGTTTTTGGCTACTGATATAGTGCCTTTCTTAATGCTGGAATAAATTTGGAATTTTACTTTGTAGCGAAGCTAATCCATAACATTATGCTTTGGATTACAATTCCACATATTTAATGACATTTATAATTAATAAATTAATGTGTTTTTTTTTTTTGTGTTGCATAAATAAAATATCAACTGTAGCCATCTGCACAGAAATGAGGAAACTCAAGAGGATATCCACAAGGTAAAAAAGAAAGTGTGTGTGTTTGTGTGTGTCAGTCTATATATATAGATATATATTTTATATTTATTAAGGAGAGAGAGAGAGAGAGAGGAGCACAGTGTAACATCAAGTTAGTCATTTTTTAGCATTTTGTGTCCTTGCAAATGGTTTGTAGTGGTCATAAAAGGACACTCCAGATTTGCATGTGACCTCCTAGAATATTGCTACAGGCTCTGTACAGTGGAAAACATTTCACTATTGTTCTTCAACAGTCAGCCATTGTGCATTATGTTTTTTCCTCTCACAAATAGACTTTACTTTTGTAGCGGCATTAAAAGAACAAAATTTAAACAGCATCAGTTATGTACAAAAGAAGCAAAAACCAGAGTTATATGTTGTTTGGGGACTTGTTTGTTATGATGCATAGATGTTGCTCAAAGATTTCAGAATAACAGTAGTTTTGCGGTAGGATCTTGTGTCTTTGTAATAATATTTTAGAACTAGCTACTTTTTTTTTAAATGGACATCCTAAGCTAAATATAATCATAACTAGTTTTCTACATATGCTCAGTAATAATGTCCAAAATGAAAAATAAGGGGCTCAAGAAGACAGCAAAAAGCACATCTGATAAATCTGCAAGTCAGCTATCTGAAATATGAAACAAACAGCCTGATCCCAAAACAGTTGAAACTGAAACAGTATGAACATCTCTGAGAAAAACAAATTTATAAATTTATGAAATTCCCAAAGATGGAAAAAAAGATGGTAACATTATAACGTGTCCCCGGTCCCTTTTTCATAAATATCAAATGAATGTTACAGGGAAAATATACACACTGTATAAATAAAGCATACAATAAAATAGCAGTTATATACACAACCTTCCCTGATCAGTTAAGGCCCAAGTGTAGAGGGTATGCAGTCATTGTCAACATCTCTTAGTCTACTATGTTCCATAAAAAAACAAAACAAAACATTCTCTTTATGTCAAATGCAAAACAAGCATCCTGACACTTATGTAGGCCATTTAATTAAGTCTGCACTCATATAGAGAGAGAGGCAACTATCTGAAACAAACAAAAAAATGCTTTTCTTCTCATTTTCATCTTGTAGAACAGTCTTTAAATACATATGTACATAACTCCTGAATCCTCCCAGAGGCATCTTGTGATCAAAGTCCTTCCTTTACAGTACACTGTAAAGTACACTGTGGTGACATGTTCATGAAAAAAGGAGGTTTGGAGATAACTCGGTTTCTCCCCGAGCTGGACTGATGTTTCAAAGCATACCAAAGCCCTCACTCCCCTCACTGATGGCCAGTTTCAGCAGCTTGTGGAGCTCCTCGTAGGAGTCATATGTTGGGAGGCACAGCTGGTTAAAACTGGTTAAAAGAGAACAATGTGGCAAGAGGGGTTAACATGCAAGCCTAATGTAAAAATATCACTTTTACCTATAGATGTGTCTGACAAAACTATATTTATGCTGTTTGAAACATTAATACAGTATATTTAAACATTTTTATTATGTAAAAAAAATCATGATAGCTATTGTTAAGTAAATAATGTTTTATTTTTTCTAATCAAATGGCAACAAGTGCAAAAACCTTAAAGGGGACCTATTATGCAAAAATTACTTTTATGAGGTGTTTGAACAGTTGTGTGGCCACGGTGTTTATATACAACCTGCCTATAATGGTAAAAATCCACCCACTCATTTTTTTATAATCCAAATAAATCATAAACAGTCTCTCAGAACAAGAAATTCCAGATTCTCCCTACGTACGAAAAAGTCCCGCCCATTTCTGATGCTCTCTACCCTATTAGCATAAACACAGCCCTGATTGAGATGCAGCAGTCCGCCATTACTGTTTTCTTGCTGATGCTGCTTGTCAGCGCCAAAGTGGCATTAGACATGTTGTGTTTTTTAGGATGCACAAACCAACATAGGAGTCTCCATAGACTCCCTCTTGAAGCTCTGCCCTCTTCTGAAAAGGGGGCTGGAAGCACCAGCTCATTTGCATTTACAGGGGCATGATAGGTCACCTTTAAGATGTATATTAGTAATAAAACCAAAACATAACTGAAATTTACATTTTTAAGAAAATTATAGTTAAAGTTAGGTCCATATATATTTGGACACTGACACAATTTTCATAATTTTGGCTGTGTATGCCACCAGAATAAGATTAAAATGAAACAATCAAGATGAAATTAAAGCACAGACTTTAATTCAATGGGCTGAACTAAAATATAACATAAAATGCTTAGGAATTAGAAACATTTTTTCTAATTTTTTCATTTTTTCAAAAACACCCCCCCCCCCCATTTTCAGGGGCTCAAATGAAATTGGACAAATAAATATAATCATAAATAAAATTATCATTTTTAATATTTTGTTGAGAATCCTTTGCATGCAATGGCTGCCTTAAGTCTAGAACTCATGGACATCACCAAAGACTGGGTTTGGAATAGCCCACATCTGTCCACGAAATGGCTTTTAAGTCAATTGTCCAATTATGTATGGTCCCTTGAAAAAGGGGGGAGGTACATATTAAAGAGCTGTAATTCCTTAATCTTTCCTCCAATTTTGATGAGAATACCCTCAAATTAATGCTCACAGTGTGCACATTGAGCCCATATTCTTTATACAAGTGTAACTTGAACATGCTTTGGTCAACAGCTAAAATAACAAAAAATGTGCCTATATCTAATATATGGACCTAACTGTATAATCACATTTAATTTTGGGAAATGGATTTTGGTCCTTCTGTGGAAGTAAGAACATGTGTGCGCTCACCAGGTGTGTGCAGTCGGCAGCGTGCTGTGTGTGGGAGCTGCTATTATCTGGAAGGAGGGGCAAAGCGTATTGAAGCCACCAGGGGGGAGCTGCGAAGAGCCAGTGGTGAACTGCAACAAACGCGCCAATTCTTCCTGTGTGAAGGATGACACCACCGCCCAGAACCATTTCATTACCTAAACAACAGAACAATCGGGATGAGGTCACTTTAACACATTCATCCCCTGCTGTGATCTCACAGCATATTATTGAGAAGTCAAACACGTTCCAATATCAAGTCATCATATACAAAAATCATAGATATGTACAACAATTAACACTGGATATCATGTGAATGTTAATAGTCACATCAATGTGAATACAGTGTTGAAAAAGTATTTGCCTCTGGCTGATTTTCCATTATTTTCACATTGTCATTATATCCTATATTATGTAGTAGAACCAAGGCATAAAAGTGACCAATCACAAAGAAAAAATAAAAATAAATACAACCAGACGTTCATGCACTCATCAAATTTATAGATTGTTGCCAGCTTTGCAGGCAGTACAGCCATTTCTTGTACCAACTCCTTATTAGGTAATAACACTCATAATGTGTGTACAGGCTCACAGCATATTTTAATCTGAATATTTGTGCTTCTAATCTATTGGAAATTAGGGGTTTAATGGTACACAAACATGGCGGTTAGGTACGTACCTCGGTTTTGACGTCACAGTTCGGTATGGTTTCAGTACAGCAGGAGGGAAAAAACTAATTTTTTTTTTTTTAAATAAATTTAACAATGGTTTACTGAACAAGTTGCCCTTTCTTTAAATAGATTCAATTACAATAGGGATAAAGATCTACCTTAGCTTCTGCTCTAAACTATAGTGAGCCCTTTTACATTACTTTAAGGTTACAATTAACAACAGAGCCCAAACTTTAATTCAGTTACTACTTTTTAACTATATTAATAATCAACACTCAACAAAAAAAAAAAAAAAAAAAAAAAAAAAAAGTATTACAAACGAGGATTGTCCATTTAACGTGTTAATTAGACTAATTACGGTGAAAAATAACGTGAAATTTTATTAAGCAGTATTACATGAGCAATAAGTGCAATATTACACGAGTGCAAATGTGATACTGATCTTATACAACAGTTCAATAAATAAGATGTTACCGTATTGACCAGAATATAAGACGACCCCACTTTTTCAAGATGTACCTTTTGAAAAAAGGCTTTTTGAAAATCAAATCTTGCGTTTTACTGAGAAAAAAAATTTAAATTATTTTCATATTGCATATTTTTCCTATTTTAATTTTTAAAGGCTTTAAAAAAAACACACACACACATACATATATACAGTGGGGCAAAAAAGTATTTAGTCAGCCACCAATTGTGCAAGTTCTCCCACTTAAAAAGATGAGAGAGGCCTGTAATTTTCATCATAGGTATACCTCAATTATGAGAGACAAAATGAGAAAAAAAAAAAAATCCAGAAAATCACATTGTAGGATTTTTAAAGAATTTATTTGCAAATTATGGTGGAAAATAAGTATTTGGTCAATAACAAAATTTCATCTCAATACTTTGTTATATACCCTTCGTTGGCAATGACAGAGGTCAAACGTTTTCTGTAAGTCTTCTGCAAGGTTTTCACACACTGTTGCTGGTATTTTGGCCCATTCCTCCATGCAGATCTCCTCTAGAGCAGTAATGTTTTCGGGCTGTCGCTGGGCACGGACTTTCAACTCCCTCCAAAAATTTTCGATGGGGTTGAGATCTGGAGACTGGCTAGGCCACTCCAGGACCTTGAAATGCTTCTTGCGAAGCCACTCCTTCGTTGCCCGGGCGGTGTGTTTGGGATCATTGTCATGCTGAAAGACCCAGCCACGTTTTATCTTCAATGCCCTTGCTGATGGAAGAAGGTCTTACTCAAAATCTCATGATACATGGCCCCATTCATTCTTTCGTTTACATGGCTCAGCCGTCCTGATCCCTTTGCAGAAAAACAGCCCCAAAGCATGATGTTTCCTCCCCCATGCTTCACAGTAGGCATGGTGTTCTTTGGATGCAACTCAGCATTCTTTCTCAACGACAAGTTGAGTTTTTACCAAAAAGTTCTATTTTGGTTTCATCTGACCATATGACACAATCTCTCCCAATCCTCTTCTGGATCATCCAAATGCTCTCTAGCAAACTTCAGACGGGCCCAGACATGTACTGGCTTAAGCAGGGGGACACGTCTTGCACTACAGGATTTGAGTCCCTGGCGGCGCAGTGTGTTACTGATGGTAGCCTTTATTACTTTGGTCCCAGCTCTCCGCAGGTCATTCACTAGGTCCCCCCGTGTGGTTCTGGGATTTTTGCTCACAGTTCTTGTGATCATTTTGACCCCACGGGGTGAGATCTTGGGTGGAGCCCCAGATCGAGGGAGATTATCAGTGGTCTTGTATGTCTTCCATTTTCTAATAATTGCTCCCACAGTTGATTTCTTCACACCAAGCTGCTTACCTATTGCAGATTCAGTCTTCCCAGCCTGGTGCAGGTCTACAATTTTGTTTCTGGTGTCCTTTGACAGCTCTTTGGTCTTGGCCATGGTGGAGTTTGCAGTTGGACTGTTTGAGGTTGTGGACAGGTGTCTTTTATACTGATAACGAGTTCAAACAGATGCCTTTAATACAGGTAACGAGTGGAGTACAGAGGAGCCTCTTAAAGAAGAAGTTACAGGTCTGTGAGAGCCAGAAAGCTTGCTTGTTTGTAGGTGACCAAATACTTATTTTACCGAGGAATTTACTAATTAATTCTTTAAAAATCCTACAATGTGATTTTCTGGATTTTTTTTTTCTCATTTTTGATGCAAATTACAGGCCTCTCTCATCTTTTTAAGTGGGAGAACTTGCACAATTGGTGACTAAATACTTTTTTGCCCCACTGTATATATGTGTGTGTGTGTATGTGTATATATATATATATATATAATTAATCTCCAAATTAGATTCTGCAAATGCATTCAAATGCATACCCATTTATTTCAAAATTAAGTTTTGAATTTTTAAAAATAAATTGCAATTATAAACACATGGATAGACTGAAGAGTCACACAAGAGCAGTGAAAAGAGCCAAAGGTTCGCCACCCCTGCAACAGAAATTTTTGACTTGAACTGAATTAAATTGAGTGTGCACTTGGTACTACCTGTGCTGCAGAAAGGCTGGTATTAAGTTTTTAAAATGTCAGGGTCGACTACCGAAGTACCCTTACTTTTGACAGTATTATTAGCTAGCAAGTTACTTAGTAATGTTAAGTAAGGCAGTTGCTTGAGGTAAATAAAGGCCTCCTGTAGCAAATCCATGTGTTTTTGTGATATTTCAGATGTAATAAACACTTTTTATCCGTTCCGGTGGATGATGTAGAACGTCAGTGTTGCGTGATTAGTGGCGAACACAGAGAGAGGTTACAGTAGTGTGAAAAAGTTTTTGCCCCCTTCCTGTTTTTTTTTTTTATTTTTTGTGTATTTGTCACACTTGAATGATTCAGATCAGCAAACAAATTTTAATATTACACAAAGACAACCCGAGTAAATACAAAATGCAGTTTTGAAATAATGATATCATTTATTAAGGGAGAAAAGCTGTCCAAACCTCCTTGGCACTATGTGAAAAAAGTCATTGCCCCCTAAATCTTATAGCTGGTTGTGCCACCCTTTGCAGCAACAACTGCAATCAAGCATTTGCGATAACTGCCAATGAGTCTTTCACATCGCTGTGGAGGATTTTTGGCCCACTCTTCTTTGCAGGATTGTTTTAATTCAGCCACAGTGGAGGGCTTTCAAGCATGAATGGACTGTTTAAGGTCATGCCACAGCATCTCAATCGGATTTAAGTCCGGACATTGATTTGGCCACTCCAAAACCTTAATTTTGTTTTTCTTGAGACATTCAGAGGTGGACTTGCTGCTGTGTTTGGAATCATTGTCCTGCTGCATAACTCAAGGGCTCTTGAGCTTGAGGTCACAAATTGATGGCCGGACATTCTCCTTCAGGATTTTCTGATAGAGTACAGAATTCATGGTTCCATCAATTATGGCAAGTCGTACAGGTCCTGAAGCTGTAAAGCAGCCCCAGACCATCAAGTTTGACTCTTGGTATGATGTTATTTTTATGAAATGCTGTGTTGGTTTTACGCCAGATGTACCGGCACACACACCTTCGAAAAAGATCAACTTTTGTCGCATCGGGCCACAAAGTATTTTCCCAAAAGTCTTGGGGATAATCAAGATATTTTTTGGCAAATGTGAAACGAGCCTTTGTGTTCTTTTTGGTCAGCAATGGCTTTTGCCTGGGAACTCTCCCATGGATGCCGTTTTTGCCCAGTCTCTTTCTTATTGTTGAATCATGAGCACTGACCTTTATTGAGGCAAGTGAGGCCTGCAGTTCTTTAGCTGTTATTCTGGGAACCTTTATGACCTCCTGGAAGAGTCGTCATTGCGCTAAGAGTAATTTTGGTAGGCCGGCCACTCCTGGGAAGGTTCACCACTGTTCCAAGTTTTCTCCATTTGTGGATAATGGCTCCAACCGTGGTTCGCTGGAGTCCCAAAGGCTTAGAAATAGCTTTATAACCCTTTCCAGACTGATACATGTCAACTATTTTGTTTCCAAGTTGTTCTTGAATTTCTTTAGATCGCGGCATGATGTGTTGCTCTTTAAGCATGCTTCACTTTGTCAGACAGGTTCTATTTAAGTGATTTCTTGATTCAACAGGTCTGGCAGTGATCAGGCCTGAGTGAGTCTAGTGAAATGAACCTCCGCTTTCTAAAATAATGTGGTAAATTCAGTTCTTTTTTGATGATTTAACAAGAGGGGGCAATTCATTTTTCACGTGGGGCTAGGCAGGTTTGGACAGCTTTATTCCCTTAATAAATGAAATCATCATTTAAAAACTGCATTTTGTATTTACTTGCATTATCTTTGTGTAAAATTAACATTTGTTTGATTATCTGAATCTTTTAAGTGTGACAAATATGCAAAAAATTTAAACAGGAAGGGGGCAAAAACCTTTTCACAGCCCTGTATGTTTGAAATATGGATATTTTTCTTACAAAAACATGCTACAGGAGGCCTTTATTCACCACCCAGAGCTGTGTGAGGGATGTTTTATTATGGATTGCGTGCACTTTATTTCATGTCTTCTGGACTGTTGGCAAAAGCACCCGTTTACCCCACTGTAACGCTTGGAAGGGGACAAGACAATTTTTAATATAACTCAGATTAGATTCATCTGAAAGAAGACAGTCATATACACCTAGGATGCCTCGAGGGAGAGTACAACAAAGGCTAATATTTATTTTTGGGTGAACTAACCCTTTAAAGCTGACCAATGGACAGAACATTGGGAAACACAACAATATTCACACTGTCAGAAAGTAAGCATTCCTGAATCCAAAGTTTTCCATTATAAACATTAATTGTTTTAGACCAGTGGTAAACTGGTAATTTTAAATAATTTTAATAATTTAAAATTCTCATTTTCAAGTGTTTTCCAGGACTGGAAAATTTGTCATCAATTTTCTAGGTTTTTCAAAACACATGGGAACCCTACACTGAATGCTTTCTGTCACCTTATGCTTGTACATTAACATTTACGAAGATGTGTTTGGTAATGCCATGCTTTCTGTATAAACCTGTGTTAAGTGCATACCTTAAAAAAGGATGAAATACATTTAATATTAAGTCACTTACCTTTTCTCTGAAGTGCCATGATCCTCCAACAATTACAGCATGAGCTTTAAAGTCCTGCACGTTAATATCTCCTGTACCACACATCAACAACTGGGAACAAGACAAAATGGTCATAACTTTAAAGTCCATGTAAAAGGCAATTCAGAGATTTGTTTCTAAACCCATTACAAATGTTAGAAATATATTGCTGAAACTGTGTTATAAAGACTGTGAACTATGTAGTACTGAATTGTGGAGTTAGACCGTTAAAAATTTTTAATCATTTTTTTTGTTCAGGATTTTTTGGGTGGCCTGAATGATGGCCTTTTTTCTTGATGACACACTGGATCCACTGAGCATGGCTCCATGGCTCCCAGTTTATGGCAGGGCCCCTCTCTGACCACAATAGTGGACAAAGGTTTGTTACATTTTGATTGGATCTTGGTGTATTAAAATAAGCAAACTGTCCAACGCCATCAAAGATGCCAGGACAACCTCTTAGAGGGCAAGAAGACAACCTTTGGTACAAAGCCCGGGAAGAACAGGACTTCCTATTGGTCAAAATGCAGTTTCTGCGCTTCACCCACCAACAGATTCCTAAGGTTTTAGCCTGTGACCGCCTTAAGAATTCCTTAGGACCTTTGGACGCAGCAACAGTGGGTGAAACAAAGAGAGATCACAGAGTTCCAATCAAATCCATTCATAACTATGTTCTCAAACCTTAAATTGATGCAAACTACAACACACACATCTTATACTTATTCAGAGAAATAAGTATTCTCAGTGACAGCAATGTGTACTGCAACATCTTACACAAACTCAGCTGTTAATGGACAAATGAATGCATGCATGACAGTTCAATCTTTTTCCATCATGTCTGGACAATGTTTCTGGTTTGGTAAGTGAAAAGTGCACTGGTAAAATTTTAGTGACAGTTTTCTAAATGTGTGTCTGGTCTATGCAAATAAGTTCTACAGGAGGAAAGAAGGGTGGGTCACACCGTGTCCCCCCACTCTGATGGAAACAGCCAATCACAGCACTGAAATGGAGAAGTGCCAAATTGCAATCTCCTCATCGGAAAGGGATAAAGACACCTTCCCAAAAGACACTTCTTGTTGTGAGTCCCAAAATGGAAGGGACACTAACAGATCAACAAGTTCTGTTTTTCGTCCAGAGAGACTGTAACAGATATCCGTTCTGAGTGTCCCATCCAGAGAGACAATAGCAGATACACCGTTCTGAGTCTCTGTCCTGCAAAGGTGAGACACTAGCAGTAGAGCCCTGCATTTTAGCCTGGGCCTGATGGGCCCAAACTTTTTTACGCCTCTAGGGCCAGGCTTTGGGCCAATTTTCATGTCATGGTTCAGATGTGGGCTGGGACTCTGGCCTGTTTTAGGCTTCTCCTTATTTTTATATTTTAGACATCCATCAATTAGTGATGAAAAAAAAAATTGCTGCACTGGTGGAAACACGAGACCGTGCTGCAGCGACTGTCAAGAGCGGCTCGACGGTGTTTAGTGTCCCGCAAGCAGCAGCCGCCACGAGCGTGCCGTCAGCGCAGCTGAAGAGTTCTGCATTCATATGCATGCAATAGGCTAAAGCTTGCCGCAAAGCCCCAGCAAAAGCATTTACCATGAATGTGTCCAGGGGAAATAGTAAGGAGATATTTGAATTATTTACTAAGAAACTAGTGTTTTCTGAGTCCGTTTTGCAAGGATGAAGTTGCCGAGTTGAAGGAGACTCGCCGTCTCCTCATTGGACGTGCCTTTAGAGAGAAATGCATCTTTATGGATTATGATTATAATGAAAGAGTTTTTGTTTTTGATTTATTTTATTTTGTTAAGTAGTAATTTAAAGCTTTCTATAGACATTTAACATGTCTGTGAGGCATGTATTTGCTGAGTTTCGGTTCATTTTTGTGAAGCGCTCCTGTTCAAGACGAGACGGCAGAAAGCATGTTTGTTTTCTTTATTTTACAAAAGCACAACGTTTTGTTGATATTGTGAGTGCACACAAATAAAAGTAGACCCTTTAGAGTTCCGAACGATGTATTGCTCTTACCTTTATGAGCAAAAATGACGGCGTATCCACTGAAAAAAATGCAAGTGAATGCGCTGGTGTCTCCATGTCCTGCAAAGCGCGCTTTAGCTTCCACTCTCCACACAAACTATTAGATACAGCACACATTCATCTAGGTTTGTTTAAACATTGTTATGTGCTTGAACTGTTTTATATATAATTTTATTTTAGGCAAGTCGTGATGATTCGAAAAGGCAAAATTGATCAAACATAGACTATGATCAGCTTACTGTATGCCACTGGCATACTTATATCTTAAATGTAAAACTTATATTTGACAAACAAAAAAATGCTCCAAACGTTTTTCTAAATTAACAATAAAAACACTTTGCCATTACATACAAAACTGAACTATTTTAATAGCTGAAACCGTAGTATAAGCTGTTTTGGGAGAAGGGGGAAAAAAGACCGGGTCGAGTTGGACACGGGCCGTTAATTCTGATAGGCTGTCGGACACGGGCCAGGCTAGGTCCAGAGTGTCTCGGGCCAGGGCCTAAATTTGAGGCCCGTGCAAGGCTCTAACTAGCAGATACGCTTGTTCTGAGTCTCCCATCCCGAGAGGGAGACATCAACATTCTGAGCCTCTGGCCCATGCGGAAAGAGGCAATAACAGATACCAAGTCCTGAGTCTCCAGCTTGTGAGGCAGCAACAGATACGACCACGTTCTGAGCCTCCAGCCTGTAAGGAGAGAGATATTCTACATTTAGAGTCTTTGTCCAGTGAGACAACAACAGATGCAGCTCACCTTGAGTCTCCATCCTAGAGAGACAAAGTGGATTGACCAAGTTCTGAGTCTCTAGCCCAGAGAGGCAGAAGACAAACAGACATTTGTAACAAGGTTAAGCTCGGGCGAGGAAACCTTCACTTCAAGGTACTTTTGCTTGCGTGTTTCAGGCAAGGACCTTCTGCACCTACTCCCAGGTCACATCTGCGTGTTCCAGATTTTAGGACCCTTTGGTGCTCCAGGAGATCAGCATCCTACAGCGCTTCATGTTCAAGGCTGCTGAATCGCATTTTTGTTCCTTTCCCACTGCACTGTGCCACCACAACCAGTGGATGAAGTCGCCGCCACTGGAGTGCTCACTCAACCAGAGAAAATTTAACTATCACTTATCCAAACCTCTTCCAGAGACCTTGCCACTGTTGTATGTTATCAGTAATACTGCCTAATTTACATTACATATTATATAGCTGATTGCAGTTAACAAATAATTTAATCACGCATTTGTTTGATGTATAATAAGTAGGGATGCACCGATACTGGTATTGGGCCCGATACTGAGCTCATGTACTTGTTAAAATGCCCCGATACCACACAGGATGTGATAAGTGCCATATTCAGACAAAGTAACACAGACAACAGAACAACAGACAGCAGAATGGAGTTATTAGAGATTAAGGATGTCTACGAAGTATATGTATGCAATGAATATAATGTTAAACATTCGTTATTAACACCTGTACAGCTGATTTGCGCGAGCTGATAAACAAAGCATGCTGAGTGGATTGAGCATGCGGGGACGCAGATGTGCGAGCCTGTGAATAACCCTTTCTCACAGACATCACTGGAAATGTCGGATGTGTCAAAAACAAGTAAGTAAAACAATGCACAAGTTACTTAAAGGAACACTCCACTTTTTTTGGAAATAGGCTCATTCTCCAACTCCCCCAGAGTTAATAAGTTGAGTTTTACCGTTTTTGAATCCATTCAGCCGATCTCCGGATCTGGCGATAGCACTTTTAGCATAGCTTAGCATAGATCATTGAATCCAATTAGACCAGTAGCATCGCGTTCAAAAACGATCAAAGAGTTTCGATATTTGTCCTATTTAAAACTTGACTCTTCTGTAGTTATATCGTGTACTAAGATCGGCGGAAAATGAAAAGTTGCGATTTTCTAGGCTGATATGATTAGGAACTATACTCTCATTCCGGCGTAATAATCAAGGAACTTTGCTGCCGTAACATGGCTGCGGCAGGCGCAGTGATATTACACAGCGCCTGAAAGTAGTGCCCGGTAGCTGGGGAGACGGTAGGAAGGAGAGAGAGAGAGAGAGAGAGAGAGAGAGAGAGAGAGAGAGAGAGAGAGAGAGAGAGAGAGAGAGAGAGAGAGAGAGAGAGAGAGAGGACCAATAATAAACTTTAAAAATTGGGATAAAACATCAATAGAAAAACTACAACTAGAAATTATCAAAAACATTTTAGGGGTCCAGAGAGGTACGTCCAATGATGCCTGCAGAGCTGAATTAGGCTTATACCCTTTGAACATTGAGATCCAGAAGAGATGTGTTCAGTTCTGGCATCACCTCCATCAATCTGATCCTGATTCAGTCCAATATAAAGCCCTCCTCGCCAATGAAACCTCAGCAGAATCCCATCCTCTGAACACGCTCGCTCTTCAGCTCGTCCATAAAACCCAGCTCCTCACTAACTACAGCTACAACCCCAAAGACATTATTAAAGAAATTGACAAAAATCTGAAAGACACTCATGATGAAGCACTAAAAATACACTTTGACCTTCAAAATAAACTCCAATGCTACTCAACCCTAAACAGAACCACTAAATTTGCCAATTATTTATTGATCAAACCATTCAAAGAAAGACAAATCCTCTCCAAATACAGATTAAGTAACCATGATTTAGAAATAGAGAGAGGAAGACACAGACAAACATGGACGGAGCGAGAGCAGAGGATCTGTAGACACTGTGATCTACAGCAGATAGAGGACGAGAAACACTTTCTGCTGATGTGTCCTAATTATCACAATGAGAGGGAAACATTTCTCCCCAGATTTGAAGCATTGATTCCATCATTTACTGAACTTAGTGATACTGAGAAAATGCCCTTCTTACTTGGAGAAGATGATAACACAGCTGCACTCGCTGCTAAATATGTATTAACCATTCACAATGTTAGATGTTAAACATGATTAACTGACTTACTAATTTTATTTATTATTATTTATGTTGTTGTTATATATATATATATATATATATATATATATATATATATATATGTTAATGCTTTGGCAACATTGTGCTACACAGTCATGCTAATAAAGCTGAATTGAATTGAATTGAGAGAGAGAGAGAGAGAGAGAGAGAGAGAGAGAGAGAGAGAGAGAGAGAGAGAGAGCGCACGTCTGTTGCGTGATCTTTATTGATGTTTGCTCACATAGCATGAATGATTTGAATTAAAACTAAATCGTAAATATAAGACAACTTATGGGGGCATTCACTATAAACAATTTATTTTCAAGCATACACGACTTTCTGGCGAAAGTGAATCTAGCAGTGTGAAATGTGCTAGGCTGTACTGTACTTGTCCCTCTCATTCTGCACCAGTACAAATACGTGCGCGCATTTTGCTTGCTTCATGGGTGTTTCTGCATTATATGAGTGGCTTTGAAAAATAAATCGCAGCACGTTTCATGAAAAAAAACGTGACTTCTATTTCTGAAAATATCACAGTTAGATTTATAATGAGTGGTTCCCAGTATTATTATTACAGCAAATTGCGTGATTACATTACTAAGCCGCTGCAATGGAGCAGCTCTTAAATGAAAGATGATGTACCATAGAGCAAAAAAATTAACAGTGAAAGTAACAAAAACTTGTAAAATACATTTTAATGGGCATAATTAAGTGTGAAAATAACCAAAGGATATACAGTCAAACCAAAAATTATTCAGAGACCAGATATAATTTTTTATATTTTTTTAATAGTGGGTGCAAGACACTATAGTTCAGTGTATGTAAGTGATGATAGCAAAATAAAGTAAACTGTGACGTTATACTCAAAAATTCTTCATACAGTGGACTACCAGTAAAACTGATACAAACGTGGGACCAAAAATTATTCAGACCGAGTCTGGGAAAAAACTGAAGTTCAGGTTTGCATGAACCTGGTTAACAGCATGCCCAGGAGACTACAAGCTGTCATTAAGGCGAATAAGGGTGGCCCGCCAAGGTATTGATAGTTTTGTACATATTCTGAAATTATGATATCTGACATTATTAAGTTGAATTTGTTCTGACACAGTTTAACTCGGAGTTCTTATCATATTTTATTACCATTTTCTAAACTATAGTGAATATACTGTGATATTGGGAGAAATGTTGGAGGTGTCTGAATAAATTTTGGTTTGACTGCATCTATTTGATAAATGAAGTTAACAAACTAACATTATACATACTCTTTTGGTTTCTGTACCCAATATTTTATGAAAATACAGTCCAGATACAATGAAAATATCAGTATCTGTACTCGGTATCAGCAAGTACCAAAAATTAAAGTATCGATATCGGGCGTGTACTGGAAAAAGTGGTATCGGTGCATCACCAATAATAAGGTTCTTCACCTTATTTGTTTCAGAGTAGCAACAGTTTATCTTTCCAGATAACATAGCTCTGACATAGCAACACCCAACATAATCACTTGCATTTTATACATCTTATGCACTTTATTCCTTTTTCATTCATGGTATTCATTTAGTAGTTGTTGATTACTCTTGTCTATCTTTTGTTAATAAATGTATTGTATTACACTTGTGTCTTCCTTGTGTTACAGTAAGAGGTTCTACAAATTAGAGATCCCACCGATCTTTCTTATGTGATGTACTCATAACCACACCTTAAGTGACACGTGATCCAAATATCATAACATCATTGGTGACATGAGTACCTATCACTACAGTATTTCGCCTCCCTACGTTGGTGAAAGCAAATTCACTACACTCTGCAGAGAACATATTAAACCAGCTAGTTTTACAAACTTCACAAACTTGAAAGCAGAGAATACTGCTTATTTTTTTCAAGATCTTTATAACTTATTTACTTGGCTTTTTTTTTTTTTAACATTCAAATTTGGCTAGGTGCTTAAAACATTTTTCTGTGCTGTAACAAACTCAGAACACAAACGTGATCCCCATTTGGTTTTTGACCACTGAAAATGTGTAATTTAACAATTTACTGCTGGAGCAATATATTAACAAAAATTTGAGTCGGAGACCTCTGGTTGATTTGACACAAAATGACCCAACTATACTGCTCAAAAAAATTAAGGTAACACTTAAAAGTATAACACCAAGTCAGTTAAACTTAAGGGACATCAATCTGTCCTGTTAAGAAGCATAAGTGCTCGTGAATAAGTTTTACCTGCTTTGGTGCAAATGAAAGTAACAACAGGTGCACTGGAGAGGAAACAGCAAGACAACCCCCCAAAAAAGAATGGTTTTGCAGGAGGTGGTCACAAACAGTTGCTCTCTAGTTATCCTTGCTGACAGATTTTTCTCTAGTTTTGCATTTTGTTAGGGTCCTTCTCACTACTTCTCACTTCTACTACAATGTGGCAGTCCCTGCAACCCAATCAGGTTGCACAGGTAGTCCAGCTCCTCCAGGATGGCAATTCAGTATGTGCCACCACAAGGTATGGTGTGTCTCCCAGCACAATTTCAATAGCACAGAGGAGATAAGAGTCGAAAAGTACTATAGAAGGGCAACAACGTGTGGATACCAGGCTGACATGCATCACAACACAACCTTGTTCCTTCATTGACTTTCAGCATGTTTCCTACATCTGATAGGTTTACATTTTACGAGGTGTGAGAAAAAGGAAACAAGGAAGAAAAGCTTGAGGTCAACCGATAGTGGATTTTACTGATACCGGTAGTTAGGTTAATCTTGCCGATGCCGATTAATCAACTGATAGTTTTTAAACTGAACGGAAACTAAAATAGTGCTTTACTATTTAAAAATAAATTGGAAAAAAAAAACAGTACTGACCCATACTTTGTAAATGAATAAAAATATTAATATTAATTATTATATTGATCATTAAAGTTAGTTCATAGTTTATTGACTATTGATAGCAGAAGAAACTTTAAAATTTAAAAATGTATTAGTAATAGTAAATGTTGAAATTAATACACTCTAACAGGGAACAACACTTCTACAGCTTTAATTAATCTTAAGTGTTACAAATGGGCTCTTTGTAAAGTGTTACTATTTCATTTCAACAGTCATGCTTAAAGATGGGCATCTTTAAATATCCACACAAAGGAAATAGCATTAAAATTAAATATGGATATTGTATGTATACTTGGTCCGTGAACTTTTGCATCCATTAATTTTTTGGGGTTTTTTTAACCATGACGAAAAAAATGATTATTGTATTTTTAAAGGGTTAGTTCACACAAAAATGAAAATTGTGTCATTAATTACCCTCATGTTGTTCCAAACCCACAAGACCTTCGTAACCTTCGTATCTTCGTATCTTCGGAACACAAAAATCCAAGAGCTATCAGACTCTCCATAGACAACAACACAACTGAAATGTTCCCAGGTCCAGAAATGTAGCAAGAACATCGGTAAAATAGTCAGAAGATGAACGAAGGTCTTACGGGTTTGGAACGAAATGAGGGTTACCAATTAATGACAGAATTTTAATTTAATTTCAAAAGTACACTGACCATAATCACACACTTTATTTGCTTCCGTTTTAGAACACTTGATGATTATCTAATGAAAATAAAATATGTTAGTCACACACCTGGCAATAGCACAGGGCTGCCCGCGTCTAGGAGAACTTGCAGGTTTTCACACAAACCGGACACGTCGCGTTCAGTTCAAGCGGCGGTCTAAAAGTTTATTTAAATCACCAAATGCTGTAGCTGTAGCTCAAATAGTAGAGCATGGCGCTAGCAACGCCAAGATCATGGGTTCGATTCCCAGGGAAAGCAAGAGCTGATAAAATGTAAAAACTGTAACTTGAATCATCTCCAGACTTAAATCAGTACTTTCCTTTCGAGATCTGGAAATAGTCATTCATGCATTTATCACATCTCGTTTGGATTACTGTAATTCGTTATATGTTGGTCTTCCACAATCTACATTATCACGGCTGCAGATGGTTCAGAATGCAGCGGCTAGACTGTTAATCGGCACTAAAAAACGTGATCATATTTTGCCAGTATTAGCATCCCTTCATTGGCTTCCTGTCTTTTTTAGAATTCAGTTTAAGATTTTACTTTTTATTTTTAAAGCTCTTAATGGAAATGCCCCATCTTATATTTCAGATCTTATTAGTTTGCATTCAACACCCAAGTCCCTTAGGTCGGCAAATAAAGCTCTATTACATGTTCCTCGGTCACGCCTTAAATTTAAAGGAGACAGAGCCTTTGCAGTCGCCGCTCCACGTTTGTGGAATCAGTTGCCACCTGACATTAGGAGTGCTTCTTCTCTTTTCATTTTCAAGTCTAGACTTAAGACACATTTTTACTCTCTCGCCTTTCCTGGGTCATAAATTCAGTGTGTACGGTTGTTGTTGTTGTTTTTTTTTCTCTTATTTATTTTATTTTTCCATTGTTGTTGTTTTAATTGTATTCTATTTAATTTTTTATAAGTTTTTGTATTGGTTCTGTTCAGCACTTTGGTCAGTGCAATACTGAATTTAAATGTGCTTTATAAATAAATTTACTTACTTTACTTACTTACTGAATGCAATGTAAGTCGCTTTGGATAAAAGCGTCTGCTAAATGCATAAATGTAAAATGTAAAATGTAAATGGGCAAAGGTTCACTGCAATAATGAGCACTGTGGCATAGATAAGTTTAAAGTTTGTTGTTTAAATAAACAGAGCAAACGGAAAGAGAAAGCATGATCTATAGCTCAATTTATGAAGCATACTTTATGAGAGCCACAGAAAGACAAGTGATTCGCTGAAAATGCACAATACACAATTTTACAGCATAGGGTGAAGTCATTATGTACATTGACAACGATTTTGGACAAATATAATGTAATTTAATAGAAAACTATGTGATTGGCACCCTATGGCACGGCAGGATTTTCTGTCAGCTGCATTTAAATCTGCATCTGAATTCTCCCGCTCTGTGCAGTGTGCAGACTCGTGTCAAAACAAACAACACGTTTCAGTGATTTGCGCCTCTAGAGGCTGCTCTGCACTGTATTATGACAGTGGACCCTTCTCAGCCAGACTACTTTTGCTGATAACCGATAGTTCTAGCAATCAACTCTCGGTGCCAATTAATTGGCAAAACCGATCAATCGGTCAACCTCTAAGAAAAGCTATGTGAAATCTGAGCTGGAATCAGACTGAAAAAGACTTCAAGAAATGAGATCTGAATAGGATTTAAAACCACATATGAATGCATCTTGAAATGGATTTGGATTTGGACTGGCTGTCAGAGTCCAGAGTTCAGTCAAGAAGTTGCTAGCTTTGGTGCTATGCTCTTTTTTTTTTTTTTTTTTTGGACTTTCCAAAAAGTTGGGGGAAAAAAAACAACAATAAGAAAGAGAAAAAATCGTGTTCCCTCAAGAAAGTATCAGCCAGGGGATGTTTATGAAACAGCTCATCAAACTGGTTTGAAATCCAAAGATATGTTTAGTATGTGGATTTATATAACCAGGGTATGTAAACAGAACTGTGCTCAGATAAAGGGGTTCAGCTATGAAAACTATTGTTACGTGGTCTTTTTTTCTGGAAATCCTTAACTATTTTTAAGGGAGCATTGTTAATACATTTCCATTATTGAATGATTTTCAATTCTTCTAATTTGCTGTATATCTACAGTTTAATGTAATTTCTCACCTCCAATTCATTCTCATCAAATATGGCCAGAAGGTTTTCAGGGACCAGTTCATTCAAACCTGAACAGAAGAGGTCATTCAGTTAAGGAGATTACGTACAGAAGTCTAAATAAAGAGTTAGAAACTTGGGCTCTTACCTTTTAGGAAGTGTTCTACTTCATCGCGCACCTGACTGGCTAGTCTGTACTGGGCCAACAGGTTTAAGTAGTGAATTTTATTCTCATTTGTCACTGCAATTTGAGCACCACCAGATATCAATTCCACCACCTGTAATATTATTACTATTAGTGAAAAGAGTACAACAAATATTCACCTGTACCTTCAAATAACCCTTCAGGCAGGGGTAACCAAACCTGCTCCTGGAAGCCACTGTCCTACAGAGTTTAGCTCCAACCCTAATTAAAATCACCTGGACCAGCTAATCAAGGTCTTTACACCCACTAGATATTTCCAGGCAGGTGTGTTGGAGCCAGTTAAAGCTAAACTCTGCAGGATGTTGGCCTTTCAGGAACAGGATTGGACGCCCCTGCCTTAAGAGCACTTTCATACACACATGCACTTGACTCTATGATCATATTTTGAATCAAGAATAAAATGAACAGATTTCATTTTTATTCATATTTCATTGAATTAATGATGACTACCTTTTCCAGGTGTCCTGACTTGCTATATTTTTCTTCTGCAAACACCAGGTCCATTTCACTGACATCGTTGTTAAGAATAAAGCATACCTTGGTTTTGTAAAATTCCTCATCATCAGTTTCAAAGTACTGCCAAAGCAAAGCAAAGAAAAACAAAAAATAAACAAACACTCATATAATTTCAATCAAGGAAAGTAAGAGTATTTGCATACTTGCAAACTCTGGGCTGAAAAAAAAAAAAAGCTGACGATCTCTGATAATCGAAATAGAACTATATACTTACTATGTTTAGACAAACCTCACATTTCAGCCTAAAAAAAGAGTTTTTGTTTGTCATATATAAATAGTATGAACAGAAAGATCCCCCAAATAAAATCTAATTGGATTTGCCTGAATCATGTAAATTGTCTTTTTCCAAATGTGACAAGTTTACAGGTATGCTTTACAAAATTTACACCCAAAGAGAGGAGATACGACTACTCATAAAAAGAGTGTTCATTTGTAAAGGAGGCATAAACTATATCAGTACAGGTTAAAATTTAGATTTATTAGAAGGTTATGAATCAATTGTCACCTTATAGTTCATTCGTAATCCAATTATCTGAGCCAAGAAGGAGCGGGTGAATCGGGCTCGTACCAGCTGCTTGTAGGACCCACCTAAAGCTGATTCATACAGACATTTCCCCACCACTCGACCTGCAAACTCATACATTTTCACCCTCAGGTGAGGGGGGCGATCAGCATTTGGGTGGACCTACCCAAAAAACAGAACATCTCATTCCATCTCAACTCTTGACCAACATCAACATTAAAAAGGCAATACGTATATCATGACAGTCCATTTAAAGGTGATGAGTGTAATTTTATTCCCTTTAAAATATCTTCTCATATCTTCCCAGCATAACAGACAATCGTACAGAACTCTTTATGCTCCTTACTTTGCAATGTTATAATAAGCGATTTTCTGTGAATGTGCAAGACTTCCAATTAATTAGTTGCTTTAGGTAAATAACTAGAAAAATAACAAAATGCAGTAAATACAATAAAACTATTTGCGCTACAAACAGTGTTAATAATTACAACAATACATTAAAATAATATGATAAGAAATACCAGTTTGCAATATCAAGCAGCATAAAAAGCTGTTTTGTACAGCTATGACTTACCAAACCTTGGTTGTTGTCACTAAAGCGTGTGAAAAGCTGGTTATTTGTATCAAACAGAGCCTTACAGATAAGCTCAAACCACTCACGCCGTGGCCCACCCCAGTCCAGAGCTAATAAACACACCCAAACACATAGAACAAAATCAATCTTTAAATATGATTATAGGTTTATTAATGGTTAAAAAAAAAAAAAAGTCATGAAATGTCATAATGAATATAAATCTTAATGGTTAAAAAAAAAAAAAAGGCTTTATTTTATTTTATTTTATTCTATGTAATTTATTATGCTCTTGACAGGTTTTGTGAAACGCGTAAGAATAATTAGTATAACTAATAACATCGATTGGTTAACCAACCTTCCTCATCCTGGAACACAACTTCAAAGTTCTTACTCCAGTCTGACACAGAAAAGTTCCGTGTGGCCTTCAGAGACTGAAAAAAAGGGGAAAAGGTGTCATTTTTAATTCCCAAAAAATTCAGAGACTGCACTACACCAAAGAAATAAAAATTAAAAAAATCCAAGAAATAAATGGTGCAGGGCTGCAGGCTTATATGAGTATTGAGAGACTTGTTCCATCTTTCTGTACTGTTCTGTATGGCCCATGAGGAATGATCTGCCAGATGTGCTCACCGATTCAAGGAGTGAGTGACGGCTGATTTTCAGGCAGGTTTTAGTGCGAGGTCTCTTGGAGTGAATGTGTCTTAGCTCCCGCTGAAAAAAGTTCACTTTATCCTGAAAAGTTTCTGATCCACCTAGAAGATACAAACACACACAAAACAAAAAAAAAACAAACAAAAAAAATCAATCACAATAATATATCTACATTTGAATGTATTTACGGCACACTGCCACTCACACTAACCAATATTCTTGTGGAGAAAGCGGATAAAGGTTGCAGCCATGATATTTCTGTCCTTACAACTGAGCTCTACGGGAGGCTGAATCCCATCATCTACTACCAGTGTTAGGTATTTATGAACTGGGTCTGGTCCATGGTAAGTGAACTGCCAAAATTAAAACAAAAAGAAAAATATATATTCTTGAATAAAATTTGCAGTCAGCAAAAGAATAGTGTTTTTAGTAAAATGGTTCAGAAAAGAAGGTAGTCTGAAAAAAAAGATAACCTTAGTTCCAGGACACACACGGAAAGTGAAAAGGCGCCAAGGAATAATTTTCAGGTAAAACTCCTTCACGGAAAATTGCTGAAACACAATAAGTCAGTATTTAAATGCACAAAGAACCAGTATTAACAAACAAAATTAACCACACAAATGTAGAATCAGCCCAATAAAAATCTATTTTACCTTTGGTGAGATATAGCAATACACCTTTTTGGGTTTCTTGACCTTCTCTGACAGCCCCTCTACAGGGGAGTCATGTTCCTCCTCATCATCACCCATGGAGGGCCGTCTCTGCAGGGCTAGCTGGGAGGATGCTAGAAACTGCCAAGGACAACTACTGTAAGTGCCCATGCTGTAGAGGTAGGCCTCAAAGTAGATGCTTATGCCTGGGGTAGATACATTTTTCTCCACACAGTTCTTCTCATTTTCTGTGTGAGTGCACAATGGCGAAAGACAGTGAGAAAAGGTTACAGCAATGTGCTTCCACTCTTCTGGATGTTATGCATTCAATCTGCTGGGCTCTGTCTTTGTTGCCCATACAATTACATTGAAGAGAAAAACAGGGTTCCCACACTTTGATCACTAAAACTCCATGACTTCTCATTTCCACTCATTTATGATTATATGATTATAGTAATTTGCATATTACTGATCCTTGGAATTAACTTATTTTAAAGATGATTGTACAAATGCAATAAATAAATAAATTAATTAATTAATAGCAATGTGTGCCCAGCATTAGCATGCTAAATATTTGGACCTGTCGCCAAATCAGTCATGCATTGTGACTTCTGAAAGCAACCATCTTCTTCATTTTTTATTTATTTATTTTTTTTACTGCAAACCAGTGTACAAACAACTTGTATTGTTAGCTTCTTGCGGGTTACAATTTCTAACAGGAAGAAATACAGTCTGATGTGTGATCTTACATTATTTCCTGCATCACTTCTCGCAATTGTTTGGTTGTGAAACGTAGTTTGTAGATCAGACAAAATTATCAGCGATTCTTCTTATTGACATGTTGGGTGACCCCTTGTCTCAGATTCGTACTGAGAACACGATAAGAGTATCTTGGGATATAGCATTGGTCTGGAAGCCCTGGGTTACATTAATAGTAGCTTTATTTGACTGGCAACAGAACTGCCTGTTCAGTTATTGGTTCAAGTCTGCTGAACACCACTGAAACAAACTGGGCCAAAACCTTGTCACGTATTACATTTAGTTTCACCAATTTACTACCTATGTTGCATGTCTTTCGAAAAATTGTGATTTAATGTAATGGAAAAATTAAGCAAATTCTTTTTGAAAAGTTGTCTTTTTTTCTTACATTTTATCCAGTAAACACACTGGAAAATTCATGGAATTTGGTGACAAGGTGGGATCCATGTTGGCAAAAAGTCTCTACAACAACCTCTCCAATGCAAAGATTAACTCACCGCTGAGTACAATGATGTCAAACTCCCCATTGCTGAGGGGCTGGTCCCTGTATGAGATGCATGCTCTGAAGCAGCCTTTTTTCCTGAAGGTAAGCTTCATCAGAACTTGGCACTGTGGCTTATTTGATGATACCGATGTACTGTAGCAATCATCTGAGCTCTCCTCCTCCACTGTGCCCAACTGTAGGAACAGTAAGAAAAAGAGATCTGAATGGAAACTCAGCAAATTCTGCTGGACATTCTCACTTCATTTGACCTCAAGCGAGTGTCTACTATGGCTACTCACAAATCATGTAACCAACTGGACCTCATCTAAACACGCTACTGTTCCACTGACAACACATTGGTTACTTCACTGCACACTTCAGACCACTTCCTCATCACACTAACTCCTGACATAGCACACACTCCCCCGCAGGTCACCTTTCACCACAACCTATGCACTCTCTCTCCCTCTTGCATTTCCTCAATGGTTTCATCTGCACTTCCTTCACCCTCTCAGTTTTCAGCACTGGACACAAACAGTGGTACTGACACACTAACATCTTGCTTAGACAACTTTTGCCCCCTTTCATCCAGACCAGCACGCACTACCCCCTCTGCCCCCTGGCTGTCTGATGTTCTCCGTGAACATCACACTAAACTAAGGGCTGCAGAGAGGAAGTGGCACAAATAAAAAAAAAACTCTACTAACCTTAGTGCATATCAGTTAGTGCTGGGCGGTATACGGGTTCATACCGAATACCGGTGTCATTTAAATAACGTTCGGAACGCGACACTGTTTGAGAGGGGTCTCTTTTCACTATTGCATTGTGGTGAGGACACAGCTGTATGTGTTACTAAGCGAGCGTGAAAGTTCTGAAGCTGTAGAACGTGATGACACAGAAGAACTCATCCACAATATCCACTGCCCGCTGCCATCAGCTCCCGTGTCTCACACACACGAGCGCGACTTTAGCACTATATTTTGCAACTTTCAGACCCTTTTAGCGGCTTTTTTCCATAGAATATACAAACTGACAAACCTAGCGACTTTCTTTGGATAAACCTTAGCTATGGTTCAGTTGGAAGATGTCACCAGTGCTGCCCTGCAAGCACGAGATCTGACTCCCGGCGCAGTGCCACCTCTCTCGGCATCTGTTCTGTGCAGCGAGCGGCAGAGAAGCACCGCATTCAGTTGGCCGTACAGCAGCAGACTCGTCAGTAAATGGGTACAAAACAGCGTTTCCAAGCACCTGCCGCTAACTGACTGTTTGGAATGATAAATAATGAGCATAGTTCGTCTGTTAATATTATGCACTTTTTTTGTTTGTTGTTCTTTTTTGGTTTGTTACTTATACGCAGGCAGTGCGCTGCATGAGACAAAACCACCACATAGCCGCTCTTTAGTGTACCGTTATATGCATGTTGATTTTATTATAAATAAATTGATTATAAATGAGAGTGACTCCTGGTTAACATGTATTAATGAGTCGAGTTTAGTCACTATTCAGTGTGGAATTTTTCTATAATATTCGCTCATCAAAAAAAAAAATACCGTCATATACCGTGAAAACGATATAATTTAGAAAAATAGCGTGATATAAATTTTTGGTCATACCGCCCAGCACTATTATCAGTCACTCCTCTCTTCCTTCTCTGCAAATGTCTCCACTGCTAAAACGACATACTATTACAACAAAATCAACAACTGTTCTGACTCTCGCACACTTTTCAAAACTTTCTCTTCTCTGTCCTCCTCCCCCTCCTCCTTTATCAACTCTTACAGCCGATGACTGCAACTTTCTTCACAAATAAAACAAGAACCATCAGTGACCATTTCTTCACACCACAAACTGATAACTTCATGCTGACAAATACACACTCTCTGACTTCCTTCTCTCCTCTCTCGGAGACGGAAGTTTCCAAACTCATCTTTTCCAATCATCCCACTACTTGTCCACTAGATCCTATCCCCACTCACCTCCTTCAGGCCATTTCTTCTTCAGTCATACCTGCGCTTACTCACATTATCAACACCTCTCTTCGCACTGGTAAATTTCCCACAGCATTTAAGCAGGCCCGGGTAACCCCACTGCTTAAAAAAACCCTCTCTAAGTCCAGCACTTTTAGAAAACTACAGACTTCAAACTATCCGTTCTTCCATTCATTGCAAAGACACTTGAGCGAGTTGTGTTCAACCAACTCTCTTTGTTTCTTGCACATAATCTTCTGGACAACAACCAATCTGGTTTCAGAAGCGGCCACTCTACTGAGACTGCCCTACTGTCGGTTACAGAGGCCCTGAGACTGGCAAGAGCGGCTTCCAAATCCTCTGTACTCATCTTACTGGACCTGTCTACTGCTTTTGATACAGTTAACCAAAGCCAGAGTGGTCTTTAATGAACCAAAGAAAGCTCACGTTACCCCTTCTCTTCATCAGGTTACACTGGCTACCAATAGCCGCTCGCATCAAATTCAAGGTACTGATGTTTGCCTACAAGACAACTAACGCTGCACCAATATATCTAACCTCACTAGTTCAAACTTATGCACGCCTTGTGGTGCCATCAAAAAAGTACCAAATCTCTCTCACGGACCTTTTCCTGGACTGTGCCCAGCTGGTGGAATGACCTCTCGATATCAATTCGAACAGCTGAGTCTTTAGCCATTTTCAAAAATCATCTAAAAGACACATCTTTTTCGTCAGCACCTGACCAACTAATACTAACACCTACCTATTCTTAAAAAAAAAAAAAAAACTAGCTACGTGTACTGTGCTGGCCTAACTGAGACTTGTCATGGAACTTGTATACTGCTGCACTCTCGATGGTCTGATTGTTTCTATTGCTCTCATTTGTACATCGCTTTGGATAAAAGCGTCTGCTAAATGATTAAATGTAAATGTAAATGAAACCCCTTTAATGCTAAGACATATATCCAAACTTTGAAAGTTTGAATTAAAAAAACTCTGGGTATGCAGTAAGTGTCCTTACCGGGTGGACATGCATGCTGTAATTGACCTCATCCACAAGTGAGACAGAGTTACTGGTGGGGTTGCCATACTCATCCCGTGGTTCTATCTGCAGCGTGTGCTGCTGGCCATAAGTCAGAACCAGTGTTGAGAAGTGATACGCTATCTTTGTTTTGGATGGGACCACTGTACCTGCAACACATGCAATTCATGTAACTTGTCATCAGCGTCTTTTCATTTTACTACAAAATAAAGTTTTTCTAAATGCACAGCTTAATGTAAGCTAAAATGTAACAACATATTACCAGATGATTATTTTATACTACTAACAAAAAAAGTATTAAAAAAGGACAACTGGCAAAGGATACGCTGGTTCTTTTCGCGGCCCTTTTTAAAGACTTTCTATACTACAGAGCGACCCTATTTTTTAGAGACTGCAAACATACATATTTTAACTTACACTGGAAGACAAAGTTGTTGGGACAGCAGAATGTTTCAAAATAATGATTTATTTCTAGTTACTAATTACTCTAAAAAAAAAAAAAACAGTTCTGCTGTTCATGCTTGTAAATGGTACTGAAATGTTTTTGCCTCCTTTCATCACTATCACTATCTTGCAAGTCTTTGACAGTAAATTGAGAGGTTTTACTCAGTTGCTCTAATCAAACATTTTATTCTCCTTGATGATTTTGTGCCTTTTCTTCTACACCGATATTTTACATATTTAACATATTTTAAACTTATGAATATGGCTGTCAGCTGTGTCTCAAAGAACTTTAAGTGTTTTGGAAATTGTCTTGCTACCATAGACTTTCTAATGTGATAATGTATGTTCTCTACAG
This sequence comes from Acrossocheilus fasciatus, assembly GCA_036784905.1. NCBI lineage: Eukaryota > Metazoa > Chordata > Actinopteri > Cypriniformes > Cyprinidae > Acrossocheilus > Acrossocheilus fasciatus. Next base: position 27,423,166 of record CM071954.1, on the reverse strand, counting down.
CTTCAGCTTTTGTAAGAGCTCTTTTGACTTGGCCATATTTGCTACTCAACTTCAGCACATGCACTGTGTGTAACAGCTCAAGTTAATTCAGTTTTGTTACAGTGTTTCCAAAGGCTTAATTGCGTTTTAACACAATTTTGCACAATACTACTTAAACAAGTGACTTATTATATTAAATAAGTGCTATATAATTATTACATAGCTGTATTGCTCAAAAACTACATAATATATTGACATCACTTTTAATTTGCCACTAAACCGTTATAGATGCAATTTTTAAACTGAATCTTCAGAAACTTATATTACAAGCGTACATTTGTAAATTATTACAATCTCTGGGGAGTTTAATTATTTTGACTGAAATTTTATGTAGTGTCCTACATAACTTGTAAGAAGCATGCGTTTGAACAATCATGATCAACTGAGCCTAGCATGAATGTAAGAAATGTCAATAATTTTAATAAGGTCAATAATTGCCAGATCTTACAGATGCTTGTCTACAGAGATATATGGCTGCAAAACAAACAAATAAAAAATACAGTCCTTAGATGTTAAAATGCGAGACTGTAAGCATGACCAAAAAACACAAATTGTTGAGTTGAGAAGTGTCAAATATGACCTTTAATTATTATATACGCTGCTCAAAAAAATTTAGGGAACACTTAAATCATACACTGGATCTTAATGAATGAAATACTGAAGTTGAAAATCTTTCCTAATTCATTTAGAACAAATTTATGTGACAATGGTCAATGGAAACCAAACTTATCCCACTAAGGGCTAGATTTAAAAAAAATAAAATAAAAATTCACACAGAAACAGGCATGAATTTCATCGCAGCAACTCAAGGTCAGTCAGTAATGTGCATGGCCCCCACGTGCCTGTATGTACTTCCGACAACATCTGGGCATGCTCCTGTTGAGATGGCAGATGATGTCCTGGGGGCCAGACCTAGATTAGGGCATCACTGAGCACCTGGACAGCCTGTGGTGCTATACTTTAGGTCTGGGGAACATGAGGGCCAGTCAATGCCAACAACAGCTCTGAAGATTTCATCCCGGTACCAAACAGTAGTAAGGGCACCGTTTTCTAGCACATGGAGGTCTGTGAGACTCTCCGAGGACATTTCTCCCCAGACCATCACTGACCCACTGCCAAAATGGCACCATTGGTGGACCTGGCAATTTTGGTGTTCTCTGGCAAATGCCAAACGAGCTGCAAAGTGCTGGACTGTGAGCACAGGTCCCATTACAGGACATCAGGCCCTCATGCCCATAGGTATATATAGATGCCATATTTGACCTCTCCAGTAGCGTGTCAGCCATCTTGGAATGGTCTATGTCGTCACTCACAATAACAACCAACGAGTTTCAAAATGCAACATTATGCAGCATCTGGTTGTAAAAACCGCCTAAAATTTAATTCTTGAAGAAACTGAGTAAACTTTCACAAGTAAGAATGTGTTGGTTTGTGCTTTTAATATGCATTAACTCAATATTACAGGTTTTTAAACTAAAGTACCTTTTAAATGCCTTGTTGGCTTTGTCTTGTTGTAGTGTTATTATTGTATTATTATTGTCTTGTTAGTTTAGCAAAAGCATCTTCTAAAGTCCACTGAAGATATAAATATTTATATAAATATTTATACATGCGTGTAACTACAGTTACAGTGCAGATGCACCGGAAACTTGCTCAGAGCCTGTATTTAACAAGCCTCTAGAATTACTCTCAAGAACACTGCTAAGAATTGACTTAAGTTTAAAAAAAATTCTTGGCTCAAAGCTGCACTTAAAAGTTAAGCATCTCAGTCGTAATTTAAGTGAAGTGTAGGACTAAATCTTAAGTGTCAGTCTTAGAGATTCACGATACTTTGCTGTGCCACAAACGGGATTTTGGATGACGACATACGCATGGACCAATCACTGAATAGATTTCCTTATTTAAGAATATTCTCAGATAAATTCACATTGAATGGTTAAATTCCTAATAGGAGTTTACATTCAACACACATTTGATGATAAATAATTTTCAAGAGAATAGATTATGGCAAGGAAACGAAGCGTCATCACAACCTTCAATCTAGGGTTGTGCCGACAGACGATAGTATCGTGTATCGACGATAGTCAGAGATATCGCCTGTTGCTGATGCCTTTGACAACAGCAAGACAATTATTATTATTATCTATCAAAAATATAGGCGCCTATCTTTACTGATGCAGCGTGGAGAGCTGCTTCAGAAACTTGCCGCGGTATGGCTGGTGAGTGGCTTGTGAATTAGCTCCGGTGGCCATGTCAGAACCGTAACGCGCCACAGACATGTGCAGTGTAGATAAGGGGTAAGAGATTTATTCATCATAGGGTGTAGGTAGCTTCACCGATTATAACGAGAGTGTTTTTTAAAGAGCATATAATACTTGCACTAGACTGAAGTCAGTTATGATGTTCTTTGGTAATGTAAATGTTCTTTGCTTGTTTTGAATAACTGAGGAAATGTAACCGTTTGATTAACTGCTCGTCGTCAAACATTTCAAGGACATTCTTTATCGCCTGAAAGATTTGCGCTCTGTCTCTTCAGCGCCATCACAAGCCCAACTCCTAACCACTTGAGAGACCTCTCGGGCGGTCTTAAATAACTGGGAGAGTAAGAGTGATTCTTAGCTTTAAGAAATTTGATAACTTGCTTTTATACTTAAGTTTGAATGTAGGAGTCAATTTCATAGATTCTCAGCACTTAAGACTAAAATGGCACTTTGAGAAGCTTAATAAATACGGGCCCTGGAGTGTTCACGGATTCCAATATACCGGATAGCTTACGTATAGCAACCCGTAGAAACAGCTGCTAATAGGGCATCTAGCTATACATATCTATGCTCATGCCACCCCCATAGTCTGTTTCTGACAGTTTGGTCAGAAACACGCACAGCTGTAGCATCAAAAAACTAGAGACAAATCAGCCATGAAGGCCCTACCTGCAAAACCATTCCCATTTTGGGGGCTGTCTTGCTGTTGCCTATCTAGAGTACTTGTAGACACTTTCATTGTTGTCGTTCATTTGCACAAAAGCAGGTAAAACGGACTCAAAATCACTTATTCTGTACAGTTTGAAATCCCTAAATTTTAATAGATTGGTGTTATACTGTGATGATTAAGTGTTCTTTAAAATTTTCTGAACAGTGCATATTTGCACACACACAGTCGATATAATCTATAGCTTACGTGCCCCTATTAAAACTGCAGCTTTTTGAGATGTAAAAAGCAATAAAAACAAGTAGAAGCTACAAAAAATGAAGACTGTTATTTATAAAGACCGGCTGCTGTATTAAAAGCAGAAGGTCTTTCAACCAAGTATTATATGAGGGTTGTGGCTTGCATAAAAGTAAAATGAGTTATATTCCTAGATTTTTATAAATTGTGTATGTTAATTCTGACATTTAGTATGAAACCTTGTATATGAGGTCCCTCATTCCAAACACAGAGAGTATTAGAAAAGTAAGAATTAGGAATCTGTACTTGCATTTTACCTGGTTGGAATATCTTGTAGTAAGGGCTGTAAGCCACATTCAGGCCTCCAAGTTTGACAGCTACTTCGTAGCGTCCAGCCTTACGCACAGTGAAGGCCACTTTGACTACATTTGACTCGGGCTCCTGAAGGACCTCCTGGGTCACAGGGACTTCTAAAGCCAGCTCTATGTGAGTGATGTTCACCCTCAATCCCACAGGTCTGTGTGCAGGAAAAGGCTGGCCATTTTTGTAAAAGAGCTGGGAGGGGGATTTCAAAACAACTAATAAATACATGAACTGTAGTCATTTTACCTGAGCTGCATGAAGCACCAATGTATAGTCAATTACAGAGTCAGTAAAGACTATACAACATGAAAACAACTTGATGAGAAAAACTTGTGATTGGTCACCTGCACTCGGAAACTCATGGTTTGACCAACTTCCTGTGGCTCTTTCCAGTCCCAGGAGACCTTGCATGAGCGTGGGTCCAAATAATTACCCCGCACATAGTCATAGATACTGCGGTCCCCATGTCGGGCAGGGTCATCATTCTGTAAGAAGCTGACCACACGAGCAGCAAGCTCACACAGAAATTTGATGGTAAAGACGAATGCGATGATGGAAACAGTTATTCCACCTAAAGAGAGTATATGAGTCTTAAAATACTGACAATTAATAAATGTAAAAGATAACATGTTTAGGGACCAATTCTCACTATTAACTAGTTGTTTTTTAGCATGCATATTACTAGCATATTGGTTGTTTATCAGTACTTATAAAGCACTTAATGCCTTATTCTGCATGACCATAATTTAGAGATCCCTTAATCCTACCCTACCCCACACCTAAACTTAACTGAGGCAAAAGTCATAGTTAAGAGTTAGCTCATAGTGAGAACTGGTCCCCAAACTAAAGTTTGACAACATAAATTAAAAAAGGTATTTTCCCCAGGCAATCCAAGAAAATGAAACCAATAACATAAAAAAAAAAGAATTGGTACAAAAGTGATAATGTAATCAGAGCAAAAGTGTTTAACTAACTGAAACTTCCATGAATTCAGAAAAATCTGTATCATTTACTCTAAAATGGTATGATTTTATTTAATTTGTAGAACACATAAGGATTTTTTTATGAGTGTTTACTTCTCTCTTTTCCATACAGCAAAAGAATACAATGACCAGAGGTTGTGAAACTCCAAAAAGGTGTGTGTGGGGGGGTTGGGGGGGGGGGGGGACAAATGAGGACATGAATTTGTATAATGACAAGGGTATGACAGGTATTACAAGGAGAAGGTGACTTTTCAGGACATTACTCCATGTCCCCACTTTTCAAAACGCTTATAAATCACACAGAATGGAGTGTATTGAAAATCTGAAATAGCACAAAGTTTCCTGTAAGGGGTAGGGTTAGGTGTAGGGTTGGTGTAGGGCAACAGCACATACAGTTTGTACAGTATAAAAACCATTACGCCTATGGGATGTCCACACTTTTCACAAAAACAAACGTGTGTGAGTGTGTGAATGAATGAATATAAAATGTACTATAAACAATCAAATAACTTCAATTGATGGTTAACAAGTAATATTTGATATTTCAGAGATGAGTACTACTAAACCTGTAGCTAATAGAAAGTACTAAGATGCTGTACATGATTTTTCAACCATTAAATGTTGTACAGGATCACTGCATCTCAGACCAAAACAAACGTGCCAACGTGTAAATGAAATTTAGATACCTTTGGCTTTTGGAAACATCATCAAGTGATGTGGTAAGCATTATGCTAAGATAGAAACATGTGGAAGTTGGCCACAAAAGCGCTGTACTGCACATCTTGTTTTTACAGAGCAGTGTGGGAGTTCACTCTCGTAGCCTCCTATAAATGCGGGGACGGACAACACTTTGAACGGGATACAATAAACACAAAACAATGAAAAACTAAACAGAAAAGCTTGGATTAAAACACACAGAGAGGTTAGATTTCACTCTCTGCTAAGAATGCCATTACGGCACTATATCTTTATACAACAAATAGAGGTTTGCGGATTCTTTATGTGTGTAAAAATTGTATATAGCACCTTTAAAAAAGAGGGTTTTTTTAACACTCGAAATATTTTTTTTCAATGGTTGAAAAAAATGATCAATGGTTGAGCGCTGCATAACTGAACATAGGGAAAGGGCAATTATACTTAAAGCAGAGTGTTTACAATATGATTTTCTCAAATTGTCCATCATAATGTTTACTATGGCATGCTGCGATATATCTGCCATTTCTAAGGTATGACAGATTGGATTCTGACTTTATGAGTGTTATGTTAACTGACTCATTCTGGTGTTAGAAGCTGCACTTACAATACCATTCAATTTTACTGTTAACTGCTGAGAAAACTGACTGAAATTGAAGCTGCAACTCTGGTTTAAGTTTAATTTCTTTTGTTTCATTACTGTTCTTGTTATATTCAATTATACATGGCAAATAATCTACAATTATCAAATAATCAACTAAATTATTAACAATCACTGATCATTAAAGTGGGGTCTAATGCTATTTCATGCATTCTGAGTTATCTACAGTGTTAAAAGAGTTGGATTTAACGTATGACGTACGTAATTCTATGCAGTAAGTAATAGGAGTAATATACTCCTTCCGGGTTTGTCTAAGTTTCAGAAAGTTTTTTTTTTTTTTTTTTTTTTCCGAGCATGGCCCTTCGTCATGAAGGGAGGAATTCCTTGTATGGGCATTTCTCCCAAAAGAGCGCGCGCACATATCGACCGGGAGGAGAGAGAGAGAATGCCCTTCAACATCATCGGCAGCGCTGCACAGGACTTGCTCAAGAAAAATGTCTCTAAAAGGAGTGTGTTTTTGGATGTGAGGGAACGATAACGCTGGGTTCTTTGGGAAGCTGGACAAGGTTAAGTGAGCAGTGGATGCTGTTTGATTTCTGGGGCAGAAACAGAGTTTCACAAGTGTTTATTTGTTCCCGTCATTTGGGTCATGAATGTTTTATAAACAAGGCCCAGTTCGGCACTGGATTTGCACATCGCTTGATACGGAAAGATCAGCGATTAAAGATCCTGGTCATGATTCGGAACCGGAGGCGGTAAGTGAAACTGCATAAAGTTTCGGTGTTTTGTTGGCAATTGGCACACATGTGCTCGCCACTCTTTAGCTCCTCCCATGGTGCGCCTCCAGGAGCTCGGCTGTTTTCGAACAGAATCGTAAAGCCGTATCTTTCTTTTATGAATATAATAAAATTAAAGACTCTTTGGAGATATGAACGATGCAATACTACTACTCAAGATCAGGGACGGTGTAAGGGTGGTTAGGACAATTCCAAGGGTCCGGCGTTAGAGGGGGCCCCCCGAGGGGGGAACGCAAATTCAAATTAAAATAATTTTTTGTACTTTCTAGTGCCTGACAGCCCCTGGTCCCCGCATGTGTTTGCTGAATAGGAATGAGCTATGTAAATGTAAATCCTTTTTATTCGTTTGTGTTTCATGAAAAAAAAAAAATAATAAAAAAAATCATCATACTGGGTTGGAACAACATGATAGTGAGTAGATGATGAATTGACTGTTTAATGATATTAATGCAGTGAATTCAGAAAACAATTATTATCTGGAAATGTAAACATATGTCCAACTAGCAAAAAGTCTTTTAATTTGTTCTAAACAAAATAACTTAGTTAAACAATCAGTAACATTTCTAAGATTGTGATGACAGTCCTGTATACAGTGTACATCATAGATCATGCTATTCATTGCCAAAAAAAAAAAAGGGTCATTCCACGAAATCAGTGCCTTATCCACTTGAAAAAAATAAATAAATAAAATAAGTTTAATCCAACATTTTTAAATATCCATGAAAATTACAAGGAATTGCATTGTGCCTTCTCAGGCTATGTAATTTATTATTTTATGACTATTTTTCTACCTTATATTTTGGTATTTTTGTCAATCCTGTTACTTAGAATTAGAATTATGTGATAGTTTTCACATATATGAGCAGCATTTTAGTCCCTCTTTTCACTGGGATTGTTTCAAATTTTGGAATTTTTAAAATATTTTTATATTTATCATTCAGATTACCAAGAACATCCTAATTTTGGAGGGTGACCACATCAATTAAGAACAATATAGTTAAAGTTACAATGGAAAACCCTGGAAGGCTGTATCAAACAGTAACAGGATTGATTTGAGTATTTGACCCCTTCGCAAAACACGACTTGGTACTTTGTGGCAAAACCCTTGTTGGCAATCACAGAGGTCAGACGTTTCTTGTAGTTGGCCACCAGGTTTGCACACATCTCAAGAGGGATTTTGTCCCACTCCTCTTTGCGGATTCTCTCCAAGTCATTAAGGTTTCAAGGCTGACGTTTGGCAACTTGAACTCAGCATCAGCTCCCTCCACAGATTTCCTATGGGATTAAGGTCTGGAGACTGGATAGACCACTCCAGGACCTTAATGTGCTTCGTCTTGATGCCTTGGCCGTGTGTTTTGGGCGGGTGTGCCTCACACGTCTTAAAAAGTGAAGCTGCAGGGTCTTTGATCGCCCCCTGGTGGCTGGCTGCAGTACAGGTCATAAACCCCACCCTCTCCATGTAAACGAATGGGATTCGAGTCACAATAAAAAAAAATTACACTTCCAATACAATTTTCCAAAATAAGGTTTTGGTCATTTAAGGTAGTTGTTATCACACTAATATATGTTCAATTGTTCGTTTGTGTGATAAGTTTGATTTTAGCTAGTAATTTGATGCTATATAAACGGGGAGTGTCGTTATGGTTGATTGGGTCTACGGGAGTTTGGGCGGGAGTTTCATAAAAGGGTGTTAGGCTTAGGGTTCCACCTCACGACACTACTGCGCAGACTTTACCTCCAAATGATGTCATTGACTCACGATGGCAGCAGCTATACTGAGATGCTTTGGCTTCACTTTTCTATAGTGGAAGGAAGTGGAGATGCGTCGTCCATCTTTTTTTTACAGTCTATGGTTTTGGGTCATTTTCATGCTGGAATACCCATCCACAACACATTTTCAATGCCCTGGCCCTGACGGTACATGGCCCTGTCCATCGTCCCTTTGATGCGGTGCAGTTGTCCTGTCCCTTTAGCAGAAAAACACCCCCAAAGCAATCTTGTCCCTTGGACAGCTCTTTGGTCTTGGTCATGGTGGAGAGTCTGGAATCTGATTGATTGCTTCTGTGAACAGATGTCTTTTATACAGGTATCAAACTGGGATTAGTCTAAACTAATCTCAGCTCCTTACCTGTATAAAAGACATCTGGGAGCCAGAAATCTTGCTGATTGATAGGGGATCAAATACTTATTTCACTCATTAAAATGTAAATCAATTTATAACTTTTTTGAAATGCATTTTCTGGATTTTTTTTTGTTATTCTGTCTCTCACTGTTCAAATAAACCTACCATTAAAATTATATATTGACCATTTCTTTGTTAGTGGGCAAACATACAAAATCAGCAGGGGATCAAATCAATTTTTTCCCCCACTGTATAGGCATTAGCTCAATGCCCCAGAGTGACCCCAGAGTGACCTTTAAACATGTTTGCATTTTACACAGACAATCTTTAAAAACAGGGTGACACCTAATCTCCAGCAGCTAAAATAAGTATTGAACACTTCACCATTTTTCCTAGTAAATATATTTCTAAAGGTGCTGTTTAAATTTTCACCAGATGTCAGTAAGAACCCAAGTAATCCGTACATACAAAGAAAACAAAACATATAAATTCAGAAATTAAGTTATGTGTAATAAAATGGAATGACACAGGGAAAAAGTATTGAACACATGAAGAAAGGGAGGTTCAAAAAGGCATGGAAAGCCAAGTCACCAGCTGAAATCTATCAGCAATTAGAAAGCAATCCTGCCCTTATTCAGTGGAAATTATTTAGCTGGTTCAGTCCCAACACCTAGAGTACCAGGATGACGAAGATGAAATAAGGATGGACATTTCAGCAAGACAATGCTGATTGGTTTCAGAGAAAGAAAATAAAGCTGCTAGAATGGCCCAGCCAATCACCTGTCTTGAATCCAATAGAAAATGAGAACTAAAGATCAGTTCATAGAAGAGGCAAACAGAGCCTTCAAGATTTGAAGACTGTGTGGAAAAATGGGCCAAAAATCACACCTGAGCAACGTATGCAACTAGTTTCTCCATACAGGAGGCGTCTTAAAGCTGTCATTACCAACAAAGGCTTTTGTACAAAGTATTAAATAAAATTCAGTAGTTCAATACTCCCCCCCCCCCACCTTTAGAAATATATTTTCGGGGAAAAATGGTGACATGTTCAATACTTATTTTACCCGCTGTATGTCATCCCTGTTACCCACATATCAGAAACTGTTACCATGAAAATTAACGTTTGACGATTTCAAACTAATTTGCTAATTTCTAGCTAATAGTCAAGTTCACTAAAGAGCACTTGTTGTACACTTTGAAAGGATTTTACTTGTAGATATTGATTATATTAAATGTAATAAATAATTGTTTAAATTTACATTTTAAAAATAGTAACAGTATTGACACTGCAAGATGCAAATGTGATTTTTACATAATTTTGCCTTCGTTTTGCAAATTAAAAGTCCTGCTGAAAAAAAAAAATCATAGTGAGGGACATGCCAAAAACCTTACCCTTATCAGCATAAATGCTATTTAAATTAGTTAAAATAACTTTGACTTTTTTGATGTAATATTGATGCAAGAATACATAGTATTGTTATGTTTTTAAATTGCAAATTTATTCACGGTTATATTAAATCTGTGTTTGATTATTTCTTAGGGACGTAAAAGGCACCGATTTCGTGGAATGACCCAAATATTTGTTTTATCACACTTTAGAACTACATAATTAAGTTTTAAAAATACTGGTATCAAGTGATTGACTTACCAATCACGTAAAACATGAGGTCCCTTATCAGAAAGCACAGAGCAATGGTACAGCCAAATATAAGAGCTCCTGCTGAAAGGTGAGACATTAAAACAAACTTTATATGAATCACATCATCATTAAATCATTAATACCAATTCCTTTTTTCTTTATTTTGCTCTCTGATTTAACTAAAAGAACAAATCACAGAAGCAAAACCCACAAGGTTATATCCCGCTCATGCGAGGTTATATTCTGCACCCACACGCTCCCCTGATATATTCACTCTTTGTTCACCCACTGTCCGCTTAGAATAATTTTCTTCTTCGACCGTTCCAGCTAAATTTAGATCTCGTTTCCAGAATCTCACATTTAAATGTGACTGAAAGAGAGAGATGGGCTAACAAATAAAAATGTAGTCTGCACAAAATTGTATTTGTTATTTTATTCGTCTTGTCAAGAGTCTTGAATTTATTGACAGCAAAATGTTAAACAAATTTTGTGTCTTTATTATGCATGCACACATTTTATTTGATGTGTTTTGGACTGTTGAACAGAAACACCCACCCACCGCAATGATAACGCTTGGAATAGCCAGGACAATTTTTAAAGGGGTCATATGATGCGATTTTAAGTTTTCCTTTCTCTTTGGAGTGTTACAAGCTGTTCGTGCATAGATAAGATCCCTGAAGTTGCAAAGACTAAAGTCTCAAAACCAAAGAGATATTCTTTATAAAAGTTAAGACTCGACCACGCCCACCTAAAACGGCTCATTCAAACACGCCCCCACGTCTACGTCACAGTGTGGGGAGATTTGCAAAACACCGCCCAAATGTATACGCAATGAAAGAGGGGGTGATTTTTATTCTCTCTGTAGTATTGTAGCCTACAATGCCAGCTGTGCACAAATGTTGTTTCTATAAAGTGGGGCAATTCCAACTTTGCAAGGACAGTCTGGTGCTTCTGACTCACAGCCTATAAGTATGTTTTCTTATTTAAAGAATTTGCCACTAACTATTCAAACGCGAGTTTTGAGCAGTGTAGAGTAGTGCTTGTTGTTTGTCATTTCTCCGATCACAAATGCAGACATAGTAATGTTTACACGGCGCGATGTAACGCATCATTATAATCAGTAATTATGTCCCCACTGGATACAATAAATGCCTTGTTTATAATGGGTTTTACTATTTTTGTGTTGTCACGGTGGGACACGGCATCACAACATGGTAAGGGGCATAACATTTCCTTCTCACGCTTGAAGTATTCGGCCAATAACAACGCACTGGATAGCTGACCAATCAGAGCACGCCTCGCTTCTCAGAACGATGAGCTTTGTAAAAATCTGTGCGTTTCAGAAAGGCGGGGCATAGAGGAGCAACAATAATGTACAGTATGTAGAAAATAATGTGTTTTTTTAACCTTAAACCGCATAAACACATTGCATTACACCAAATAATGTTCTTTTTAGCAACTTCACATGACCCCATTAATATAACTCCGACTGGATTTGTCTGAAAGAAGAAAGTCATATATACCTAAGACGCCTCGAGGGTGAGTACATCACAGGCTAATTTTCATTTTTGCTGAATAACCCTTTAAAGCAGGCTAGCATGTTCTATTACACCCAATAAACAAAATGATCTTTAAAAATTGCATCATATGACCACTTTAAAGGCATTTCAGCACTGTTGCAGACAGAAGCACTAAATAGGTCTCACAAAACATTGCTTTAGAAGTCATTATTGTATGTTTTAATGTTCTCTCACTGGCCAAATGCAATCCATTTAGAGCAATTAAGTTTGTCAAACAATTTGTGACGTGGCAATGGGCGCGTCGGTGTCTGTTAAATTATTCATGAGGCTGCGTGTTCTTATCCTATGAGAAGACGCTTCGCTTAATTATTCACAACAGAATGTGTTGATTTGCTATGACAGACACTTCAGACTGTGAGATCACACACAATAACAGAGAAATGTCCATGGATCGAAGGAGAGCGTTTGTTTTTGTTTTGTAATAACAGTTCGGCACAAACACGATTCATTCACTTAGGCCCCTCACTTAGGCCTCTCCCACGATTGTCGATTAACAGTAGCGATTTACCTTAGACCCGCCCTGAGTGAGCTGTAAACAGGCCGCCATTGTTTCGACGCCGGAGCAGGTGTAGACCAGAATGATTCCCAAGCGATTGAGGTGTCTTGTTATTGGATGTAATAATGAACACAGCAGTCGTCATTTACTCCCAACGTCTGAGCCGCTGAAGACAGTGGATTACCTTTGTTTTTGAAGGGAATGCACCCCCGATCTATCTAAACGAGTCTATGTTCGTGCAAATCATTCGTGATCCAGCCTCACCTACAGAAGTGAGCATAAGTTTTTTTTTATGAATTTTGCAATTCGCCTTTCCTAATAATGTGCTAGTTAGCAATATTCACAATGAATGCGGCTAAAGTTTGCAGTCTCTCAGAGAACTGCGTGTCACCCCACAGAAGAGAGGGGCAGGGTGAGCAGAGCTCATTAGCATTTAAAGGGAAATGCATCATAACGACTTGCTGTGAACAGAGCGGTTTTTGACAGGTTAAAAGGGTGTTTTACACTACCACTGAGAAATTTTAACCTAAGTGAAAAATGGGCATTCCGATGACCCCTTTAAAAATAAATTTGAACAATAGGATACATACCAAAAGACCACTTCTCATTCAGCCGCCTCTCAGCAAGGCTGTGCACCAACTGAATCTCGTAGTCTTGATCTCTGCTTCCCTTAGATGCCTGGAGGACCCTCACACCTGTGGACAGTTTGATGTAATCCTCGTAGTAATAGCCCCACGCTGCTAGAGAAAGCTGAAGCTGGCTGTCAAACTGTGCTAGATCATCCAGGGTAGTGCAGCCCAGGGTCTTCAGGCTGCCGAAATACAGTATTTAGAAGAGCCATTATATAACAGACAAAATAGATGGATGAGCAAATGTTTCAACTTCCTGACTTTCTCTGCCATCTATCAAGCAGACGTCAGAGATGGCTACAGGAGCTGTACTTTCTCAGAAGTAACATAAGTAGTAAAGAGCATCATCATTTTGTCATAACCACATGGACTTTTAGTTTGTTTTCATTCCTCATGTGTTCCATTGACCTAGTTCCTTTCTCCCCTTGATTATGTTAGTCAGTTCACCTGTGTCTAGTTAATTTAGTCATTAGTCCCTCATTGGTCTGTGTATTTAAAGGTGCTGTATGTAGGATTTTGACTCAACAAAAGCATAAAAATACCATAATATGTTTGCAGATATTTAAGAAACATACTAAGTTAACATACTTGTTTATCTGAAAAACAATGCTACTATCATTTATTCTCCTTTGAAAATGTGTATTCCGGCCCGGAATGTCTGTGTTTGTTATGGTTTGCCCACCCACTGCCAGTTTACCCAATTGTATTTCCGCACCTCGGGTTGCCAGTTGGCGGAAAACACAGCGTATTTAATTGTATTCATCGTCCTGTGCGCTCGTTCCTGTTGGTGTCATTAACCTGGCAACCTGCGTGTGCGTCAAGTCTGAGGAGGAGGGGCTGGGTGAAATAAACCGTCTCCAATATTTTGAATTTGGACTGCAATACCTAGTTCAACCGCTGGGTGTCAATCCTACATACAGCACCTTTAAGTTCTTGTCTGTTCAGTTTCAGTTTGTCAGGTCTCATCGATTGTTACGTGTTACTACCTTCCTCTGTGTGGATTACCTATATGTGGATTAATAAAGACTGTCAACCTTCATCTTCATGTGTGTTCATCTACACCATAGCGTGACACATTTAAGTGTGCACTTGAACCTGGCTTGACCAGACCTCCTCTCATTCTTTCATCCATCACTCGGTCATCACAATAAACAAACTCTGAAATCACTAACAATGTGATCCCTTCTTCTCATTCTCCCACTAGAAAGTTGATGTACACATAGCTGTTGATCTTTTTTGAGTGACAATGATGTGTATGGGAACTCACGTGTGATAGTAGTGCTCCAGGCTCTGGGAGCAAAGCCACTCCTGGAAGGCAAAGTCTCTGAGCAGCTGCACTTGGGCCTCAATAATCTCCCTCCAGTGATGTTTTTCCTTTACCACTTCCTCCAGCCGAGACAGCACACATAAGCTCAGCTCCTCCAGAGTCTGTACATCTTTAATTGAAGTAAAATAATTGAAAGAAAATGTTTTAAGATTCTTACCATGAAAACTATTTTAGGATTATTGGCACCCTTTCATTTTATATTTCAGTTTTATACCTTCATTTTTTTTAACCTACTTTAATTTTTATACTATATAAAACTATATAAAAACTGTGTAACCACTAAACTGCTAAGGAAGTCGTGGCCTAATGGTTAGAGAGTCGGACTCGTAATCCAAAGGTTGCGAGTTCGAGTCTCGGGCTGGCAGGAATTGTAGGTGGGGGGAGTGGAAGTACAGCGCTCTCTCCACCCTCAATACCACGACCGAGGTGCCCTTGAGCAAGGCACCGAACCCCCAACTGCTCCCCGGGCGCCGCAGCATAAATGGCTGCCCACTGCTCCGGGTGTGTGTTCACGGTGTGTGTGTGTTCACTGCTGTGTGTGTGCACTTTGGATGGGTTAAATGCAGAGCACAAATTCTGAGTATGGGTCACCATACTTGGCTGTATGTCACGTCACTTTCACTAAAAAAAACCCTGCAACCATTCAATGCATGAAGTCCACTAAAACGTAGCGTGCAACAGATTTTATAGAGCCCCACAGATATTAGAAAATATTTTAATGTCTGAGCGGAACTCAGACATCTTTAGGTTTCAGCGCCATAGAGAAACATTGGAAGATCCGAAGCTCGCATCGGTTTCATGGGGTTTATGCTTCAAAAATGGAAAAACAATGTGCCTGGGGTACTTGAAACACTGATTCCAGGTTTCCAGAGAGGATTGCCAATATAATTTATTTTATTCTATTTCCTAAACTCAAACAGAACAGAGCAAAATTTCCCTAGGCATTCAACCCCAATACCAATGAAGAGTATGTGCGATTGCGATTGCTGTCATTTTCTTTCTGAACATGGGATGCGGCCGATTGCGGGGGGTATGTGGGGCGGGGTAGGAGGGATCATGATGCCGGCTCAACATCGTGATGTCTATCAGCCATCGGCAATGGACGATGGCATCGTCTATCGGCCCAACCCTATAAAAAAATAACCCCATTCACCCCTCAAATTAAAAATCCCCTCTCACAAGAATCACCAAAGGGGGGAATTATACCCATTTTCAAAAATGAAATTCAGTCCACAGGTTGAAATCTACTGCTCTAAACTAATACTTCTAATATTCTAAACAATCCTGGGGCCTGTACCATGAAGCCGGTTTAGCTGGCTAACCAGGTAAGTTTCAGTTTAGTTTGCACCAATCCTGGGTTTTAGGTACCATGAATGTGGCTTGGCTTTTAGCTGCTTTCATTGCCATAGTAACTTACACTGCACAGCTAACCTGCTCCAGGGCAGGTTATGTTCTGAGTTAGAGATCTCAAACTGAAATTGGACCAATCGGATGTGAGCAAAGTGACACACGTCTGACACAAACAAAAGTCACTCCCCCAGTTTCTCTTCCTACAAATTAAAGGTCACTATGAAGTACCTTTATAAAAAAAATACATCAAAATTGTCTGGCTTTATATGATAATTACAATTTACATATGATTTATATAATTTTAAGTCAAGTCAAGTCACCTTTATTTATATAGCGCTTTTACCAATACAGATTGTGTCAAAGCACTTAACAGTATCAAATTGGAGGACAGAGTGTCAGTAATATATAATAAGATTAAACATTTAATTTTCAGTTAAAGGCATTTAGTTATTGAATTCAGAGATGTCATTGTCTAGCTCAGTTTAGTTTAAATAGTATATGAGCAATCAAATCGGCGATAATCGCTAGAAATTAGGTGTCCCCAACTGAGCAAGCCAGAGGCATAAAGCCTCATAAGCCAATTTTAATATGATTTATATTATTATTACTCCATTAAACAAGCACTTTTAGTTTAACAATTATTATAAAGCATTTATTTTAAATGAATATTAATATATACAGATCATATGTAATATAAATAAGTGGTAGAATCAATAGATAACACTTTAAAAATGGCTACATGTGACCTTACATGTTTGAGTCTCTATCGCTATATATTATCAACTATATAAACTAACTTCACAAGTTTCACTTGTGACTGCACTGATAGAGCGAGATAATTTCCTTTATTTGTCCTCTTTCATGGACAAGTAATTCAGTGGAAATGCGTTTAAATTCCTCATATTCTTTAATCTCTTAAACTTTAACAAAAGAGTTTTGAATCTCGCTGGCTCTCTCGCGAAAAGTGAATCACACTTGCTCTGTGTTGTGATTGGATGTTCGCCGCTGATGTCACACATTCATGTGCACGCGCTCCATTAACTCAGGATCAAGCCCGAGTTGACAGAGAAAGCTGATGATCAGCTTCATGGTACCAACAAAGCTAGATTGGAGTGGTTTGGTTTTGTCAACTCAAAACTTATCCTATAACTCTGAATTTGTTCAGCCACCATCATGGTGCAGGCCCCAGGTGAGGCAGATCTATAAACTAAAAGAGTTTGTTTTTAAAGTGTTGAACTAACCTTCAAACAAATACTTGTATTTGGATAGGCTGTGTCTCTGGAGCCATTCTTCAATCTGACCTTCCTTGCCTTTCTTCCAGCGCACCTCCCAGAAGAAAATCCACGAGACTGAACAGAAGACGAAGGTCAGCAAAAAGAGACGGTCCATTAGACCATGTTTAGGCTCCACTCAGACCTCTGTGAGCTCAGGGTCTGCCTTGCTTTCTGCTGTCCTATCTGGTCCTGAGTACTTCTCCCATGTCTTCTCCTACTGGGGAAAAGGACAGCATACATATGATTTAGGACTTGTGAAGCATTGTTAAGATTGTTTAAGTACAAATATTTGCAGTGCATTTAGTGAAAGTATTCAAACCCTTTCACTGTCACATTTTTGCACTGTGTCTACATTGGATGCGAGTGGTACGACATGATGCGACGTGACTAAAGACAATAAAATTCTGTCTCCACTGGATGCGGCACAATGTGGGCCACAAATCTCCAACAGTAAACTGATGCCTTGTTCTATTTATGGAATGCTGACAGAAAGGTCAAATGATCTGAAACATCTTTGTTGCGTCTACTGTAAACAGCCTCTAGCTGGCGTGATGCGATATAAGCAACAACGGTCGTGTCCAATATTCTTCAAAATATCTTCTTTTGTGTTCAACAGAAGAAAGAAACTAATACAGATTTGAAACAACTTAAGGAAGAGTAAATGACTCTCAAAATGAGTAAATTTTCATTTTTGGGTGAACTATCCCTTTAATATTTAGAAGAAGCACATTGAGCGGCAATTAAAGCCTCAGGTCGAGGGTATGATGCGACAAGCTTTGCACTTCTCGTATTTGGGGATTTTCTGTGGAACACAAAACAAAGGATATTTTGATGAATGTTGAGAACCAAACAATATTGGAGCTTCCATCACATGAAAAAATAAAATACATTAAAAATATATATATTTCTCAAAATATCTTCTATGTTGCACATAAGAAAAAAAAGTTTTGGGTGAATAAACAACTTAATTTTCATTTTTTGGTGAACTATCCCTTTAAGGATTTCTCTGTATTTTGCTACATTCAGCTTTCCTTCTACACTGACCAGTTCCTGCCTCTGAAATGCAGCATGATGGTACCTACAACATTGAGATAATATTACACATATTATGAGCAGTTCCTGGTTTCCTCCTTACAGAGGTCTCAATTCTCAATTTTTCTCATAGCCTGTTTTTTTGGAAATTCCAAGTTTCCATCTGGCCACTCTCACATAAAGCTCAGACTGGTGGAGTTTGTCCTTCTGCAAGTTTCTCCCATCCCAGTGAATGTCAGGTTCTTGGTCACATTTCCCCTGATTGTTCAGCTTGGCTGGACGACCTGCTCTTTGAACAATTCTGCTTGTTCCAAACTTCTTCAGAATTATGTTCATGTCAGAATTATGGAGGCCACTGTGCTCCTGGGCAGCTTCCAATGCAGCAGAAAATGTTTTGTAGCCTTCTCAAGATCTGTGCCTCGACACAAACCTGTGTCTGTTCCTTTGACCACATGGCTTGGTTTTTGCTCTGGTATGCATTTTCAGTTTTTACAATTTACAAGGTTACCACAAATCTGCTTTGCCTCATGGGATTGGTTTTTGCTTTACAAGGCATAGAGAACAGATTGATGTTTAAAAAAAAGAGAGCATTTCGCAAAATGCTGCAACATATCATAATGTGGAAAAAAATGTATACTTTCACATGAATACTTTTTTACAGTAACAACTTCGCATCCATTCTTACGCCATGGATATGTACACGTGCACCCTTAGTTTCACCTCTGCTAAATAATTACTGCAGCTCTTCCATAATGTCATTTAGGTCTTTAAACATTAAAGTCCTGTTATCAGTACAGACTTTAATATTAAATCTATTGCATCGGTGCATACTAGTGAAGCAAAATACACAAAACTAAAGTCCCCGAAAAATGTTAGCATATATTGCCTACCTAAATAACAATCCAAACCTACATATCCTGAACTCCGAATCACGGTGGCATAAACAGAACATATGCGACGCGGAATAATCACACAATGTCATAGAAAAACAACACTCAGTACTGAAATACCCACAATGCAGTTAAAAGTAATCAATAAGCCTATAAAGTACTGTACGACACTTTACTATTCATATTTAGACAACAGCTGCAGTATTGTCTTCTAGACATTTACCTTGATGGATGTCTATTGAGAACCGGAAAGACCGCAGGATCTAGCGCTAGCATAGATGACGCAGGAAATGACGCTGCGTAAGTAAAATGTGGAAAGTGTCGCATAATGTTGACGTCAAAGAACTCTTTGTCGCAAAGTGTAACAACACGAGGACTAGAGTACTGATCTCGAGCATTTTCAGCCGTCATGGTAAAATAAAGTGTTTATCTCGATAATGCTTAACAATGTTCACAATGGCTTTGTTTCTTCTTTGGTTGAATGATAACTTGTCTTTGTGTGAATTAGGGAAAACAGAAGAAACATAAAAAATATGCTACCATGAAAAGAATGATCAGTTTAAAGGATCAGAGGATGTGAGTATCATCATTTGTATTATATTATATTATTTATAAGCAACACATGGGTTAAAATGCTTGATAACAGAGAGAAATCGAATGAAATAGGAAACTGTTACACATTACTCTAAAGTTACCAGTCAAAATTTTGGTTGTTTTGAATTGGTGTTTGAGGGATGTTTAAGGGTTTCAGTGTAGAGCACTCTTTATAAGATCCCGTTACCTTTGCTGTTGTAAATATAATTTTGATGCTTGAAAATGCATATTTTAGTGACCGAGTTGTAAAGAACTCAATTTGGTACAGTATGCACAGTCTGTAAAAAGTAGCTTCTCATAACCTTGCTTTTTTTCCATATTTTTTTCCAGAAAAGAACAGGACAGGGCAAAAACACAAAAGAAGAAGAAAGAAGATCCTTCAGTCATTAAAGAACAAGAAGTGTAAGTTTGAATTCTATATTTCTGATTGTGTTTGTTACTTTGCATCTGTTGATGCATGCTGATTTATTATTGTGCAGAAATTGCAATATGCTTATTTGAATGGCACGAGATATAAACATTGGCTCACAATGTACAGTTTGATCATATCTATTCTAATATTTTCTCCAAATATAGAACTGCTTTTAGTGAAAAGTTTATATATGGGACTTTAAAAAGTTAATAAATGATCTGAATAAAAAAATAATAATCAGAACTTCACGTACAGAGATAATACAACCATACAGAACTTCAAAGCTCTAAGTTCATATTCCATTTAATAAAGCATTTTGAGGATGTAAAACAAAATAGTTTAAACTTAATTTAAAATGACAGAGCATTTAGCTGTACCATAAAAATATTATTTCAAATCAAATAAAATTAAACTTTAAAATTATTTTTTATATACTGTCCAGTAGTTTTGCCAAAAGTACCCGTACTTACATTTTAAAAATGTAAGCATGCCAGTCTTTTTGCAAAACCTGTAATAGAAAGTAGTGGATCGATCCAGTACTCACCAATAGGCAGCAGCTTTTAGTCTTTACTATATTTGTGTGAGCGCTCAGTGAAGAGCATCAAAAATTTCTGTTTGAGTCACAGCGAACAAAGCGTGCCAAATGAGCTATGAATAATTTAATATTTTTCCATCGTTTTTTTTAAATGTTATTTTTCATGCTGCAATTTACACACTGCAAAGATTTGAGAGTGAAGGACAAATATATTATGAAAATAGAATTGTGCATTATGTGTTGATCTTTTTAATGCAATGTTTACATAATTTAACAATATTATAAGGCAGTGTTTTAACATTGTTTACTCATTAATAATTAACTCATTATATTTATTTATTTATTTATTTAATTAAACAATTAAAATATTTTTTTTATATATAAAAAGGTTTAATTAAAAAATGAATGTAAAATAGTCACAATAGTTTTGCTATAGTACCAAAATTTACTGTATTAGTTTCATCTACTGAAATTCTGGTACCGTCATAACACTACTGTCCAGTAATGCAGCTAGATCACTAGATACAGCCAAACAATTTGATAAATGTACATTTTCCAAATTTTCTATTGAAACAACTGTTCTTGTAATGTCCTTCCTTACTCTTTTTGGATAGACCTCAAATTAGACATGACACAAATTTTTCATAAAACATTTGGAGATATTTGAAGACAAACTGTCTTATTAGTTTTTAATTTTTTTTATCCATACTTGTCAATTTACCATTAATGATTTATCATATAAATATTCTAAAGCAGTAGTTCACCCCACAATGATAATTCTGTCATCATTTACTCACCTTCACAACATTCCAAACTCATTGGATTTTCTTCTCTCTCTCTCTCTCTCTCGCTCTCTCACTCTCTTTGCGTTCTATTTATTACTCAAGTACTTCTTTGATACCACAGCAAATACTACCAACCTAATAAAGTTCAAACGTTATTAATAATAACAGAACAGTCAATAATAAAATGGGACCAACAACAGTTGAACAAGAACTTGCTGAAAAAGTTATTCTGAGATGAATTTGTAGGTATGTGTCCATTCAAGTGCGAGAAGACGCAACAAAAAACTGAAATTCTGTGTTCTTGCAGTTCCTGAAACACGCTTAGTGTGTGCGTAGAAAACAGCATGCGAGTACCAAATTGTGTTCTCTTCGCTTCTTTAATTCTTTAAAAATACTTGAATGTTTAATTGTCAAAACTTAGAAGTGCATGTGCATTAGTCTATGATGGTTAAATAACTAATCCACGAATCACATCCATGCCAAACGTTGGGACTGGTCTGTACAGATCACAGAACAACTATGATCCATAGTACCCCTATTTTGAATTAATTGTGTTTTTGTCCGTACAATGAAAATCAATGTTTTCCATAAGTTTCATGCACCAAAAATTAATCTGTACAACTGTACAAGCTGTACCAGTGGTAATACCAAGTCTTCTTAGGTAAATTATCACTTTAGAAGCTTTTGTACATCAGAATATCAAATCAAACTTATAACTTCTGTGAGGCCTAGTCAAACATCACACAACGTCATCACAGAAAATGAATTTCAAATTTCAGTGCACAAACTTCTGTTCTCTTAAACGTCTATGTAATTCCTGTAGTGATAATTATAGTAATATGTTGAGTACTTTTGAGTCTTTGTTTGCATGTGTTTGCATTAATTATATTTAATAATTTATGCCTCAACATTTCTTTCTTTCAGAGCAAAGTACCCATCTTGTATGTTCTTTCAATACAACACCCAGCTTGGACCTCCATATTATATCCTTGTTGATACCAACTTCATCAACTTTTCTATTAAGGCCAAATTAGATGTTGTCCAGTCAATGATGGACTGCCTCTATGCTAAATGTAAGTCTCCACATTCTCAGAATTACTTTCATAAATGCTGATGTGAAAGAGGATGGGTGTTATGGGGCAGTTGTGGTCTAATGGTTAGAGAGTCAGACTTGTAACCCAGTGGCAGCGGGTTTGAGTATACAATTCCAGCAGAGATTGTAGGTGGGGCGGAGTGAATGTACAGCACTCTTTTCCACCCTTAATAACATGACTGAGGTGCCCTTGAGCAAGGCGCCAAACCCCGAACTGCTCCCTGGGCACCACAGCAAAAATGGCTAGCCACTGCTCTGGGTGTGTGTTTAGGGTGTGTGTGTGCTTGGATAGGATAAATGCACAGCACAAATTCTAAGTATCGGACACCATACTTTCCTACATGTCATGTCACTTTCATATATTGGATAAATTGATCACTGTTGAGATTCCCATTGCTGCAACATTGAACAAAAATGATGCTGTATTTAATGCAGAGTTTACAACATATTCCTGTGGATACAGGGGTGAAAATGGAGGGTTCCTGTTGTTGTTGTTGTTGTTTTTTTTGTTTGTTTTTTGTTTTTTTACAGAAAATTAAAGAGATTGCTATCTTTTATTCACTCGGTAGTTCACAAAACGTAGCACGGTTTTCCTATCAGTGCACATTCTCACTGAACCAACCATCAGAGCAGATCAATTCAGGTAAATTAACTGGGATGAACCAAGATTTTAGTCAAAAAACTGAACAAAAATCTTTATTTTAACATGTCATGAAATGGATAAAACTGTTGGAATGTAAAAATAATATCTTGAGTTTCTGTTAAGGTGTACTGTATATTGAGTAAAAACGTTTCATAACTTCATGTAATGAGGGAGTTAAACTGATTAATAGTCTGAGGTAATCATCAAAACAATAAGCTTTCAATAAAACAGTTTCATCCTTTTTAACCATTGTTTGTTAAACAAAAAAAGAGAGACAGAGAGTGGATAAGTCAGCTGGTTGATTTCCATGCTGGTCTGCAGAAAAACAGCACTAGGCAAAATGAAAATGCAGATTCACTCTCTGACAGTAGATGGTGCTTGTAGAACAGCAGAAATAGAACTGCTTCACCTGTAGCCTAATTAGATTTTTATTTAATTTATTTAATTTTAGTTTAATTATAGTTATAATTATTGTTATAGTTTTTATACTTAAAGGGGTCATCGGATGCTCATTTTCCACAAGTTGATATGATTCTTTAGGGTCTCAATGAAAAGTCTATAACATACTTTGGTTAAAATTTCTCAATGGTAGTGTAAAAAAACACCATTTTTACCTAGTCAAAAACAGCTCTGTTCAAAGCGACCCATTTCAGTGCATGTCCTTTTAAATGCTAATGACCTCTGCTCACCCCGCCCCTCTCTTTCGTGGGGTGACGAGCAGTTCTTTTAGGCTGTAAACTTCAGCCGCATTCATCACAGAACTTGCTAGCTAGCACATTATTAGGAAAGGCGATTTGCAAATTACTCACTTCTGCAGGTGAAGCTGGGTCACAAATGATTTGCGTAAACATAGGCCACGTACACACTACAAGTTTCAGGAGTGAAATTATTAAATATCAAATTGGACTAACTGTTCAAATGTCATTTACGGCGAATGACATTGCCGTCCACAATGTAGTTAACCCGTGCTAAGTTAAGACTTCTTTCACTGTTATTTTCTTGTATCTCAAATACAGACAAAGACACTGATGCACATTCAAATACGTCATTAACAACTAGTTGTTCAGTTCAGTTCCGTACACAATGCGTAGAATTTTTGTAAATGCGGTTGTCACTACCTGTATTTTTCAGGAGTTAATGCGGTTGTCACTTCTGTATTTTAGTGAATTATGTGTGTACAGAACGCGATTAAGGAGTAAAAGGTGAACTGACAACCAAATTTAACTGCAGATTAGACTTAGACTCATTTAGGTAGATCAGGGGACACATTCCCTTCAAAAACAAAAGTAATCCACTGTGTCTTCAGCGGCTCAGATGTCGGGGGTAAATGACAACTGCTATGTTCATCATTACATCCAACAACAAAACACCTCAATCACTTAGGAAATCACTTGTCTACACTTTCTCTGGCATCAAAATAATGACGGACTGTTTACATCTCACTCAGGGCGGGTCTATGATACAACGCCAGTGTCAATCAACAATTGTGGGAGGGGCCTGTTCAGAACTACGTCACTCTGCCAAGAATCTGTGAATGGCTTGATCTGAGAAAGGGGTTATTATTTATGGGGAATGGGGTTAAAAAAAAAAAAAAAACACGGTGGATTTTTATCATTATAAAAATGGTTGGTTGTGTACTGCCAAGACACATTTCAGTTCAAACAACATGTAAAAATTAATTTTGTATCCGATGACCCCTTTATATACATCTAAAAGTACCCTGTGCAAAGTATCTAAAAGGTGTTGCAATTTAACATATTTTGTCAAGTGAAATGTAGTTAAACAGATATAGGTATCATGTGCTCAGTAAGTAGAGAGCAGTGAATGGACCCTGTGAATCAGAATACAGCTGAACTTTAATTTTATACTGTAATTTTTTTATTTATTATTATAGATATTTTAAAAGGTCTATATATTTAAAAGGAAGAATGCATCCTGTGTGCAATGTTGTTGCTGGAATGACTACTTACATGTCATTCCAAACCTGTATGACTTTTTTAAAAATATATATAAGTTCAGTCTATGTTTTTTTTTTTTACTTGTAAGCAAGAAAAACATTTGAAACATTCCTTAAAATATCCTGAAATGAAAGTCCTACAGGTCTGGTCTGGTCTGGAATGACATGAGTGAGTAAATTATGGTAATTATCATTTTTAAATGAAAATAAAACAAATAAAATTAGTAATTGAACATTATCATGCAATGTTGAATTTAAACTGTTGGGCCTGGTGTAAAATTCAAGGCTTATATAATTTGTTGCACGATTATCATGAATGATATAATATTTACTTCTTATTTTTTAAATATAGGCTTTTTTGGAATTTAAAAAAATAAAATAAAATTCTATTACTGGGTCTTAGTGGCATCTCCTGATTACTCATAAAATGTGATCTGGGGTCATATGCATAAAACTTCAGAAATACTCTCAGGAACAGATAGTGTAGAAATATGATGAGAAAACTCAACCACTGAATTAACCAGTAGTACATTTGCTAGGGTTTGATATAATATGACACCATTCATTTGTTCATGATTTATTACAACACAAAATGGTATTTTATTAACAGGTTTCTTTGTTGAATAACTTTTGATAAATGAAACGGGAAGACCAATTTTAATTAATCCCTGTATGTATTAATATGAATGTTTATACATTTTTACCCTGTCTGAGTGCTTTATGCATACAGCCCCTAATCTTCATACAAGTTACACAATCTGACTTAACTACTAACATACATTTATAGTTTTCAAGCTAATAATTAAGCTAATATTTTTTGTTGTTGTTGTGTGATTCAGGTGTTCCTTGCATAACGGACTGTGTGATGGCTGAGCTTGAGAAATTAGGGATGAAGTTTCGAGTGGCTTTGCGGTAATGTACACTTTCGTGACATACATGTAACAGTAACAGTGTCTTGAACATGGGACCAAACCAAACCTGGGGACAGGGGCATAATAATTATCCTTTTTATTTAAATGTCCTGTTTTTATTTATTTAAATTTAAAGATTTAAAGGGAATAATGAAAAGAATAATAAAATTTGCAAATAATAGTTTTATTTTAAAATATGCACACATTCACTTTAAATCACATTCAGTTGTGAATTACATGAATCACACCTATATTTTCTATGTAAAACAGAAAATACCTAAACAAAAAAAACATAATACTGTCGGCTGTTTAACATTTCTTTCATAAAACATTTGGCAAATATGTTTAGCTACTTACATCTTGTACTCTTCACTGTTAAATCTAAAGTGCTGGGACACACACTTAGCTACTCTGAACAGTAAAGCTAGTCTTCTCTAATTTGATTGGCTATCGTAATCATTTTGGCAATGATGAGCAATGATCCTGTAAAACGTCATCCTAACAACACAGCAGACCAGCATTAGGAACAACAAACATGCCATTCACTATTTCAAAGAACAAAATGAACAAATGACATGGTATGTAAGCTTAAAGTTCATTACACAAATACACACATATAAAATATATAATATTAATGCACAATTAAATGCATATGCATGATGTATATCTTGCAGAAATTTCTCTGATCATAGGGGAAATTACTAGCTTTGTTTGCCCTAGCATGTCATGCTTAGACTTGTCGCAATGTTGTATTTAAAAGACTTTTTTTTTTAGAGCTCATATGTGAACAGTTTTTGAAATGCTGGTAAATCAGCTGCAGCATTTGCTGGCTTAAGCAGTAGTAACTTCAGTTCCACCTTTGTTGCAGTGTGTGCAACTGCAGTGGTCATAAGGTTAACTGCATTGTGGACTGCATTTGCCATAAATAATATTTGAACAGTTTGTCCAATTTGATAAGATTACAGTTTCAACAGAATTTACAACAGTATATTACATTTACATGTAATCATTTAGAAGATTTTTTGTAATCTTTTTTTTTTTCCAAAGTGACTTACAAATGAGGACAATAGAAACAATCTGTCATCATTTCTGTTCTGATTTGTGAATGGCAGACATCCCACTTTTCCTGCAGTGTCTGGCATATTGATAGCGGCTCTCTGACACCTACAAATTCTATGCAAAATCCCAAAAATTGAGTGAGAGAGAGAAGCCCTGTTTCTAGGGTATTTTTGGTCATTTCATCAAAAGTTGTCAGCATCTGGAATGGTAACGCTGTAGATAACAGATAGAAAGCTGTTTTATATGTGAATAGTAGATGTGGTGCATTCAGGGCCGCGTTATCCTAATGGGCAACATGGGCTGCAGCCCAGGGCTCCGAACACTAGGGGCCCCTGAGTCAATTCTCTTTTACATTTTATAGGGTTGCCAACCATTCCGTATCATCCCATATTTAAGGCATCAGTTTGTCCGATGTATTTGCAGGCATACGCCATATGACCACCTAGACCATACAAATAACAAATACATTTTTCTTTTTACAAATCATTTTTTGAATTGCGAACGTAGCCGCTCAAGGAAGGTTTTAAGACCAAGCGGAATCCTCTGCCGCCTAGTCGCTACCGCTTCACAGCGAGTGATTCGGTTTGGTCGAATGCGAAGATGTGATTATTGATCATAAGCACAACATGCAGCTAGAAAACATACTATCTACCTTTTACTATTTGCAATAGTTGGACCGAGGCTATGGAATAACCTTTATGTGTGAAAGCTTCAAATTCTGAGTTTAAAACAAATTTGAAATCTTATTTTCTTACCTTGGCTTTTTAAACTTTGTATGTTAAATTATCTTTTGAGTTTACTGATGTTGATCTTTTTACTGGTTTTTATTTTATATGTACAGCAGCACTATGGTCAACTGCTGTTGTGTTTATCAGTGCTTAATAAATATAAATACAAATAGAGGGAAGATGTGTTTCACTATTGTGAGTTAATGTTTTTAAATAGAAAAATAAAATTATACATTTTTAAAATGTCTATAACTTCTAGCACATTATAAGAAGAGCAGAAAGAAGCCCTTTTAGTGGTGAGTGATATTTTATTTGCTGGGCTATTGCTGATTTGTAAGATTACTCGATAATATTTTTTTAATTGATGTAGGCTACATTAGGGCTGGGCGATAAAACGATAACGATATGTATCGCGATAGACGCGTGATCGATATCAATAAAAAATGTGTTCGATAAAACATTCGATATTTTTTATTCTTCGTCGGAAGAAAACAGAGGTTGCATTAACAAAGGCACCGCTCTCTGGTAACCTAGCAACGTAGGGAGTGACACGCTAACAGCCAATCATGTAACAGTATCAGTTTGGTTGCGCCATATTGTTGTCTCGTGCTGGTCTGCTGCTGGATTCCTTTTCATAAGCAGAAAATGAGTGCCGCAGCGAGCGAGGAAATTGTAAATAAGAGAGGAAAAGTCAGCTCGCCAGGATGGCAGTGTTTTGGATATTATAAGTCTGACCGTAGTCAGACCAATGTCGTCTGCAAATTATGCAAGACCGTCATCCCTGCCAAGACTGGTAATACCACGAACTACCTCAGTTTTATTTATGTTTACAAAACACTGCACATATTTTAAAAACACTTTATTCACCAGAAGGTGAACAGCTAGTCAACTTCCTAGCACTAAACTTGGGACAAAATTCTCAGGATTCTCTGTTTATATTTAACACTTTGCACTATTTTATTACACTTTATTAAACATTTCTTACATTTTCTTTCATTTTGCACCTTAAATGTTAAGAGATAATTGTTAAGTGTTCATTGTGACTTTAGACTTATGTTTACATTTTAATTATTTGAGTTTTCCATGGTTGTTTACATTTCTGTCTTAATAACTGAGGGGATTATGATCAGAGGAAGGTTAAGTTTAAAATAAAAATGTTTAAATGTAATATATCTTTCTCCTGGTCCTTATTTTAAATGGGTCATAAAAAATATCAATAATTATCGATATCGACCGATATGAAACACTGATATCGTGATACAGTTTTCAGCCATATCGCCCAGCCCTAGGCTACATATTTTGGTCCCACTTTATATTAGGTGGCCTTAACTACTATGTACTTACATTGGAATTAATCATTTGGTACAATGCACTTATTGTGTACGTACATGTTTTTACATTGTACTTATATTTTTTAAAATACCTATATGTAATTACATCTGTAATTAATTTCTGTAATTACATTTATAATTACACTGTTGACCCATCCCTTACACCTTAACCCACCCTTAAACCTACCCAGACCACCAAACCTGCCCCTAACCTTATCCCCCTCAATAGCAGCAGAAGTGTTTTGCAATACAATATGAACAAAATAAGTACATTGTACTTATTTTTTGAAGCAAGTACATAGTAGTTAAGGCCACTTAATATAAAGTGTGACCCATATTTTTTTTGCCTCCTATGGGATTATGATGTGCGCTTCGTGTTCGTTTATTTTTCATTTCACGAATATATCGTGCCTGTCTTTATACAGTAGCCTATTTGATCGCATTTTTGAGTTTTGATTGGCGTGTAACGGAAGGGGGGAACGCAAAGGCTTAACGCGGCACTGGGTGCATTTACCAGAATAGTTTTAACAGGTTTTTTGTATGAAAGTGACTACGCTTTCTTCCTTTGTTTTCATATGCTGATTTGAACTTTATTTGTAGGATTGCAAAAGATCCCCGCTTTGATCGATTACCTTGCTCACACAAAGGAACATATGCTGATGACTGCTTGGTGCAAAGAGTAACGCAGGTATGAGAACTTCGTAATCTGTGTGTTTATAATTGTTTACCTTTACTAAGATGGCAGCATCATTATTTGTAACAATTTTCACCTGAGATTTGGAACCAAATTACATGTAGCAATCTGTGTTGCATTATATGCCAATTGTGACAGTGGGTAAAAAAAAAGGGTAAAAGCACTTTTATTATATTATTTTTCCCCCCAAAATGTATTAAAGATATCTTAATATCCTAGACCTTTTTTTCTGGTATCTTCATTTGAAGGCCCTATATGGTTACAGAGCTATAACGGAATCATAGTTTGGCTCCAAGAATTTGTTAAATTGTACACATTTTCAGTGGTCAAAAACCAAATGTGGGTAATTTTGCATACAGATGATATTTTTTTCTTTTAAAGATAAACAACTGAACTTCAGCTAATTCAGGGTGCCCATGTAAGAGATGTAACCATGTGACCTTTTGTATTCGGGTCAAATTTTGACCTGAGTATCAAATGAGGCTTTACTCATACTGTTATGCAGACTTTTTTGATCAGTGAGTTAGATCATTTACAGTTATACACAGGTAGATGTTTTTGTTGTTGTTGTTTTTACAATGTGCTAAAAGTAGACCTATACATTTTATCAGTTCGTGCATTCCCTGGGAATCGAACCCATGACCTTGGTGTTACTCTACAGAAGCTACAGGAATGTGACTTCTCTCAAAAAATTAGCTTCAAAAAATCTCACAACATTAGGACTGAATTTTGATAAACATGAATATGCACACCTACTGATGTTTTTTTTTTCATGGTTCAATTTAATAAAAAAAGAGGGTAAAATGTTGTGAAAACACTAACATTCAAAACTTGAAAATAATTGCATATTCATTAATTAATTAGAAGTTACTGATCAAATACAATATGGCTTTAGATCAGAAATATGACTGTTTAATAATCTTTCATTCCACCAGGTCCAAATGGACCCAGTAATGCAAAAGTCGAATGCAGATTTTGAATGCATTATGAAGGTTAAAGGAACACTCCACTTTTTTTGGAAATAGGCTCATTCTCCAACTTCCCCAGAGTTAATAAGTTGAGTTTTACCGTTTTTGAATCTATTCAGCCGATCTCCGGGTCTGGCGATAGCACTTTTAGCATAGCTTAGCATAGATCATTGAATCCAATTAGACTGTATCCCCCAGCTACCGGGGACTACTTTCAGGCGCTGCGTAATATCACTGCGCCTGCTGCGGCCATGTTACGGCAGCAAAGTTCCTTGATTATTACGCCGGAATGAGAGTAGTTCCTAATCATATCAGCCTAGAAAATCGCAACTTTTCATTTTCCGCCGATCTTAGTACACGATATAACTACAGAAGAGTCAAGTTTTAAATAGGACAAATATCGAAACTCTTTGATCGTTTTAGAACGCGATGCTACTGGTCTAATCGGATTCAATGATCTATGCTAAGCT
Source organism: Acrossocheilus fasciatus (assembly GCA_036784905.1). Classification (NCBI taxonomy): domain Eukaryota; kingdom Metazoa; phylum Chordata; class Actinopteri; order Cypriniformes; family Cyprinidae; genus Acrossocheilus; species Acrossocheilus fasciatus. The sequence goes on along the minus strand of CM071954.1, from coordinate 27,392,006 downwards.
ATGCTAAAAGTGCTCTCGCCAGATCCGGAGATCAGCTGAATGGATTCAAAAACGGTAAAACTCAACTTATTAACTCTGGGGGAGTTGGAGAATGAGCCTATTTCCAAAAAAAGTGGAGTGTTCCTTTAAGGCACAGCAAATGTGGAGGGTTCACAAAAGCAAGCAATCAAACAAACAAATAAATAAAATGAGATTCTCAAATATATATTAGGAGTAAAAATGAAGTAAATTCACAAATCAATAAAATAAGTGAAACTATGAAACAATTCTAATTTCAGAGCTGATACCCTTTATATTATGACTAAATCGTTCCCATTTGTTTCATTAGCACAAATGTTACATTGTGGCCACGGTGGACAGGGACCTAAAAAGGAGGATTCGGAAGATCCCAGGCGTCCCCATCATGTACATCTCCAATCACAGGTACTCAAGCTCTCTTTGCTAAGTCTTACCTTAATGTTACTGAGTGGGTCTGGCGGGTTTGCCTGATCAGCTGGTTGAGTGCAAGTGAGAAAGCTTAGGTTATGTGCAAACTCCAGAATTTGACTGAAGTCAGATGATTTCTGCTTGCAGTAGTGATGATCTGGCAGTGTTTGTGTACTTTTTCATAGATTGAGTGGATTAGATGCAATATCTGTTAAATACACAGACTTTTTAAACCTTTTTAAACTTGCAACAAACTTTTCATTCAAAATTTTAAGTACTGCTTAATAAATCATCTGTATATAGTTGAATAAAGTTTAACATAGGCCAATACTATTAAAATAACATTAAAATTGCATTTTATTTTCATTTTATTTTTGTATTAGAGATGCATGAAATGAGTTAGTTCTATTATAAAAACACAGATTTGTGAGCAGTACTGGAAATGAATCAGCATAACATGAAACAAACATGGTCCCTCTGGAGAAGCTGCACAGATTGAGCCAGCCAGCTGCTCTCAAATCGCTCTCGCAATACTTTGATGGCATACGTTACAGTGACGTGGCATTGTCACCTTCTCAAGTCAGACAAAATTTCGAACTGGCCTGCACTGCTCAAGTCCGACCGATTTGAAATTGTTGACCGATTATTGTAACAGAAGAATATTACCTTGTCATCTGTGTAATTTAATAGAACTCTTATGATTTTTTTTTTTTTTTTTCTTCTTCAGGTATAACATTGAGAGGATGCCAGACGATTATGGCGCACCACGGATGTAGATGTTTGTTTGTTTGTTTGTTTGAGTCTTCTGGGGAAGGTGGGGGAAAAATAGGAGGAATATGATCTGCAACCAATGAAAATGACCAACTCAAATCTAAATGACTTGTCCAAATCTAGTGGCTGTTGTGAGGAACTTCGGTGATCTAGGACGTCCTCTTCTTGATATTAATGTGTTATTGATTTAAATGATTTGGTGTCTCCCATCAATGATATTGATTTAATCAAACATATTGTAATAGTTAAAGACTACTAGGCAATTTAATATGTTAACAGCTCACTAATGCAGTTTTAAATAATAATGAACCTTTCTTCTGAAGCCACTCCCTGGCACTCTTTTATGTTCATAGGATCTTTAGGATTTTTTTGTTTTTTTTTGTCTTCATCTTAACAATGACATCTCTGTCAGTTGTTTACACATTTGATTGGATCCCTTCTGCTTGGAGGCTGTCATAAATAAAAATCACCATAGATTAATTTATCAGTATCCTTGTTTATGTCAAATTGTTGTTTGTAAATTATTATTGTTAATTGTCGTTGGCTTCTTGTGGCTAAAACCATATTTACATTCTGCAGTGCTACACACAGGATGACTTGAATGCAGTTAATTGTAATATAGGCTACTGGGACAATGTACAGCTGGCTAATTTTTTTTTTTTTTACCATCTTGCTTTTGCTGTTCTAAGAATGATATATGATATATCTTAAAATCACTACACTGCTGTAGGTGCGCCAAGCAGTATGTGTAAAATTAGCGCAAATCAGTTACCATTGTTATAAATACTTGCATAGGACTAACTGAGCATTGAATTTCTCAGACCACCTTGCTAAAACTGTGCGGTCCTGCAGATTTGCTTTATACAACATTAGGAAGATCAGGCCCTTTCTTTCAGAACATGCACCAGTCTCAATTAGCCCAACGAAGTACACTTAGCGAGGTTTATATATATATTTTTTTGTTTGTTTTAATTTTGATGATTAGAGCTTACAGCTCATGAAAGTCAAAAATCCAGTATCTCAAAATATTTATGCACTCAATTCTTGGTCCTCCTTTAGCACAAACTCCAGCATCAGTGAGGTGTGGCATGGAAGCAATCAGCCTGTGGCACTGCTGAAGCTCTCTGTATTGTTGGATCGACTGTTTCTCATCTTTCTCTTGAAAATATCCCATAGATACCATATGGGGTTCAGGTCAAGCATGTTGGCTGGCCAATCAAACACAGTAATAACATGGTCAGCAAACCACTTGGAAGTGGTTTTGGCAGTGAGGGCAGGTGCTAAAGTCCTGCTGGAAAAGGAAATCAGCATCTCCATAAAGCTTGCCAGGAGATGGAAGCATAATGTGCTCCAAAATCTCCTGGTAGACGGCTGCGTTGACTTTGGACTTGATAAAACACAATGAACCAACACCAGCAGATGTCACGGCACCCCAAATCATCACTGACTTTGTAAACTTCACAGCTTCACTCTTAAAAAAAGTTAAATATAACCCAGCGCTGGGTAAAATATGGACGAACCCAGTGATTGGGTTGTTTTTGACCCAGTGGTTGGGTTGCTGCCCAGAAGGTTGGGTTAAACATTTAACCCATCTGTTGGTTGAAAACAACCCAGCATGTGTTCTGTCCCATATTTACCCATTTTTAAAGTGTTCTGTGCCTCTCCAGTCTTCCTCCAGACTCCAGACCTTGATTTCCAAACAAAATGCAAAATGTACTTTTATCTGAAAAGTGGACTTTGGACCACTGAGCAACAGTCCAGTTCTTTTTCTCTGTAGCCCACACTGTATAAAAAAAATTCTGTAAAATTTACGTAAAAAAACTGGCAGCTGTGGTTGCCGGAATTCTACCGTAATAAATATAGTAGCAACATTTTAGGTTTTACGGTTTTTACTTAAATTTACAAGTAAATACCGTAATTTCATTAACTGATATAATGTTAATATACCAACCTATTGAAGTACTGAAATCTATTTTGTACCTTTGAAATACACTGATAACCACCAAATGCAGAAGATGATGAGAAAGTCACACGATGAACCAAAGCCAATCACAAGCAGCTTTTAAATAATAATATATATAGAAGTTGCACAGTGTCATTCGCACAAACACTAAACACCATCATGGTGAGATTCGTTAAACTGAAATATGCAATAAACATTAATTTAACAACATTAGATGTAACATACAACCCTAATAAACATAACTGATAAGAAAAAACTAAGACAAAACAAAGTTATTTCAAATAAAAAACAAAATTTGAAATGCAATGCAGGGAATTCTGGGAACATCAATTTACGGTTTTTCCCTGTAAATTTTACATTCTTTTTCACTTATACCATAAATGGTATTTTGCCGTAAAATTGTCTGAAATGTCTATTACAGTTTTTCACCGTATATATTAGGTGTATGAATGCTTGACTATTCTCAAGCTTGCGGTCATCCCTGTTGCTTTTCCTACCCAATTTCTTCCTTCCTTTGCATTTAATATGCTTTGATACAGCACTCTGTGAACAGCCACCTCTTTCAGTAATGACCTTCTGTGACTTACCCTCTTGTGGAGGGTGTCAATGATTGTCTTCTGGACCACTGCCAAGTCAGCAGTCTTCCTCATTATTGTGGTTTCAAAGAACAAGAGATACCGGAATGTATACTGTAAGGATGTATCATTTAATGAAGCTCAAATGTAAATATTCTAATATTTTGAGATACTGGATTATTTACTTTCATGAGCTGTAAACTGTAATCATCAAAATTAAACAAAACAAAAAAACTTTTTAAATGTTTTACTTTACATGTAATGAAGAATATATGAAAGTTTCACTTTTTGAAATGTTACAATAAAAAAAGAACTTTTTCACGATATTCAATTTTTTTAGATGCTCCTGTATGTGTGTATATACTGTATATATAAATTTATATATATATATAAACCTAAGTGCACTATCACTTACATTTTATTGCTCTTTTGTTGAATTTGATTGCTTCTATTGTCCTCATTGTGTTCACTTAAATTTGTTCTGTAAAGTTTTTTGTCTTAAAAAAAGGACTTTATACACTGGAGAATGTAAAGGGAAGCAGAACAATAAATTGACATAGTAACACAAAATCTAGACCAAAGGCTTCAAATAAACTGCAGTGTTGAAAATACGGTAGCATAAAATAGAAAAAAAGTGTATGCATTTTTGAGAATGTCTCTGCATGTTGCCATTGTCATTTCCTACAATCTCAGTTTGTTATTAATGTGACTCTCCATCTGGCATTGAAAATATTGAATTACCTTTGCATCAGGCATGAAACTGCACAATCCAAACCAAGGTCTTGTGGATTTGCTGCAGATGGAAAGATTGAGCGATAGTGAAGGCAAAGCAAACATTCAACCTTGACACTTGATATGTGTGTTTATAGTGGAGATTTAGGACAGCGTTAATTACAGGTTAATTAATGTGTAAGTAAATCATGTAACAATTTGAAGGTTTGAATAAAAAAAACACCAGAACATTTTTTTTTCTGTACAAAATGGGGGGTGGGTGGGTGGAAGGATGGGTTTCCAGTCAACAATGTAAAAACGATAAAAGTCAGATATCTCAAAGACAAAACATTGTTCATTGAAACTACAGTACATATTCAGTCCTTTACTTCATTTACCTAATGGATTACAAGGTCAGCAAGGGAACAGTCACGCACTTGGTCGTGTGCGCGCACACACACACACACAAAACAGGCAGACGTAAGCAAGGTATAAAAGGTAGCTATACCTGTTTCTGAGAAGACAGATTGATCGCATCTCGCAGGAAGTCAAGAACAAAGGTAATTTTTCAAATGAAGTATTTATGAGCTTAAAGAATACATTAAAAATGTACAAATGTAGCAAATTAATTGTGTAGCCTAATGTATGTACACTTTTTAGCTGTTTTTTCTTCTATTATAGCCATCATGTTTTGGACAAGATATGCTGGAGCAAGTATATTATTGTTTTTTATGCTTATTCATCTTGGACAACTGTATCCAAGAAATGATATGAATAACTGTAAGTTGCTAACCAATGACTAAATTTTGATACTTCATATGGGACCATTTCCTTTAATATATGTTTATTTTATACAAGTTGGATGTGAGGAGTGCAAACTCAAGGAGAACAACATTTTCTCAAAACCTGGAGCTCCAGTCTATCAGTGTATGGGATGCTGTTTTTCTAGGGCTTACCCCACGCCGCTGAGGTCCAAGAAAACCATGCTTGTTCCAAAAAATATCACATCAGAAGCTACATGCTGTGTAGCCAAAGAAGTTAAACGGGTAAAATGTGCATTAATAACTGCTATTGCTGTAATATTATTTATATAATTATTTTACTCTTGAGTATATAACAAATATTTTTTTGTATTTATTTGTAGGTCTTTGTCAATGATGTCAAACTAGTGAACCACACAGACTGCCACTGCAGCACCTGCTACTATCATAAGTCTTAAAAAAAAAAAAAAAAAAAACATTGTGACATTCAAGATTTGCTTGTGTTTGCCTAAAACCAGTTATATTCCCATCTACCTGTCATTTTACGCCACTTATTAGAAGTTTGTTAGCTATGCATATTTAACTTTTCTACCATGCAAATTTCTTCGTAAATTGTCAAGGCTGCCGGGTGTTTTTTCCCCCCACCACTTCTTTCCCAAAAGGTTGCCATCATTATTGCAACCAACATTTTAAGAGCACAGAATGTGATATTTTATCATTAATAAAATGCAAGAAAACATCATCACTGCACTCTGCTTATTATTAGTTTAAGCCCTCTTTTACTGGTAATTGCTCACTTATTTTGTCATCTTATGTAAGATTGTTCAAATCCATATATTAAATAAAAAATATGATACCTTGTGACATGCTTTGTTTCTTCTTTTCTCCATCACTTTTATACTTGCTTTATCCTTTGTGTGGATTGAGAGTGATTGAAATTCCTGCCCACTTACAAATAAAAGTTTCAAAGTGGGCTTTTCACATAGATTTTCACCCCCCCCCCCCACACCCCAGTGAAAAGAAGGCATTAATAAAAAAAACAGTTCAACCTGATGCCATGATGGAACATACTCCCATGTGCTGAGAGAAACTGGTTTGTGATGTCCTGTTATGACAAAAGATTAACAGTGCAACAGGACCACCAACCACAAAATAACAACACATAATGTTCAACACTTTTAAATATGAAACCAAATCATTGTGTACTTTTCCTTTTCATTGTTCTTATCAAAACTGTAAATATGTATGTCTGTAATTTATTGTTACCAATGCAAATCCTTTTACCGAATACACTTAGCAAAAACAATATTATCTCAAGTTTGTTTTTGTTTTTTTATGTGATTGAAACGATAGTTATTTATTTATTTTTTCCCCTTCTTCTTCTTCTTCTTTAGTTAATTTCTGTGAAAAGAGACAGCCACATTCCGCCTGCGCCATTGCTGGGACAGTGTGCGATGCGAAGTTTCGAATACTACTATGACCAAAGATGGGTGATAAATATTAATTACGGTGCTTTGATGTACTTCATAGCAGTTACTATGGCGACTGCTTCACAATCATAAATATTAAATATGCCTTGTAGACATCGCTTGGTTACGTTGCTGTAATGCAGATTTTCTCTTGAATATTAATTAGGTTGTGCTGACGGTGCTCGGTAACCCTCTAATAGCGAATGCACGGGTCATGAATATTTGGATAAGGCCTTGGCCGTAGTAGTTTGAGATATTTGGGCTGGTGTGAATGCAGCGAAGATGGCGGAGGAGGAGGGCAACGCGACTGAGGTTGTGGCCCTCAGACACAAATTTCAGGATCTCATCTCTGAATTAAAAAGGAGCTCCGAGTCGACGCTAGATGCCTCCAATAGTTTTTGTCAGGATTTCTGTCAAGTACGACTTTATTCATGCGTTTTAATCTATCAGTCTTTGTTCGTGGACGATGCTGCATGTTTGCATCGCTGCACCAACGATAACAAAACTAACAATAATAATACAGTCATTCATAAATGTGATGGGTAAAACACAGAAAGCTGTGTGATGGAGAGATGAAGCGTGATTGTCTTTTAAAGTCATTAAATCTTGCAACATGCCGTTTGTTTGTATGGTATGGTCACAGCTCCTGATGGCTAACACATTAGCTTATTGTAGCAGCAGCCTGTACTTTTACTCAGGAAAAAAAAAAATATGTGTGTTATATATAATCCTATAACCGTTATCTATATAAACACTCAGCAGATATAACTTAAAGAGACAGTGTTTTAATTGTTGTCTCTTTTATTGAAGAAAACTGCTGTTCTCAATTCATTATTTATCAGTTTGTGACAAATTTCTTTGACCAGCAGATTCAATAAATCATGCTAGGATCCTATCAATATATGATTTTAATATTTTTAATTTGCATATCATATAAATCACTGCTGTTTTGTCAGATCCAGCATGTACCATATTTCATTATTGCTCTTACTACTGTTACATCCCTTTGTTGGATAATGGCTTTGGGCTGGACCATTCATTTATGGCTCTCTTTTTCTTGCAGGTTTTGATGCATCATGGATGTCAGTGGAGACCAGATGAAGATCCGCTTCCTCTTTTGGAGATGTATACAGTAGCTATAATGTGTTGTGCTGAGGCCAGCCCGTTCCTCAGCCCTGAATGTGAACACGTCACAGATGTGCTGGAGAAGTTGTCATGGTGAGTATATTTTTTATTGGTATTCTCTCTGTATTGATATAACACAATAGCTTTGCATGCTTGTTCTCTCCTTTGAGGTTATTTATTTATTTATTTTTAGTATCACTTGAACTGAATATGAGGTTTTAACACATTAAAACTAAAGGTTAAGTTAAACCAGAAGTCTCCAACCTTTTTTTCATTTGAGAGCTATTTTTTAAAAATGAAAGTGGACTAGAGCTACGCATGTTATCCAATACATATATCTCTTAAATAATGTATCAATCCACACTGTTATACTTGGTATAATACATGTTAAAATGTCCTGGACACACACTGAAATAAAGTATTATGCCGAGAACCAACAAAAAGTAGCAGCACTATGCACTTTTTTTTTTTTTTTTTTGCATAAATATTCATAACATGTTATCTACTGACATGCACTACATGTTGAAATAAACTTTTGAGCGAAAAAAAAGAAAGAAGAAGCAATAAAATCTCACATTTCAGCCTTTTTACATTTTTATATATGAAAGGATGAGTCAAAATGATAAATTATGTTTTATCTGCTCTAGGGCTGTCACTAACGATTATTTTGGTAATCTGGGGTCTCATTTATAAAACTCTCCGTAGATTTCATCCTAAAAGTGTACGTAGGCACAAAAGCTAGACTTTGCCATGCGAAAACCATGTGTACGCCAGAACCTACGCAAAAAAACCTTTATAAATCCCAGTCTGGGGACGATTGTGTGTAGGTGCATCTCCACCCCGACTCCTCCCCGAAATCACCATATATGGAGCTTACAACGCCTAGTTTTACTATGCATAACCTCATCTGCATATCATTTCTATGCATATTCCCATCCACATGACACCATGTTTAACACCGTCAAAGGTACAACACATTAAGGAAATTTGAGATACAGATTATAAATGCCATTTGTGCCATACACATTAATTTTTATTGCTAAAAGTCATCCAGTATCCTTGTTATGTTTTTGAATAAATATATCAAACTATCCGTAAAAACTGTTTAAAATAGTTCTCAGAAAAATAATTTAGAATAGAGTTGATCTCATTCATTTCCACTGGCCAAATAATATTTCAGTTGTTTTTAAAAATTCTAATTAAATTAAATTAATGCAGTTTTACTGATAAGGTGAACATCTTTTAGCTATTTTTAGTGGGAAAATATAGGCCTATATTTATTGCAGTGTAAATGCAATTATCTGACTCTGCGCGTCACTGACAAATTATTTTAAAAAGGAAACGTGCAAATCTTACCGTTTTCTTCAAGGTGTATCCTTCAAATACAGTGGTATTTTTCATGCCTTCACACGACATCAACACCTCTGTGCAGCTGCGGTTGTACAGTTATCATTGGACCTATTCAAACCGGACAATAGACCGTTCCACCGAATCCAGCCGTGTCCGCCATAATATCGAAGTAAGTGTGCATCGTTGATCAATGTTCTCGCTAAAAATATCTCATAACACGAGATGTGCAGTTTAGTTTAAAGATAAATTATTGTGCACCTATAGCACTCCTCGCTGTCATTAAAACATAGCATGCCACAGGAAAAGTAATCAAGCGCATCCACTACAAATAGGCTATGTCTAAACTCATATAGCTAATTTTGATTTAACTTCTGTGTAATGACTTTTCATTTGACTAATTTTGACTAATTTCAATGACTAATGTAATTTCAGTGCTTATCTCCATTAATGAGAGTGAAATATTTAATGAAAATGTGTATATCGAAATGAAAACAGTTTAAAATTGTTGTTTACTTCATTACTTTTCCCTCTCCAGGAAAAAAATCTGTATGCATGGGTCAGAGGTTGCGTGCAGGTGCGCAAATTTTCCAGTCAAGATTATTTTTTATAAATCCCACCTTTTGCGTAGGAAGTGGCGTACGCCTCTTTCAGGGCAGGTTTTGTGCATACGCAACGATTATAAATGAGGCCCCTGTTGATTATTTTGACGATTAATCACATAATTACAATTAATTTTTTTGTGGTAATAAAAATAGACCTAAGCGAGCAATAACATTTACAATTACTTAAAATACATATATAGTAATTAGGCAATAATAATTAGTTCAAATAATGTATCAAAAGCAAGTAATCATATGGTTTTATTAAACAAAACCATTAAAATACATACTATATTATAAACAATAGAGCTAACATACATTACGCATTATAACACATGCCTGCAGAGGGCGCCAACAGCCTGACGATTGTTTTTACAGTTAACTGCGTGATCTAATCCTTGTTTAATATTGACTAAACAACATTTAATTTAAATGTCCACCTAAATTTTAATATTTGGCCATTTCTTCACGATAAATTCTACAGCCACTGTAATTTCTTGAATTTGTGGACATCAAAGCGTGTAAACTCGGAGTGAGGGTTTGAGCTTTTATTTTGAAATTACGGTGAACAGTTAGCATATTGAGAAAGATATTGATGTATTCTCCTAGGTTTGCATAGGTTTATAATAGTGCTGTCAAACGATTAATCGTGTCCAAAATAAAAGTTTTTTGTTTACATAATATATGTGTGTGTATTGTGTATATTTATTTTGTATATATATATATATAAATAAACACACATACAGTATATATTTTGAAAATCTATAATGTATATATATTTATATTTATATTCATGTAATGTATATCATATATAAATATATTTAATGTATAAACGTAACGTTTTTCTTAAATATATACTTGTGTGTGTATTTAAATATACATAATAAATATACACAGTACACACACATATATTATGTAAACAAAAACTTTTATTTTAGATGCGATTAATCGTTTGACAGCACTAGTTTATAAATGATTCACCTTACAAATCTGATTAAATGGCGCACGTTGCTTTCCCAGACGAACGTTATAATAAACCCAAACTCATAAACAATATGCAGGGATGAAATTTGAGACGCTCCACAGTCCACACATGTAAATGATAACAGTTCGTGTGGAGCAGCATTTATTGTGAATGGAGTCGCTCTGTCACACACACACGTGACCTACACACATGTACATAATTAAAGCACATATATTAAACCTGCAATGCATATATCAATTTAATTGAATTGTAGCGTTTCTGAATTCACAATAGCATTATGCTTTATTATGATTTTTTAAATGGGTTTAATATATCATGCAGCCTTGGAAAACGGTCTAATAAAGCGTTTCATGGATTCTCGTCCGTGAAATGTGCCACTTCCGGTATTTTGCCAATTACTTGACACGGGCAAAATGAAATCAATGATTTTTTTAGGTTACACTTTATTTTGATAGTCCACTTTAGACATTCTACTAACTATAAGTAACTTTGTAACTACATGTCAACTACATGTAATCTAACTCTCATTAATTTGCAACTACATGTCTAATAACTCTCTGAGTAGACTGTTAGGTTAGGTTTAGGGTTAGTAGAATAAGTTGATGTATACTTGCAAAGTTTCTCATAGTCAGTGTGTTGTATGTTGTGGACCCGTCAAAATAAAGTGTTTGAAGATATTAAGCAGTCAGTCTACTAATATTCTAATGACTGCTAGTTGACATGTAGTTGCAAAGTTACTTACTGTTAGTAGAATGTCTAAAGTGGACTATCAAAATAAAGTGATACCTTTTTTTCAAATACTCAAATAGAATCGAGGATGCGGTGCGGTGCGACGCAACACAAATCCCCGACAGTAAACTAATGCTTCGTTCTGTTTATGATGAACTGACACAAATTACAAATTATCTGCAAAGGTCGCTTTGTCGCGTGATGTGTGAGGTGACCATACATTTTGTGTAACAAAATTAGTAATTTTATATCATGATAAAAATATCTTTCTAATCTAGTTAATTTTGCTGCAAAATAAAGTTATGATGCTAAAATTTTATATGCTATATACATTTTACAGTTATCAATACCAGTGGTGAAATAGCAGCAAAAGCTAATACTAGTTTAACATTTAGAAAGTACTTTTAACTTCAGTTGTTTCAGTGCAATATACAACTAGTAATGAAACTTTTGACTTATTGAATGATTTTACTGTTTGCTCTGAAACCCCTTTTTGTAGTGGTCTTTGCCAAGTCATGTCCACTAAGTGGGTCAATTAAAAAAACCTAAGAAAAATGTAATAAATTTATTGTCACTCTGGTGAAATGTAGAGTGCGTATATAATATCATCTTTAAAGTTTTAAAAGCCTGAGATTTGGAAGAATCTTTAACATACAGATGTGTGGCCCATAGTGAAAGTAAAAAAAATTTCTTCAGTGTAAAAAAATGATCAAGATCACATCCTAATTCACTTTTAAGAAATCACTTAAATATTAACAAAGTACAGAGAAGGCATTTTAATTTAATTAAATTAATTAATTTATTTATTTTCTCTCCTAAATGTTTAATCATTCAAAGTATTTGTGTTTTTACAATTTATATAATTTTGTGTTGATTCATATTTAAATTGTTAGAAATATACTTACAGATATTAAAAAATGTGTACAATTACATTTTGTTGCACAGTAGCTTACACTTGATTCATTTCAAACTTTGAATTTAATTTAAGTTCAAATAAGTAAACAGTCAGTAATAAAATAAGAAAAAATAAACTAATTACAAGCAATAGCACAAATAAACCAATAGAATAAAGATATAAATGAAATTAAGTAGATGACCTTTTTTTCTTCAGTACAATATTAAAGATTTTTAGCTGAAACCATGGTCTTTGGTGATTCCTAAAATGCAATTTAACAGCTCACATCATTTTGAGAGTCAAAAAAGCATTAAATTAATACCCATGTCCCCTTATGATATATTAGGCGCTTTCGCACCGGAAGAACCTTTTCATAGTTTCTAGAACTATTGACGGAAGTTCTCACTTTTTAGCGTGTTTGCACCGCAGGAACTAGGAATGTATTAAGTTGTAGGAACTTTCTTTGGGAGAACTAAATTAGCTCCTACTTCAGAGTAGGGTCTAAAACAGTTCTATATGAACTACCAGTGACGCGGTGTACGCTGATTGGCCAAACGCATACGAAACGATGCGGTGCAACCCAGCATTTTTGAAAAACCATGTAAACACATTTACTCCACGAACATGGAAAACAGCAATAACAGCTTTAAACTGTTGTCTGCAGCGTTTTGTTCTTTTCTTTTGCTTCGTCTTAAGTAAAACTATGCGCAGTATCTTCAATCATGTGCCAAAAATATACAAATATATTTTAATTTTCACATAGGAGCATATGGGAGACTAAAGCTGTGCCCAAAATCAGTATTTTTTCTGTGCGATGTAAGAAGGTGTGCAGTCTGACCATTTTCAGACTAATTATTTTGGGCTGAAGGGGGAGCAGCTATACTATAACTATAGAGTATAGTTGTTGGGTTTTACATTTGGACATTTGTTTGTTTGTTTTTTGTTGGCATGCCTAAAATGAAAGCTGATGAATATATTTTACAAATATTTAGTAAATATTTATTCTTCACTGACCAGTGCATAATGCTGACTTAACGCTGATGGTCGTGTCATGTTTTCAAAGTCTAGAAACTGGTCATGCTGCCTGGTTTGCAGAATGGGTGGTATTTTCCATTTATACAGAGAGAGTTTAGTGGCTAACAGAACTCATTATGTCATTCTTTATTGTTTTAAATATGTCATTCAGCTGTGCAGCAATTCTAGTTCAAATTGCTGCAGAGCTGCAGTTCTCTGGGGTGCAATGTATATACCTTAACGTCCATATTTGCTTACTGATTTTTGTTCACTATTTAACCATATAGTGGCCTGCTATGCTGTTCATTAAACAAAAAATTTGTGCATCAGTAAACAAATGAGTCATTTTTGAATTTGGAAGTGAATTTACTCATTAGATGTTCTTGTTTCCTCTTAGGAGCTGTCTGAATCTTCTGTTGTCATTCTCTGAGAAAATCCCTGGTGCCTTATGGGAAGAGTTTCAATCTTCTGTCAAGGTCAGAGACAATACTTAATTGCATGTTTTATTACCATAAAGGTAACATGCAGCATATGGGGAATTATTGGATGGACCTAGATCATTAAACTATGAGGCAGAATGATAAAGCATATTAGAGAGCATATTAGCTTCATATACGCATCAAATTTTGATAAAGGATCAGCTTTATCAACCTTGATTAAGGGCTTCATGAGTTTACAAAACACTGAAAACTATTTTCAATGCACATTTGATCTCTATGCTATCAGCTGAATGCCACAACCTCAGTGCACATGAGACTGCTATTGTGCAAGCCAGGAACAGCTAGAATGGCTGGACTCTGAAGTAGCTGAATAATGTGATATATTTTATTCACATAGTGAACAGAATCATATACACATACTATACATGTATACATGTGTACAAACAAATATTGTATGACATGATTATAAAGAAGCGACGTGATTATAAAAATAGCGCTGCTAGCTAGGCTGGACAATTATCATACCACATACCGGATGCGGTGTTTTCATTCAAATCAAAGCGTAAATATACGTAGAAGACGTATCCGTGTGGTGCAGCTGACACAGAACTGCGTATGCTGTTTGCGTCCAACGGATATTCTCCAAAATGGTGCTACGCTGACGTAGAGGAGACGAACTGTTGAATTTTTTTTTTGTTTTCTTTGCGTATAAAAAGTATTCTCGTAGCTTCATAAAAATTATGGTTGAACCCTTGATGTCACATAGATTATTTTACCGATCTCCTTGCAACGTTTCTGGACGTTGATCGTGATTATTACTTTGCTGTCTATGGGGGCGTCAGAGAGCTGTCAGAATGCATCAGAAATATCTTCATTTGTGTTCCGAAGACGAACTAAGCTTTTACAGGTTTGGAACGACATGGGGGTAAGTGATTAATGACAAAATTTTCATTTGAGGTGGAGTAACCCTTTAAGTATTATTGTTATTTTTTCTCGCTGTTTTGACATGGTATTGAGTATCGTGTACTATTAGCGGTATTGGTACTGACTACTAGATTTTTGGTATCGTGACATCCCTAGATGCAAGCTTTTTTAGTAGCAGGTTGGCATGGCAACTTTTGTATTTGACAGCAACATGGCAGAGTAGGCATTCAGCGCTGAACTTTTTTTTAAAACCCTTTCCTGAGTGTTGCGTCTCATGGTTTTAGATGCAATGAAGTGTTCTGTGTGAATGACCAGTAGTAACCTAGAGTAAATACTTGCATATATTAGGGGTGGGAATTGCAGGGTACCTCACGATACGATATAATCACGATACATGGCTCACGATAATGATAATATCACGATACAGCGATTCTGCGATATATATATTTCTAGAAAATCCTATAATGATACATCACGATATCTGTCTAAGTAAAATGCCTGTGAAAAGGTTAAGTGCACGTTTTCTTTCTTTATTCAAGTCCAAACTGTTAGAAAACAGAAAAAAAAAAAAAGTTCTGTAAAAAATGTATCATTTTATTCTTGGACTTATTAAAAGCTTACACGTTTCGTTTTCTCTGTGTGTAAATAAACACATTTAACTGCTTATCAAGCAGAAAAAAAAAACTAGATAGATAGATATAATATAAAAAATTAAAAAAATAACTTTAAATTCAAAATTTACCTGGAGTGCTTTCTCAACCTTTGTACTCCTCTCATCATAAAAACGGAGCCCCACACGAAGAAATAGCTGATCACATTGCATCTTTTGCGTGCTCAGGTTCGTTATTTCAAATGTAGATGCGCGGCAAGCACACACACTGCACATTTCTGCGCCGCATTGTGGCTCTGACAAGGTTTTGTTTCGTCCTCCTTCTGCCGGTTGGTGTCCACTGTTCACACTGCATAACATGCACTTGTAATATCTGAGAGAGAGGGAGAGAATCTAGTATTGTTCACATAAAACTGGACGCACCGGCGGCGCTCACTCATATAGCGAGGGAAATCCACCTGAGATACGAGCAGAGAGGTTAGGCTACTCATGAACTGAATACACGCTCTGCAATAATAACGTGATCAGTGCCTATGGTGCACGCTGATAGCTGTTCCGGGGCAGTTTTTTAGTTTTCATCTCCATAACATATATATAGCAGTACAGTTAATACAGTGGCTGGAAATCTGTTTATCCTTCGAGTAGGCCAACATGAATTATTAATTGTGTAGTAAATAAAAAAAGTTTTTAAAAAATCTCATCACCAAGGACATTGTGATTTTTGGGTCACACGTCACTCAAGGTGCGGTGATGAGTATATCAGATGACCAATTCCCACCTTGCTCAGTTCAGAGCACCAGTCGTGGACTGTTAAAGCCTTTTCACACTGAACGTGACACTTTTGAATCAATAGATCCCTAATGGGGCTATTCACACCAGGCACGATCATTCGCGGTGCGAAAAAGCGAAGATTTTTTTTCCGTTGTGTGTGTCAATTTTTCTTCCTCGTTGCTCTGCGATGAAACAGGCCGTCCAATTAGATGAAGATTATTCTGCATGAGAGAAGAGAGTGGATGCTGAGTTCTTGTTATCATTTTTATTTGAGAACAGATTTATTCTCACGTTCTTTATACAGAATACCGTTTCTATTAATTCTCCACTGAATTATGTGATCTGAAGAGCACCGTCAGTTTTATTCCGCGAGCACAAGTGTTACAAGTCCACTCTAGAATGCACGTTCACCTTAGACCTGTCAATCATGTAATCATATCTCTTGCTCTTCTGTATATAAAAAAATTTGAGAAACATTTTTCTACACATGAAATATGAAAGCAAATATACATATGATTATGACGATATACACTGCTCAAAAAAAATTAAAGGAACACTTTGAAAACACATCAGATCTCAATGGGGAAAAATATCATGTTGGATATCTATACTGATATGGACTGAGTAATGTGCTAGGAATGAAAGGATGCCACATCGTTTGATGCAAATTAAAATTATCAACCTTAAGGGGTTGAATTCAAAGACACCCTGAAAATCAAAGTGAAAAAATTATGCAGCAGGCTAGTCCATTTAGCTGAAATTTCATTGCAGCAACTTAAAATGGTACTCAGTAGTTTGTATGGCCCCCACGTGCTTATATGCATGCCTGACAACGTCGGGGCATGCTCCTAATGAGACGATGGATGGTGTCCTGGGGTATTTCCTCCCAGTTCCGGACCAGGGCTTCACTGAGATCCTGGACAGTCTGAGATGCAACATGACAGCGTTGGATGGACTGAAACATAATGTCCCAGAGGTGTTCTATTGGATTTAGGTCAGGCTGCACCAGCGTAGGTTCTGACAATGGGTCCAAGGATTTCATCCCGATACCTAATGGCAGTCAGGGTGCCATTGTCTAGCCTGTAGAGGTCTGTGCATTCCTCCATGGATGTGCCACAGGGCGCCAGTGGTGGACCTGCCAATTCTGGTGTTCAATGGCAAATACCAATCGAGCTCTGGTGACGGGCAGTGAGCACAGGGCCCACTAGAGGACGTCGGGCCCTCAGGCCACCCTCATGAAGTCTGTTTTTGATTGTTGGGTCAGAGACATTCACACCAGTGGCTTGCTGGAGGTCATTTTATAGGGCTCTGGCAGTGCTCATCCTGTTCCTCCTTGCACAAAGGAGCAGATACCTGTCCTGCTGATTGGTTAAGGACCTTCTACGGCCCTGTCCAGCTCTCCTAGAGTAACTGCCTGTCTCCTGGAATCTCCTCCATGCTCTCAAGACTGTGCTGGGAGACACAGCAAACATCCTGGCAATGACATGTATTTATGTGCCATCCTGGAGGAGTTGGGCTGCCTGTGCAATCTCTGTAGGGTCCAGGTATCACCTCATGCTATCAGTAGTGACACTGACCCTAGCCAAATACAAAACTAGTGAAAAACTATGAGAAAAGATGAGTAGGGAAAAAATGTCAGTGGCCATGACATTAAAAACATTCCTGTTTTGGGGGTCGTCTCATTTTTGTCCATATAGTGCACCTATTGTTAATTTCATTCACACCAAAGCAGCAGAAACTGATTAACAACCCCCTCTACTACTTAACTGACCAGATCAATATACCAGGAGTTTAATTGACTTGATGCTATACTCTGAAAAAAGTGTTCCTTTAATTTTTTTGAGCAGTGTATTTTCTGTATATGTTTTTATGCAGCTCATGGTATTTTTATAATAAGGATGTTTATGCCAAATGACAAGCAGGTAGCTTTCAGTCCATTACAACATACAAAGAGTGCATGTCTGCCTATTACAGAATCAAAAGCCATTTTATATCACAATCACAATTTATTACAAGCACACAATGATGGTTTAAAGTGGGGTTTGATTAAAAACATTAATAATTACATACATTTTGAAATGTAGCTTGATGCTAATTGTACCTCTAATTATATTTTCAGATGCATTCTTGTAAGCATTATCGATAGTTTGTGTTTCTGATGAAGAACCAAAAGTTATTTATCTTAATTTAATGCTGTGTTGAGCAGCGAACGATGTAAAAGCCTTATACGAGATACATAGGCTACATTAGGAAAAAGTGCATTGCTGGTCGGCACCACTTAGTGTGCAGGCATGAATTAGCAAAAGGCGATCAATTGTTTCGCGCTCGGTGTGAAAACAATGTTCGTCGGCAATTCGCCTCGCTTTTTCGCATCGTGCTTAGTGTGAAACAGCCTTTAGTTTGACAATATGGGAGTGTTTCCCACAAGCTGTTCCACAATTTGAGATTCATTAACTGGAGGGAGTTGGTCAACTGATTTATCTGAAAGATTGGTGGTTCAGATAGCTAGTAGAGTCTTGGATCATCAACACAAAGAAGACACAATTTTAATAACATTAATGAAATGTATTAGCAAGAGATATGCAAGAGTAAATACAAGTGATAGTACCAATAAATGAATATGCACTGCTAACAGATAATAGACAACTAAACAAGAAGGAAGATACCAAATAAATCGTAGAAACAAATGGAGTGAACACAGAATGGCTAAAAGTCAAGTCAAGTCACCTTTATTTCTATAGCGCTTTTAACTATATAGATTGCGTCAAAGCACTTAACAGTATCAAATTGGAGGACAGAGTGTCAGTAATGTATAATGATAAGATTAAACACTCAATTTTAAGTTAAAGGCATTTCATTATTGAATTCAGAGATGTTATTGTCTAGCTCAGTTTAGTTTAAATAGTATCTGTGCAATCAAATCAGCAATAATCGCTAGAAATTAAGTGTCCCCAACTGAGCAAGCCAGAGGCGACAGCGGCAAGGAACCAAAACTCCCTCTGTGACAGAATGGAGAAAAAACCCTTGGGAGAAACCAGGCTCAGTCGGGGGAGGCAGTTCTCCTCTGGCCAGACGAAACCCGCAGTTCAATTCCAACCTCAGCCATGTCAGATTGTGTAAAGGGCTTATCTGATCCCGTGGTCTTGTCCCGATGGAGCATTTTAATTTATGATTTAATGTATTTGTCATATTTGTGTTCCTCCAAATGCAATGCTGTTGAGCTGAATGTAGCAATGGAAGAGATTTCTATGGCAATGTTGCTTATGGGAACCACTTAATGACTCTGGTGGAATTAATGATAAATAACTGCTTATTTATCTTTGAACAAATAATATGGCTGTTATTTGTAATGCTGACCCCAAGTAAATGTTAGCTAAACAGGTTAGAAAACATAAGCTGCAGGTATAAACTAAGCCAAGGTCTTTAGGAAAGAGGTTTGGTAAGTTTATAGTTAAGGCTGATTTATGCTTCTGCGTCAAACCTGCTTTGAAATTAGCCTGACGTGCACCTCTCCAAAAATGAAACAACGCATCAATTCTACACGGACCACAAGTGCTGTGATTGGTCTGCTAGTGCGTTCCACAGTTGGGTGATCAATGCAATCAGCATTAATTAAAGTTTCTTAAGGGTCAAGATCAAGTTCTGCGTCTCCTGCGCTTCATCAAGCCACTCCCATAATAGCTGTCACCACTCAAATCAATGCACTCCTCAGATTAACTGTATAGCATGGGTGCACGACTCCAATACAATTATAAAGTAATTATTTTATTATGAATAAATATTTGAATGAGTGAAACTGGCTGTGAGGATACTCTTCTAATAAAGTAGCAGTGGCTGGGACAGATTTTAAGTATCAATTCTGCTTAAAAAGATGTGATCTAAACCTGTTTACATGAAATTAGCCTGCTCCCTAGCAGGTTTAAACTAACAGGCCTATTGCTATGACAGCAACTCCGGGATGAGCTTTGAAGAACCAACCAATCCAAGATCAGGCGAAATCGCCAACAGTCAAATCCAGCTAACTGAGTTAGTGACATACGAAGAATGTACCCCAGGCAGCTGGGACAGATGGGTCTTCATGGGGTCCTTTACATCCTGGCTGCGTCATTAAGGAGCCGTGTGTTTCAGGTAGTGTCTGCCAATGTGGAGGTCCTTTGCGGACTGGGCTGCAGTGCTTTCAGAGCGGCAAGAGTCAGACGGGGTCCGCAACTGAAGGGCAGCCAAATGCAATATAGAAGGTTTACTGAAGAGCTCAGTTGAACCTTAGCGGTCTTGAAGTATCATTCCTTGTCAGGCCAGAAACTCAGAACGCTGTATCTATCCATCAGACTTTGAAGATCTTCGGTGTGCGAGGTCAGAGCGGCATCATCTGCGAACAGCATCTCCCTGATGAGCACTGTGCGGACCTTGGTCTTGGCCTTCAGGCGGGACAGGTTAAACAACTTCCCATCGCTTCTGGTGTGCAGGTGAACACCTTCTTCCGAGACCTTGAAGGTGAAGTTCAGCAGCAGCGAAAAGAAGATGCCGAACAATGTCAACTATATCACAAAGAATCTACAACATTCTATTACAGTGTTTTTGTATTTGTATATGACAATTTGCCGCTGCACATCTTTCACTTTCACTTAAGTTATCCGTCTGCCGCAGTCACACTAGACTTTAAGCTTACAAATGTTTTGGACACTGAAATGGTCGTGATGTGATGTAATGCTCTTCAGTGTATTTTAAAAAACTTAAGTTAAACACATAACAAATAATAATAAATCCAAAATGTAAAAACATGTAATGTACTCCAATTTTCTGCAGCGCTGCAGTTTTAAACTTATTCTTGTTATTCATGCCATAATGCATCGATCTTCTATTGGTAACACGGTTTCACGTGATATGAATTTGCAGGTGAGATTTCACCAAATTTGTACTTTGGAACTTAGGGAAATGTGAAACTTCTTTGCAGGAGCTTGCGTTTCCACTCTCCCAAATTTGCGTGCTTATGAATGGAAGCCAATGGAATGAAAAGTGTAGTGTGACATTCTCAGTGCTATATGAACAGAACTGCACTGTGGCAGTAATTGTCTGTCAAGTAATATAATGTGAAAGCCACACTGAACTGTATAATCATGTTGATGTCTTGTCTTTATAAGTACTTTGTTAATCATAAGAGGTTTCCTTTACTCAAATGAGTTGCGTTCAGCCATAGATTAAAAGTAGTTGCTTTGCATGCAAGCTGAAAGGCTTAAATGTCCTTTCTGTAAAAACAAAACATACAAAGCTGTTATTAACCTTTTAAAATGATGAATGCCTTTAACTGAAAATTGAGAGTTTATTCTGGTCATTTTACATTATTACACACTAATTTCCTATTTTGATATTGGAAAGTTGCTTTGACACGATCTGTATTGTTAAAAGTGCTATATAAATAAAGGTGACTTGACTTAAAATGTCCTGTGGATGAACTTGATTGGATTAATTTAATAATGTATTTAATAATTGTGATCAAACTTCCCAGTGTTATAGACCTCACCTAATTTGATACAGTCGCTATGATTTCCTGACTTAGAATACAGTTGTAACTTCAGCTAATGGTTTATTAAGATCTGCTGAATGGAAAAATAGGCTGTTTATGATTTTTAAGTTTTAAGGCACAAAAATAACTCGACTGAGTTCAGCAGCTCTCACAAGCCAGCTTAATATGGCTTCCAAAAGATACAGTAGGTTAGGTGACAAGTCAGTCAAGAATGCCAAAGACAGCTAGTGGATTTGAAGATATATAGTGTGCCTTAAAGAAATATAGTCCTCCCTCTTTCACCTCTTGAGATGATACACAATCTTTTCTCATCTTCCTCTTTATTTGATTTATTAAGCTTTTTTAAACAACAGTCCATTGACCAAAGTGCTGTACAAAATATAAAACACATAAAAGAACAATCACAGCCATTAAACTACAAATATGAACAAAACAAAATTACAAAAATGTTCCATTACATCTGTGACACTGGCCAATAGGAGCACAGAAGTGTGTTCGTACATGCTTTTAAACAAACTGAAACAGAAGAGAGAATGATATCGTTCCTGCGAGGTGGAATTTTACAATGGAGGAAATGTTCATGGTGCTATGGCAATAATACACCTACATTTATGATGTTTCCTCAAGGATCTTCTACGACAGAGTGAAAAAAGGTCAAATAAAAACGGTTTTACCTCCTTTCTTTTTGACAGTCCATACTGTTCTTTTCATGCAATCCAGATTTGTGTCCGATCTCATGTTTTCTTTCTTTTTTGGGCTTTTCTGGGGA
Organism: Acrossocheilus fasciatus; assembly: GCA_036784905.1. NCBI lineage: Eukaryota > Metazoa > Chordata > Actinopteri > Cypriniformes > Cyprinidae > Acrossocheilus > Acrossocheilus fasciatus. The sequence goes on along the minus strand of CM071954.1, from coordinate 27,369,595 downwards.
CAAGACAGAGCAAAACATGCTTTTTGCTAGACATTGTTTGTTTATGTTCATGTCACCTGCTGTCTAGTCATGCCGTATCGATAACAGCACGCACATCGTTAAAGACAGTAAGCACTGAATGGTCAGTTAACAACGTGTACTCTGACATGTTTCTTGTTCACAACATGATTTTAGGAGTCAAAAATTGCATAAATTGACACAGTGACTGTCATAACCAACAAAAAATTGTGTAGTCTGAACTGGGCTTTAGGAATCGTTAAAGGAACACTCCACTTTTTTTGGAAATAGGCTCACTCTCCAACTCCCCCAGAGTTAATAAGTTGAGTTTTACCGTTTTTGAATCCATTCAGCCGATCTCCGGGTCTGGCGATAGCACTTTTAGCATAGCTTAGCATAGATCATTGAATCCAATTAGACCAGCAGCATCGCGTTCAAAAATGACCAAAGAGTTTCGATAGTTTTCCTATTTAAAACTTGACTCTTCTGTAGTTATATCGTGTACTAAGACCGGCGGAAAATGAAAAGTTGCGATTTTTCTAGGCCGATATGATTAGGAACTACTCTCATTCCGGCATAATAATCAAGGAACTTTGCTGCCGTAACATGGCCGCAGCAGGCGCAGTGATATTACGCAGCGCTTGAAAGTAGTCCCCAGCTAGGTAACTAGTTATAATATAATATAAAATATAATAAAATACCTAACTACATAATACTACTATCGTTAGAACCTGAAACTTTTGAACTGTGGGTGTCGTCTGGTCAGAGGAGAACTGGCCCCCCGACTGAGCCTGGTTTCTCCCAAGGGTTTTTTCTCCATTCTGTCACAGAGGGAGTTTTGGTTCCTTGCCGCTGTCGCCTCTGGCTTGCTCAGTTGGGGACACCTAATTTCTAGCGATTATCGCCGATTTGATTGCTCATATACTATTTAAACTAAACTGAGCTAGACAATGACATCTCTGAATTCAATAATGAAATGCCTTTGACTGAAAATTGAATGTTTAATCTTATTATATATTACTGACACTCTGTCCTCCAATTTGATACTGTTAAGTGCTTTGACACAATCTGTATTGGTAAAAGCGCTATATAAATAAAGGTGACTTATGACTTATGACTTATGATTATTACGCCGGAATGAGAGTATAGTTCTTAGCCAGTTCGGCCTAGAAAATAGCAACTTTTCATTTTCTGCCGGTCTTAGTACATGTCAATTTAAAATAACTTAGAACCTGTCTCAGGATGTAGTGGACATTTCCATTCATTTGTGTCTGGTTTGTTATTTGCAATGCTGTTTTGCACTTTGTTTTTGTTGGACTTTGTTTAACTTTTAATGCATAGTTAAAGATTTTTGCAAGTTTTCATTCACAAATAAAACCATAATTCTTTGTGGAATTATTGTGTATTTATTTTAACCTTGGGCCTGGCCAGTTAGATGACCTTTTACCACCACAGTGCTTGTACTATAAGTGTGTTTTTGATTTCTCTTAATGCAGATGGCTCATGGCATTCTTCAGGCACATGGAAACTCACAGCTTCACACTCTGTTGACTCTAGCAGAGGAGAATGGTGTGTGGTCCAACGCCATGCTGTGTAGCCTTCTCTCAAGTGACATCACTGATGTACAGAAAGGTGAAATGTATTCAACTGTCTATAACTTTCTTATTTGAGTGTTCTGTTTGTTCTTTTTTCCTTATTTATTTCCATATTTTGTAATATATCAATTTATGATTGTACTACCATTGTTTTTAACTTGATTGATTGTGCGTCTTCCACAGTACATGAGTTTTTATCTCGAGAAGGACCTGAACTACTTCATATGCGTATAAAGCACCTAATGAAACAGAAGCATATGGAAAAAGCTGCAAGACTAGCAAAGACATGCGCAGAGTTTCCTGAATTTGGAGGCAAAAAGAACTTCAAACAAATCTACCTCGTATGTCTGTGTGAAATAAAGCCACAAGAAGAACTTATGCAAGAGGTAAGGGTCTTTAAAAAAAAAAGACTGTCTACTTCGCATTATTGCTGAATTTTAAGCATATTTAGAGTTTTATTTCTGCTCTTTCACATTTTTTATTTCATTTGAAATTAGAACCAGGCTGTTTGTGTTCCTTATGTTATCAGTTATAATAATATAACAATTAATAACAATTATATCTGTATGTCCCAGTGGACTGTACTGAAAAGTACTCCTCTGTGACAAGTAGCCATTATTTATTGAATTTAGCTTTTTGGTCACCTCTTAGGGACCTCAAAAGGCCTTTAAAACATTTTTGTGTTTAGAACCCTTTTTTTTTCAATGTTTTCCAGGCAACAGTCATTCTATTAGTTTAATTTATTTTTCCCTGACTTTTGCCAAGGATTCTGATACAAAAATATCTTAGTCATATCCAAATATCTTAGCCTGCATGTTTCTGCATCATGTTGGAATCACAAATTAAAAGGTTATTATATATATATGTGGGTCTCAAAAAAATTTTTTTGTAACATTTCAAAAAGTGAAACTTTCATATATTCTAGATTCATTACTTGTAAAGTAAAACATTTCAAAAGTGTTTTTTTTTTGTTTTTTTATTTTGATGATTAGAGCTTACAGCTCATGAAAGCTGTAAAAATCCAGTATCTCAAAATAATAGAATATTTCCTAAGATCAATCAAAAAAGGATTTGCAAAACAGAAAAGTTCAACTTCTTTAAAGTACTTGGTTCATTTATGCACTCAATACTTGGTCCTCCTTTAGCACAAACTCCAGCATCAGTGAGGTGTGGGATGGAAGCGATCAGCCTGTGGCACTGCTGAGGCACTATTGAGCCTTCAGCTCTCTGTATTGTTGGATCGACTGTTTCTCATCTTTCTCTTGAAAATATCCCATAGATTCCATATGGGGTTCAGGTCAGGCATGTTGGCTGGCCAATCAAACACAGTAATATCATGGTCAGCAAACCACTTGGAAGTCCTTCTGGGAAAGGAAATCAGCATCTCCTTAAAGCTTGTCAGCAGATAGAAGCATAAAGTGCTCCAAAATCTCCTGGTAGACGGCTGCATTGACTTTGGACTTGATAAAACACAATGAACCAACAGCAGACGTCACGGCACCCCAAATCATCACTGACTTCGGAAACTTCACACTGGACTTCAAGCAGCATTTCCAAATGAAATGCAAAATTTACTTTTAACTGAAAAGAGGACTTTGGACCACTGAGCAACAGTTCATTTCTTTTTCTCCGTAGCCCAGGTAAGATGCTTCTGATGTTGTTTCTGTTTCAGAATGTAGCCCTTTTCCTGAAGACGTCTGAGGGTGACTGACTCCAGCTTCAGTCCACTCCTTGTGAAGCTCTCCCAACTGTTTGAATCAGCTTTGCTTGACAGTATTCTCAAGCTTGCGGTCATCCCTGTTGCTTGCGGTTATCCCTGTTGCCTACCCAATTTCTTTCTTCCAGTCAACTTTGCATTTAATATGCTTTGATACAGCACTCTGTGAACAGCCACCCCTTTCAGTAATTATCCCATTTATGACTTACCCTCTTTGTAGAGGGTGTCAATGATTGTCTTCTGGACCATTGTCAAGTCAGCAGTCTTCCCCGTTATTGTAGTTTCAAAGAACAAGACATGCCCGGAATTTATACTGCAGGGATGGTCATTTAATGAAGCTCAAATGTAAATATTCTAATATTTTGAGAAAGGCCTACTGGATTTTTGACTTTCTTGAGCTGTATGCTCTAATCATCAAAATTAAAACTAAAAAACTTTTGAAATGTTTTACTTTAGATGTAATGAGTCTAGAATATATAAAAGTTTCACTTTTTGAAATAAATTACAAAAAAAAAGAACTTTTTTCACGATATTCAAATTTTTTTAGATGCACCTGTATATAAAATACACACACCTAAATTATAACCTAAATTCTCTCTATTCTGTTTGTCAGATAAAGGAGGTAGACTGTAAAGAGGCTCTGGACATGATTTGCAATTTAGAGTCTGAGGAAGAGGAAAAGGGAGCTCTCAGTCTTTGTACAGCATTTTTCAAGCGCCAGCTTCTCAGTGGCGATGCTTATTGTGCCTGGTAAGTTCTCACTCAAAGATTTCAGTCACTGTACATTAGCACTGCACTAATAATGTATAAGTAATTGTGATTGTGATTTCGCCTGCCACAATTAAAGCTGCAGTCCGTAACTTTTTTGGGTTAAAAATGATTCGAAATCAATATTTGATCGATAATGTTTTAATAATGTTTTCTAATTTGAGTGGTACAGGTAGGTTTCCTTGGGAAATTCGAGCATGGCACTGCGTCATTACATCACGTCTGTATACATAAAGACGTTTTCCCGGCTAGTAGGCTATCGCATGTGAGGATCCTGCAGGTGACGGATCATTTGTAGCCTTTTCTCACAGCAGCTGGAATAATTAAATGTATCATTTTGATGACGGATTGTAAGGATCCAGGATGTAGGCAACAATCTGAGATTACTGAGTACAGAATCCACACTGCTGACTGACTGCCACACATTCACCTCAAAACATTAGATTCATCCACGCTGGAGCCGTGCCGGAACACCGGATCACAACCCCCCGCACACAGAAGATAATTCCACACAGAGCTGCAATTCCAGGTTTTCAAACAGAGATGGTGACAAAGAGGCAAAACTTACGGACTGCAGCTTTAACATGATTTTTCTTAAGTTTGTTTTATTTACTTACATTTTAGTGGCACACAACAGTACATGCATAAATATTTGGCAAGTCAGTATTCTGATCATGTATTTCTTCTAAGCACATATACACATTTCAGTTACATTAATCTTATTAATTTCTGTTAAGATATACACAGTGCACAACATAAATGAGTACACCCCCTCTGATTAGATATAAAAGATGTATTTTCTTAATGATCACTAATATAATTCATAGACAGATGGCAAAATTGAAATGTATTAAACATATTCTTATTAAAAAACAGAAATCAATGCCATTAATATCTGTAAAATAAGTAATGTAGCCAATTTTTTTTTTAAATGAAGGATTGCAGTACACCCTAGATTTAATTCAACAAAGTGTAATGTTTTAGTACTTAATGTGTCTTCCATAACTCTAAGTACACTGCTCTGACCCTTCTTGGCACTGAGTGTACAAGTTCATGACAAACTGTCACATCTGTCCTGTTTAACTCCTGGAGGACGACCTCCTTAAATGCCCTGGGCCCGTATTCACAGAACATTTTATCTTACAACAAAGAGTTCTACTAAATAGCAGTAAAAGTTTTTAGCTAAGAGTTTTCTCTTAAAACCTTCTCCTAGTACATTAAAGCCCTAATATTGGCAGCCCAGTAATAGTGTTTAAATACTGGCAGACCCAAACTTCCCACAGATCTGGACTTTTGTAAATTAATTTTAGATATCCGATGTGTCTTATAGTTCCAAACATAAGACAAAATGATAGAATCCAGTTCCTTAAAAAAAGGCAAAAATAAGAAAAATTTGAAGATTTTGACAAATATAATAATAATAATAAAAATAATAATAATACATTTTATTTATAATGCGCTTTTCTCACACCTAAAGCGCTAATCTTAGAGGAGAGACAATTTTTATTGAGTTTATACGTCCAATCATAGATAAAGGCAAGATTTTCCAAATCTCTGTTTCATTTGAGTTTTGAACGAAACTTGACAAAATCCAACTTGTATAATAGTTTTGGGTCTTTAGGAATTGTCAGCCCGTGATATACAAAGTGGTCCCTAACTGTTTTGAATGGAATATTTTCCAAAAAGCCAGGTCTGTAAGTATCACAGAGTGATATTACTTTTCGACAGGTGGATTGTATACCCAGATAATCTCCCAAAAGAAGTATCTCTAAAAGAACAGGAACAGAACTTCCAGAGTTCTTCAAATACAATATTACATCGTCTGCATATAGACTAATAAGAGCTTCACTCCCCCCGACTTCAAGACCCATGATATCTTTATGATATCTTATACATAGGGCTCTATTCCAATAGCAAAAAGGGCAGGCGAAAGGGGACAGCTCTGCTGTACCGAGCGGTGTAAAGGGAACTTAGGCGATCTATCTGTGTTCATTCAAATTGAACACACTGGCCTAGCATATATTAACCTAACTCCTGATATAAATGTCTCACCAAACCCAAACTTCTGTAATGATCCAAACATGTAAGGCCCACTCAACCTGATCAAAAGCTTTCTGTGCATCCAAGGACAGAATCGCTGCTTTGTGTGAATAGTGTGTATTGTATTGAGGAGGTGAGGTACATTAAGAAAAGAGAATCTGCCAGGTATAAATCCGGTCTGGTCAGGGTGAATGATGGAGGATAGATGTTTGTTAAGCCAAATAGCCAAAGTTTTACTGACAACTTTCCTATCAAAATTTTGAAGCGCAATTGGCCTATAACTAGCTGGGTCACTTTCATCTTTATTTTTCTTTAAGATGAGCGATATATTGGCTTCATACAATGTATTAGGCAGAGCATTATCTTTTTTGGAATTGATTATCATTCTAAGAAGAAGCGGGGCCGCCTTTCCAGTTGAAAATGACTTGAAAGCAGAGACTATCTCCTCCAAAGTGAAGTCCGAATCCAATTCAGCCCTGGCAGCGTCGTTAAGTTTCCAAAAAATCCATTAGATCAGAATGAGAGGCTTCATTGCTGGAAGTTTACAGTTCACTATAAAATTATTTAAAGCGAGCATTAATATCCTTGGGGTTGGTTAACAGGGTGCCATCCTTGCTGGTTCATGTTTGGAGCACGAGAGAATATAAAATATGTATGAAACACTTTTGCTCCGGTCCAGATATGAACTATGATCCGCGCAGTGAGTGATGTTAAACTCATTGCGGCGTTCTGTGCAGAAACCACTCTCTCATGCACACTCCACATGTCGTTACATATTAAATATTGTTACGGTTATGTTTACAGAGATGAACTGTAAGATAACCTCATGCATAATACAGCTCAGTGATTGGATCATAAGAGTTCATTCTGATGAATAATACTGAGAAAAGTAGTGGATGCATTGGTACAGCTTCTTTCTTTAAAACAAAGCGATCGGCAAACCCGGATTCCACCAGTCCCCAATTCACAAAGCTCTCCGGTACAAAATGTTTGCTACAAACATATATTTTCCATGTGTGTTGGTAGAACATGGAAAACCAACCTCCTGCACCTTCGTAGGGAAACGCAAACAATACTTTTTTGTTGTTGCACCGATGATACAAGCACTTACGTCGAGGCATGTCTGAATGACACTGAGGGAAGAAGTGGTACTATTTTGTGCATAATAGTTATTTTAACTTAGTGGTAATATAGTCTACAAATTTACTGTCAGCAAGTAGAGATGGATTATAACGCCAGCAATAAGACTGCTTTGGGAGAGAGAGATCGAGGCGTGCCCATTATTTTTAACATTTTCTCCTAAACTCAGAAAGTTATGAGCTTTTGTATTACATCACACAGTGGTGTCTGAATTGATAACAGCGTTGATAAAACACAACTCCCTCACACCTTCAGCACTCATTCATCCCTATAGAAGAGCTTTACCACTGAACGTCACTGTGGGAACTAGGCACTTCTCACTGAGTACGTTTACATGGACAAAATTATTCAGAATTTAACACGATTAAGACAATACTCTGATTAAGAATCTACCATGTAAACAGAGATTTTTGATTAACTTAATCCGGCTAAAGTGACACTCGAAGTAAACACAAATCGAATTAATACATGTGGAGTATTCCTGTTTTAGTCGCATTATTGAAGTGCAGTACAGACATGTACACACCTTAATCATACTATTACCATCGTGTAGGACTTTTCGCCACATTTTGCGACAGGATACACACACACGGCAGTGGTCAACCGTTTGACGGTAAACAAAAGAGCATGGCTTCAGCAACACCGTCATCTGTTTGCACGTATAGCATGAAAAATAATTAACTGCACTTGAAGCTTTCAGTAACTTAAAAATGAAACACCCAAAGCTGTATATGGCATCATAACAAAGACAGACTATTATGTTTATACGTGAAATTCTGGGTTGGACATCGGATGGCATCGCGTGGTGACGACTTTTTTACATCCCTAGGGCCGGGCTTCGGGCTAATTTTCATGTCATAGTTCAGGTGTGCCATTAATCTATCTATGTACTATAACATGTAAAACGGGAACGTGAAAGGAATATTCTAAAAGCAACTCATGTAAACACCTTAATCATAATATTGTCTTATTCAGAATAAGGTAAATAATTAGATTACTGATGTCCATGTAAACGTAGTCTCTCCTCTAGCAACACCATAACATTTTGGATGTTGTTAGATCCGAAATGATTGACTTGGTCTCATGAGACCAGGGTATGGATTCCCAGAATTCTATATTTTGTAAATATGGGCCTGGTAAAAAGTTAAATGTATTTATTGTGCTTTGGCTACAGTAGGTAGTTCTGGTGTGGATAAACAACCATCCATGTTACTTCTGCAGGCTGCATCTTACTCTGAGAGATGAAGTGTCACTCATTTCATTTTTTGCCTTTTGCCGACTCTGAGACACTTTCTTGGTGTTTCTCCTGCTCTATTTTTTTTTTTTTTTTTTTGCAAAAACTCACTCATCACTAAATGAATGCTTAGAGTGAAAACCTAATTATTTCAGGGGTCTGTTCACAAGTCCATTGTTTTTTTATTTCTGTATTACTTTTGCTGTATTTTCACACTTAAAACAATAATTCGGTATTCCTCTAGTACCATTGTCCTCTTTTATGCTAAGGAATAAATCTTCTGACGGTTCTCTCTCAAGTGGTTTCTAAGTTTTTGAGAGCATTATGTCTTAGAATGATTCAGTGGGCTATATAACACTTTTAATTGTTAAGAAATTACTTATCTTTAACAGTTTCAGTTCAATATACTTACTTGTTGATCAAAACTTGGCCTAACCTTACACCAGAAGTTTTTATTTAGTTTTATTTTGTAATTTTCAGGAGGGTGTACTCATTTTTGCAACACAACATTTTATCACCAATAAGAAAATTGTGTTTTCATGAATAATTTTAACATTCTTCTCTGATCAAGCAGACTTGCTGGAATATTATATGTCTAAAGAACCGTAACATGTCTTATAAGTAAAGATAGAGCCCTGCATTTCGGCCCGGGCCCGATGGGCCCCAACCTTTTTACGTCCCTAGGGCCGGGCTTCGGGCCAATTTTCATGTCATAGTTCAGACGCGGGCCGGGCCGGGCCTCGGGCCTGTTTTAGGCTTCCCGCAGCAGCAGTGTCCCGCAGCAGCAGCAGCAAGTGCCGTCAGCACAGCTGAAGAGTTCTGTGTTCAAATACATGCAATAAAGCTTGCCACAAAGCCCCAGCAGAAGTAATTACCATGAATGTGTCCGGGGGAAATAGTAAGGAGATATTTTAATTATTTACTAATAAACTAGTGTTTGCTGTGTCAGTGTCGCAAAGATGAAGATGATGATCCTGATTCGCCGTCTCCTCATTAGACGCGCCTTTAGAGAGAAGTGCATCTTCACGGATTATGATTATAATGAAAGAGTTATTGTTTTCGATATAATTTATTTCGTTAAGTAGTAATTTAAAGCTTTCTATAGATATATTTATCAAGTGCATCGTTTTCTTTATTTTATAAAAGCACAGCATTTTGTTGATATTGTGAGTGCACACAAATAAAAGTAGACCCTTTACAGTTCCAAATGATGTATTGCTCTTACCTTTATGAGCAAAAATTATTTTAAGTTTTTCCCATTGAAAAAAATGCAGGGGATTGTGCCGGTACCTCCATGTCCTGCCCTTTAGCTTCCGCTCTCCGCACAAACGATTGAATGCAGCGCACATTTACCTATCTTTAACGTTTAAACATTGTTATATGCTTGAACTGTTTCAGTATATCTATAGATTTTATTTTAGGCAAGTCGTGATGATTTGAGAAGGATAAATTCATCAAACATAAGCTATGATCAGCCTGCCGGTCTGCCGCTGGCTGCTTGGTCGTTACTTTAAGAAAGAAAAAACTTATTTAATGAACAAAAAATGCTCCAAACGTTTTTCTAAATGAACTTAATAAAAAAACTATATGAAATATAATCACTTTGCCATTACAAAAAAGGAGGGAAAGACAGACTAGGACCTGAGCGTCTCGGGCCAGGGCCGGGCTAGGGCCTAAATTTAAATTTAAATTTTTTAAGTAAAGAGTAATTGCTGAATTTAAGTTTCAGAGGGGGTGTACTCATTTATGCTGTGCACTGTATGTATATATACAGTAGTGATGCGCGGATGAGCTAAAACGTCACCCGAATCCACCGCTTCAAATAAATTTTTCACCCACCCTCCCGCACCCGACTGCACCCGACCCGCACCCGATCGTCACATTCAGGGTTCCTACAGTCATGGGAAATCTGGAAAAGTCATGGAATTTTAAAACGGCAAGTTTTGGAAAAATAAATAAACCCAGAAAGTTTTGGAAAAGTCATTGAAATCTTTTTCACAGCTCTCTGTATAATAGAATTATGTTTAATCAGGACCTGATTTTCGGTGCGATATTGCGCATATATCGCATTACTCATTCCCGCAGCTTTCAACTTTAAAATGAGGGAAATTCCTGCTGCACGCTGTGATACAAGACTTCAGCTCGTGTTTCGATCAGTGATGGGAATAACGGCGTTATAAATAAACGGCGTTACTAACGGCGTTATTTTTTTCAGTAACGAGTAATCAAACGAATTACTTTTTCCCCCTTTACAACGCCGTTACTGTTACTGACAATAAAATGTGGCGTTACGGTTACACTTTATATTAGGTGGCCTTAAATACTATGTACTTACATCAAAAAATAAGTACAATGTACTTATTGCGTTCATATTGTATTGCAAAACACGTTTGCTGCTATTGAGGTGGGATAGGGGTAAGGTTAGGGACAGGTTTGGTGGTCTGGGTAGGTTTAAGCTTGGGTTAAAGTGTAAGGGATGGGTCAACAGTGTAATTATAAATGTAATTACAGAAATTAATTACAGATGTAAGTACATATAGGTATTTTTAAAAATATAAGTACAATGTAAAAACATGTATGTACACAATAAGTGCATTGTATCAAATCATTAATTTAAATGTAAGTACATAGTACTTAAGGCCACCTAATATAAAGTGGGACCGGCGTTACTATATTATATTATTAGAATTTAATTTTTCAGTTCATCTGAATGGATGCGCAGTGTAGCTGTATTTGACGTGCTGTAAACTCTAGTGTGAAGCGCACGACTCGCAGTCACTTTCTCTCACATACACGCACGCAAAGAAAGATACAGAGCAAGAGAGTTTTTCATAACATGCAGAATTGAAGCGCTACATGTAAACCATATTCTGTGTTGTATTTTCATGTCAAAATAACGGAGTTCCTTTAGAATTCTTCAGCTTTTAAGAACTGCCGCTTTCTCTGGTTGTGGGCGGAACTAATGTGCAAACGACAATCTCATTGGCTGGCGCTCCCCTATTATTTTGATTTCAGCAAATCAATTCGAGTGAACTCAGACAACGTGATTAATATTCATGAACCCAGCAGCTCATTAATCCTTAGTGCGTTTTATATTGATGACAAATATGCATTCATACTTGGTTATTCGAATTACTAAAGTTCTATCATCATATAATATAAAATTATCATAATATTGTATTATAATGCTTGACTGACTGATACTAATTGTCAGTAGATAAATAGTGTAGATTAATGTACAATGTTTTATAATAATAATGTATTCTTTTTAGTGTCTATTTCATTAATTTAACATATTTAATATTGGGGGCATCCAAAGTTATTTGACATTTATTTGACAACGCAATAGTTACTTTCCCTGGTAATTAGTTACTTTTATAATGATGTAACGCAATTACTAACTCAGTTACTATTTGTGAGAAGTAACTAGTAACTATAAATAATTACTTTTTTAAAGTAACGTGCCCAACACTGGTTTCGATACAGTTGACAGAATGCACTCACAGTCACATCCAAAGCTGATTTAGATAACTATATTTCACAGATCCTATACTGATGCACGTGCATTTTCTTTCGCAACTGTTTACATTAACTTAAAGTTTACAAAAACTCAGGTACACTTTAAATATTTTGCATTTAAAGTCTGATATTATTCAAAGATCATACAATCCTCATCAAAAGTGACTTTAAGACACATTTTAGATTTAATATTAAAGGGGTCATCGGATGCAAAATTCACTTTTCAAGTTGTTTGAACATAAATGTGTGTTGGAAGTGTATGTACACATTTTTATGATGATAAAAATCCATCCAGTGTTTTTTTTTAAATCCCTATTTTAAAATCCCCTTTCTCAAGTCAGGCTGTTCTGAGATTCCTGTCAGAATGACGCAGTTATGTAGAGACCGGTCCCACGATTGTTGATTGACAAGGCCGTCTTACCTTAGACCCGCCCTGAGTGAGCTGTCATCCGTCCGCTATTGTGTCGACTCTGGTGCAGGGGAAGACAAGAATGTCTCCAATTGAGCGATTGAGGTGCTTTGTTGTTGGATGTAATAATGAATATAGCAGTCGTCATTTACTCCCGATATCTGAGCCGCTGAAGATGCAGAGGATTAATGTTACTTTCGCTTTGAAGTGAATGCACTGATCCCCTATCTACCTAAATGCGTCTATGTTCGTGCTAATCATTCGTAATCCTGCCTCACCTACAGAATCTTTGCAAATCACCTTAGTCAGTTTTCGCACCTAAAGTAAACAGTACTGCTCGTCACCCCACAGATGAGAGGGGCGGGGAGAGCAGAGCTCATTAGCATTTAAAGCAATATGGACTAAAAAATGGCTTGATGAAAACAGAGCTGATTTTGACAGGGTAAAGAAGGTGTTTTTTACACTACCGTTGAGAAATTTTAACCAATGTTATAGACTTTTCATTAAGACCCTAAAGAATCATATCAACTTGTGGAAAATGGGCATCCGATGACCCCTTTAAGAAAAGTGCATTGTGCACAAGTAATATGCCAAGTAAAGTTAAAAAAAATTTATATCAGCAAGTCTCGAGTTGTATGTCAGTAAATATGTTAATGGGTTTGAACTATACTTAGTATGAAATTAATTTATTTAAATTATATTACTTTTTGACTAGGGTAGGCTTGGGAATTCTGGAATAGGATGCTTAAGGTCAGGAATCGTCTAGTTGTTATAAAATTAAAATTAAAATTTAGATTCCTCTTATCTTTTCCTTTGTGTGCAATTAAATATGACTTTAAACCATTCAAGCACAAGAAGACTTGTGCACTGTTTTCTGTACTGCACACATAAGGGCCTAGCCATCATTTCAGAAATGAGGGGGACAGAAATGTGTAAAAAAATTGACTTTTGTCTAATTGAAAGGCTTTATTTTTTCTTATGTATTTTAATTGGATAAGAAATCAAATACACTGCTGGATGATAAGCAATCATTTGTATTCTATAATATTGTTTTCTGTATTTTCCTAATGACAATTTTTGGATTGGTTTCTACTAACACATAGTAAGGCAGAATAGATTTTATACTGTATTAAATGTTATGTCAATTAGCACTGCATTACTCATATGACCTGAAATTACCTTTTTTAGCTACAGCAATAGCGGGATGCCTTTGTCCATATTAGGGATTTCCTGCACTTCATAAGTTATTACCTCTACTAGGCCGTTTTGGACTTTCTGTGCGAGAGTGCCCTCCGGCTTCGAGTATGAATCAAACATGCACTGCATGAGAGTGTTTAGCACTTTTTTTCGCCCATGTGCTCACACATCCAAAGCACGCACACAGAAAAGGTGATTTTAAATGCATCTGATTGACAGATAAATCATGGTTGATCTATCAGCCAGATGCACGTAAAAAACATGCACTCTTATTTCAATGTTGTTGCTAATGTTGAGGTTATTTTAGCTTCGTACATTTAGTTTAACTGCTCCGGTAGAGGGTGATTTGTACCATTCAACTGAACTGTGTGCATGTATTTTAGACACTTACATTGTTCTTGCTCCATCCATGCAATATCTGCGTCCTTCTATCAGCTGAGTTTTCTGTTTATTTATACTGCTGTGTGCGCTGTGCCCCCCCCCCCCCCCCCCAGCTGAACTGGAATTGTTTTTTTTTACCCAAGTCAGCGCAGGCCTCCACCCCAGAAGTTTGAAAAGTGCCCGTCCATCGGCGCCGCCTTTGTCCATTTTTTTTTCCTTTGTCTTTTTTTGTACTTTGTACTTTTGGTAAAAAATAAATGTAGCGAAGTTTAATACTTTAGTTTTATTCTACTCAAATAAAAGTAAAAGTACCACAATTTAATTACACTCAAGAAAGTATAAAAAATGTAAAAATGTACTCAAGTACTATAACAAAAGTATTTGTAATTAGTTACTTTCCACCTCTGCGCGTTGCTGTGGGTGCTTGGTTCAGATTTGACTGACAGACTGGCATTCTGACACCTCGAACTTCTTGCTTTCTAACCATATCTCCAATTTTTTATCTTTATGTTGCAATTATTTGCTTAATTTATATATAAAATACAAGAAATTTACATCAGTAGTCCCATGTTCTACCAATGTCTTCATGCAGTATGTGCAGATATATACATAGCGAGTGTGTATATTATAGGTATGTATACACACGTTATTTTTACTCTCTGCACAACTCTGTATACATGGGATTGACTTTAATAACTTTAATGTACTTGAATTGTGCATAAAACACTAGGAATAAACAAGTATCGGATCGGGACTCGGTTTCGGCAGATACACAGTATTCAGTGACTCTGATTAGATTGGGAAAAAAGGTCAAAGTACACACATCCAAAACGTCTTGGCCAAGGTGCAAGATCAAAGGTTACATCAAATCATACAAAAAATATCTGCAGAATTATTCTCCCGTTATTATTTAAGTTTATTATTTATTATTTTTTCATTATTTAAGTTTCAGTCAAAGACCGTCGTCAGGCAAACACACATATGTACAAAAGCCTTTGTATGTCTTTGACCGAAAACGGTACATTTGGTAAAATGTGCTTGGGAAAAATGTATGATCAGAATATTGAATTGCTTAATTATGCACACACTGTGTAATGAGTGAAGAAACATCACCTGATACTAAAGAAGTTTTATGATGTGTCCACTGGCGTGAAAGAAAACCACTGAAGATCTTTGTTTTGTTTAGCGCTGGCTCTTTTAGTGTCTGGATGACTGTGCAAACTCACTGACTGCACTCTCACCAATGTTCCCATTTTAATTTTCAAGACAGACACGCTGTGAATAAGAGATTTATTGTGCAGTGTTGACAGCTTGATTGATTTTAACAGGAGATCTCTTGAGCTTGCATGAAAATAATTGAACAAATTATGATTATAATTTTATATTGTTCATCTTACAGGGAGCTGACACTGTTTTGGAGTAAACTTCTTATACGGCTCGAATCAAAACAGGCCTTTTTGGAGCAATGCAGACTGTTAGCACGCCTCTCTGGGAGTGTGTACCATATTCTGCTCCTCATCAAAGTCATTCAGGCTGAGGTTAGAAAAGTTTTTTGTTTTTATGTTAATTGTGATTTGGAAATCAAGGCAATGACATTCAGGTGACAATGACATTTTTGTTTCCTCAGGTTGAGAAAGGTGGGCTTTCCGTGTGCATCGAAATGTGCATTCAAGCACTAAAAATGGGAGTCAGTGATAACGAGGGCTGCAATATCTCCATCTGTAAAACAATTTCTTGTTTGCTGCCTTTAGACTTGGAAGTAAAACAGGCTTGTCAACTCACTGAGTTCCTGATAAAGCCATCTTTGGATTCTTATTATGCTGTTGAGACTCTCTTTAATGAGCCCGACCAGAAGCTTGAGCAAGATGATCCACCGATTCTAAATTCACTACGCTGTGACCTGTTGTTGGCCTTAAAGACTAAGTGGCCTTTCGATCCAGAGTTCTGGGACTGGAAAACCCTAAAACGTCAATGCCTTGCTTTGATGGATCAGGAGGCAGCAGCTATATTATCTACTGACAAATTAACTGACAGTGAAGACAATGAAGTCCATGACCTTGATGAGAAATATTTTAGACATCTGCATTTTACCCATAGTCCTACTTATGAACTCAGTGAGGTTGAAGAAGAAAGAAAGAAGAAAAAGGAAATGAAGAAGATGAAAGAGAGGGGATTTGTTTCTGCTCGATTCCGCAATTGGCAAGCTTATATGCAGTATTGTGTTTTGTGTGATAAAGAGTTCCTTGGACACAGGATTGTGAAGCATGCATTGAAGCATGTCCAAGATGGGATTTTCCGTTGTCCAATATGTGCTGAGACTTTTGAAACTAGAGCAATTCTAGAGCCTCATGTGGCATCACATGTGAAACAGTCATGTAAGGAGCGCCTTGCTGCTATGGGTGTGAGCAAGAAACGTCCCAGTTCTGACACCAAGTTAACACCAGCTAGCAGTACTTCGAGCAGAGCAGAAGAGCACTACAGCAAAACTGCTGCAAAAGTTAGCCAAGGGACAATTTGCAATAATTTGCATGCTTCAAACAGTAGTCCCATCACAAATGTGAAAAGTAAAATTAAGTCGTCATCCCCAAAACAGGGCAACCCTATTCGTGATGTTAACAACACTAAACTTTGTTCCTGTCCTGTTACAAGCTGTCAGAAAGTTTTTAAGTACTTCAGGAATTTGGTTGCACATGTTAAGGCCCACAAAAATGAGCAGGAAGCGACACATTTCCTTGAAACACAGAGCCAAAAGGCTTTGTGCCAATATTGTCACCGCCAGTTTGTTAATGTGACCCATCTTAATGATCACTTGCAGATGCATTGTGGTGAGAAGCCATATTTTTGCATTCAGCTTGGATGTAACTGCAGCTTTTCCTCTCATGCTGAGCTTCTGATACACAGAAAAGAACATGCTGAATTTAAGGCACAGTGTGCATATCCAAACTGTGAGAGAATATTCAACGAGACATACTTGCTATATGATCATGAAGCGCAGCACTACATGTCGTTCTCCTGCAAAAGTCATAACTGTGACGAGGTGTTCCACACCCTGTTTGAGCTAAATTTGCATCAGAAAGGACACATAAAGCAGGAGCGCTCTGCTGTTGATGTGAGCTTACCTTCTCAACTGGAATTACCAGCTTCGACTTGTCCTGCCTTAGAGTTGCCTCCAAGCCAAATTAAAGAGGTTTCTCAAGAGTCTACCCCAGTAGAAATGAAATGCACAGTTGAAAACATAGTAGACACTCATGATTCCACAGAACAACCTAAGCACCTTTTATCAGGAACAGCTCAGTTTACAGTAAGCAAAAATGATTCCCAAACTGATGCTACTCAGACTGATGGATCTAAGACATCTCATTGTCTTGGGAGAACAAAGCAATCACATCTTGAATCGTGCTATGTAAAACTGCAGCCTGTTCCCATCAAGTGCAATGATCCAATATATGTAAATGCTCTAAAGGATGCTGACAGTGAAACTCAAACACTCTTGAAAGACAAGAAATTGTTTTCTTTCCCACAGAGTCAGCTTGAGCCTTCAACATTGAAGTCATCTCCCTCTGTGACAAAAGCCAACAGAGAAGAAGGTCTGACTCATGTGTGTCCATTCGAAACCTGCACACGGAAATACAGCACCTCAAAAAGTTTATCGAGACATGTCAAAAATGTTCATTCGGAGGCCTTTGAGGAGTGGAAGCTGTCAAAGAAGTACAAACGGATTGCGGAAATTGCTGCAAAAAAATCGTCTTCTGAGCGCACAACTGCTAGTTCTCAGACACCAAAATGGACAGGCCGTTCCAAACAAACTGAACAAACTGCATTTCTGGACTCAGTGATTCAAAGTCCTTCTTCTGCTTTTTCCAATCCCGATAGTATGCAGTCTGCAAGTGCCAAGTTTTGCTCTCAGCTTGAAAACACTCAAAGTGCAACATCACCAAACCAGACAGGTCTGATGCAGTTACCGATAACTCAGACATGGGAAACACCCTCAATGGAAAATTTGGATTCAGGATTTTCTGTACATGATCCTTACGGCTCTACGATTTTATCTGATAACCAGCACACAAATCCGTCATACCATTCTGACACAGTCTTAAATTACGCATCTCCCTCATCTTACGATGACATCATCCCCCTTTCTGTGAATGCCCACACACCCTCCAGTGTGATGAACGAAGCCTCAAAATACGTGTCAAGCTCTCTTAGAGTACTGCATGCACTTAACAGCGATCAGACTTGTGACTTGTCACAGGTTGAGTCAAGTGTTAATCCTGGATTCAGTCAAATTGGACAAAACCATCTCAATGATATTTCCATCAGCACTGGTTTGCTGCAAACAGGATCTTTGTCTGGGCACAATGTCAGCCTATACTTTTCAACTTTGCCTTCCGAGGAAAGTCCTATTTCAGCGCAGCCATTGGCAAATTCAAACAAAGAAATCAGCACCGATAGTACCGATGCATTATTCTCATCAGATATCAAATGTATGTCGAACCTTTTAAACCCTCAATTTAAGGAATCGGGAGAAGATTTCTTTGGTGCTGCCCCCCTGACTGATGAGAAAAGTCCAGAAGATTTTTGTAATCATGAACTGTCACAGGAAGGAACTGAGGGAATTGCTTCAGATGACCAGAACATTTCAGGTTTTGGAGAAACTGGGAAATCCAAAAAAATAAAATCATCTAAGAGAACAAAATGGCCTGCCATAATACAGGATGGGAAAGTCATTTGCTGCAGGTGCTATAGAGAGTTTTCAAGCACAAAGTCACTAGGAGGTCATTTATCAAAACGTTCTCAGTGCAAACCTGTAGATGAAATTGATCTCACTGCTGATTTACCAGTATCGTTTCTTGATTTTCTGAATGATCCTGACATTTCAACGGTGCAAATGCCTCTCCCTGCGAATGACATACATGAGCACAATCACAAATCCTGCATCTATGCACCATCAGAATCAAATATCTTTAATGGGAACACTTTAACAAGCATGCATAGCACAGACAGCCTCCAGAACACTAATATGTCCTCTCAAGACCCCTCTGAAATGACTACAAATTATAGTTTCTTCCATCCACCTGTAACAAACACAGGCACAGAAATCAAAACTGAAGTTGAATTCACCCCTGCAAATACTGGTGAAGATGGCAAAATCATAGAAATTGAAAGGGCACTACAGCGTCTTGATTTAGTTGATATGCTTGGTCAAGACAAATGTGTATCTGTGAGCACTAAGCTGCATGATCTAAGCTCTGAAGCTGTCACCAGGAGTGATCAGTGTGACACAATTAAAGATCCTGTACAAAATGAGCAGAAATGTATTTTAAAGCCCTTTAGATGTAAAGAAGGCTGTGTTTATGGAGCAATGACAAAAGAAGCATTATTTAAACACCTTAGCCGTGTACATGATTACAGTGAGGAAAGGATAAATGAAATGAAGAAAAACCCTGACAAATTAGCACCTTACAGCTGTCATCTATGTTCTAAGACATTTACCAGAACCACAGGCCTTAAAATCCACTACAAAAATGTCCACCATTTTTCAAAAGAGGAAATGTCTGGCTTGAAAATCGGTCTTGGTTATAGAAAGATCAGAAAACCAACAAAAAACGTGTCAGAAAATGCACATACCAGTCTCGCCATCGACCAGGGAAAAGACTCCCTGTCAGAACAGTCTCAATACCAAATCAGTACAAATTTGACAGTTAAATCTGTTGATTCCAATGTTAAAGGAAAAGCCAGCATCACTGCCAAAAGAAAAAATAAATGCCCCACTAAAAACTCCCTTGCAGTTGCCAGCACTGACACCTCCAGGACTGTGGAAGCATCACAGAAAAATGTAGTAAATCTTGATGGGTTTTCAGCTACTAATATAAAACTAGAAAGCCCCTCTCTGACTGAAGAGAATCGTGTTATTGAATTAAATGAGCCAGGTATATTTGCAGTGCAAGAGCTGAGTGGTGGAAGTCCGTATCTCTTTGACACACTTGATGCTCCAGACAAAAGAACAGAATATGCAACTCCACAATCTAACAGAGAAATTGAGACAAATTCAAATGTGATGGTTGATCTCAAAGAGAAAGCTAAAATGCCAGTAGGCAATATCAATTTTGGTGATTCAAGTGATGCACAAATTATGTACCGTCCGTACCGGTGTGTGCATGAAGGATGTGTGGCTGCCTTTTCAATCCAACAAAATCTTATTCTCCATTATAGGGCTATGCATCAATCAGAATGTGATGACAAAAACAGTGCTAAAGAAACTAATGGAGTTGTCCAAGTGCAGGAATACAAATGCCAAGTCAAACAATGCTCAAAAGTAGTGTCGAAAGTTACCAGTTTGTTGAAACACTATCTTTTACTCCACAGATGCACATTGGAAAAGGCAAGTGCATTGTTATCCGGTGTTGAGGTAGGCACATTTCAGTGTGACCAGTCAAAATGTTCTGCTCACTTCACGTGTCATTTGAAGTACATTGAGCATATCAAAAATGATCACAAAGCAATAAAGGTTTCAGCAGATGGGGACTTCGAGAGCGTGGACCTCACATTCAGATGTCAGTTCGAAGGTTGCGACAGGGTATATACAACCAAGTCAAACCTTCTTCGACACCTTATGAAGAAACATGATGCTACTTTTGAAACTATGAAAGAGAAACAAGAAAATGGGATTGGGAATGATGTTCAAGCAAAAAAGTTAAGTGCAGGTTCTAACAATGGAAAAGAGAATATTGCAAATAACAACTTTAAAATGAAAAAGAAGAATTCAAAGAAGAAAGAGGACAAGGCCCATAACCATTGGATGATGGTAGAAAAGCCTGCTCTTAAATCCACCGATGAAGCATCTGCCTTGTGCAATGAAAGACTTCCTTTACAGTACCCGTGCATGATTGAGAGTTGTGATTCTGTAATGAGTGCGGAGCACAGTATAATAAAACATTACACCACTCACGGTCTCACAGAACGGTACATTGAGGATCAGAGAAGCCAGTTCATATTTTGCAAGAAAAGCAATGAGATGCCCAGAGCGGATGATACCTCAAAAAATGTTGAGGTTGCGGAAACAGTCTTTGATGGAGATCAAACAGAGCATTCAAAGGTCAGTTCTCAAGATCTAGGCCCAGAGCCTGCTACGGAGGTTGTAGTTAATGAAGGTTTCGCTTCCACAACCATGCCAGTAATCAAACGGAAAAGGGGTCGTCCACGGAAGTCAGAATGTAGAAACAAAATCAGTGTCGAGAGAAAACAAAGTCTTCGGAACTGCTCTGCTGACCATGTTAAATGTTTGCTGAAAGTCTCAGGATCCATATTGAACTCGTCAAACTCTCAAGGGAACCATGTAGATAATGAAGTTGCACTAAAACTTTATAAGCCTTCAGAGTTTGAGACATCCGTCCTGAAGTTCAGTGAAGACTCTCTATCCAATCCATCAAAACGACAGCGAACACTTCAACCAATCATCCCAGAGAGAGATCAAGTCCAGTGCATCGTTAATTTCAGAAATCCACTAAAGATTGAGACTGTGAACAATGTTAAAATTGTTATGTATGAAAACCTATCCACTTCTTCTGAACTTCTGCTAAAGCAACTTCAAGATATGCAGCCTATGGTTATCCTGACAAAGGGGCTGCACAGTTGATGGTTAGATGGTTATATATGTTAATCAAGGCCTTGTTCTCAGGACCACATACTGTGTCACATGCTGCTGACAGGTACATCCAGTTACACTCTTGCATTTATAGTAGTTCCAACACCTTGTTTGTTAATGGATTTTGATTAGTGCTTTAAAAGAAGAAGAAAAGAAAAACTTTTGTACAATATTTAACATTTTGATGTACCATTATAATGGTTGTGTTAAAATACCATTTTGTATTTCTGAAATTCTCTGATAAAAATTAGATGAAAACATTTTTAAAAATGTACAATTTTATGTAGGATGAAAAAGTTACGATATATCCCTGTGGGATTGTATTCTTTTTTTCTTTTTTGCCGTTGTTGTTGTTTTTGAAAGTATTTATTTTTAACTTAACGTTAGCGTGTCAATGTACTTGTCTTCCACCTAACATTCAATTTAAGTAAACTGAATGCTCAGTGTAAATTGTGGCATCCACATGACTACTTGGTGTCGGATTGTGGTGTTTGCAATTGTGAGGTTCTTTTCACCAGAGTTCAAGAATGAGGTGAAATGTTTCAGTGTGAACATACAATATAGCACAGAAATGAAGGACAAAGTACAGACTAAGGAGGGGGAAAAATAAAGATATTAAAAGAATTTACAAGTGCAGTTTTTTGTGCATAATTTTACAATAAAAAATATATGCGCTCTAAGGATGGACTTGAAGCAACAAACAAGACAAAAATCAAACTTAGAGGCAGAATCCATGAAGAAATGTGAATGCAGCAGCTCTGGTATGACAAACACTGCTGTGGCACATCAGGATTACTCTAGTCTAGCTTGAGTTCACCTCAACAAGGTCAGTCCCTTCTCAGCATTTGTTGGCAAAGTGGTGGGTTGAGGATCTGGAAGACAGCCTCAGAAAAAAATGTTTTATATTCATATGCTTTGAAGTGAACATTGTTACATCAGCATAAAATAACCCAATGCTTTCCAAACAGAAAAAAAAAATTCCTCCAGGTCCTGCACAGTTGGGTTTCCAGCATCTTTTGCATATTTCAACCTTTTCCAGCAGATACTGTATGTATTTGAGTTCCATTATTTTACATTGAGGAAAATTAGAGGACTTATAAACAACTATTGCCAAAGGTGCAACAAACATTTACTGATGCTCAAAAAGGCAATGTGATGCCAATGTGATGAAGATTATGAACAGGATGCTATATGTGGAATTCAGAAACCCTTGTTATTAGCAACACCACTGTCCATTAAGTGAACTGCAGCCAGCAACGTATTGCTCGTGCACATGTAACACGCAAGACTAAATGTGATTCAAAGCCCAATACTCGTGTCAAAAATCTGATCTTTTTTCACTCTTCACTTAGAAGTTAAAAGAAGTTGGAAATACCTTTGCAGCAATGTACTGTTAACAAACATCCAAATGCCATCCACACTGTTAAGAGCACTTGTTTCATGTGTCACTGAATGGGAGGGAGACTCTTGGAAGTACTCATGACTGTCACATCCTTTTGATTTTCCCAGATGTCTTGAGTTATTCACATAAAAACTGCCTTCAGGCATTCATAGACAGCCTAGGAAGTCAGGGAATGGCTTGTGTTTTAGGTTTTGTTTCAAGCTGTTCATGCATTGGGAATAAAAAAAGGAGTTAATACGTGAAATTCTTGTATATAGCTCTTTGAAACAAAATGTGACCCTGAACAACAAAACCAGTCATTAGGGTCATTTTTTGAAATTGAGATTTATACATCATCTGAAAGCTAAATAAATAAGCTTTCCATTGATGTATGTTAGGATAGGACAAATGGCCGAGATGCAACTATTTGAAAATCTGGAATCTGAGGGTGCAAAAAAATCAAAATATTGAGAAAATCGCCTTTAAAGTTGTCCAAATGAAGTTCTTAGCAATGCATATTACTAATCAAAATTAAGTTTATAAATATGTATGTATATATATATATATATATATATATATATATATTCATGGTAGGAAATTTACAAAATATCTTCATGGAACATGAACATGAATTTTGACCCATACAATGTATTTTTGGCTGTTGTAAATATACCCTTGCTACTCAAGACTGTTTTTTTTTGGAGTGTGGTTAAATTATTGAAAAGGTAAAGTTCATAACTATACAAAGTACTGCATGATTCTGAATTATTATTATAATTTTTTGCAACTCAAAACATTTATTTTTATCTATGCTATTTTTATACTCAACAACTCAAATACAGTGTGTTGTATTGTACATTTAATCATTACAGGTCAACAGAGGATTCAACTAAAATAAATTACTAAAGGATTACTACAATATTTAACAAATTAAATAGCTCATGAAAGTATAAGGTGAGGAGAGACTGACTTATCAAGCCCCCTTCACTGAACATACTGCAGCCTATATTTAAGCCGATGTTAAAAATCACATTATTTAAATACTTTAAGACACATTTAAGGGGTGAAGGAACAAACAAATATCAATACACAGAATGTGGGATTGTCTCTTTGTCTTAGGTGAGAACTCATACAGCGGCCTTGTTTACTTAAATGATATGACAGCATACAATACAAACAATCCCCACAGACATGCATTATATGGCCTTCATACAGCTACAGGATCATAAGATAGAGATCATAAGATGAGTTGCTTCATTCATCCCTTATCGACACTAGTTGTTGGGCTGAGTGAGCATGCACATGTCATTGGGGTTATGAAGTGGCGTCCTCTTTCAAAGGTTTCGTCCAGTTAGTTTATATGGGTATGTATGCGTGAAAATCAATTTTAACAAGTTTCAAACATGTTGTAGATAGAATTAATAACCTAGCCATGTACTTTCTTAAAGGTGAATATATATATTTCATCCTTCCCCAAATGCATTTGTAAAAAGAACAGTATTTTACAAATGAATTTGTAGTGCACTAACTTTGTGCTTGATGAAAGCACGAAATAACTACATTTAGAATGTATTTTCAGTTAGTATAGACGTCAATCTATTTTTAATATACTTAACATGAAATAAATATATTTTAAATACAATTAAGTATATTTATTTTTCACTAGGGTTGACTTCATCTGTTTTATCTTTACTTATCTTGTTAATTTCTGCATGTCTGTTTATACTTCACTGCATCTACATTCACTCTCGTCATGCGTTTTATGCGTTTGGGCTTTAGTCATTTCTAATATAATGCAGATTTGTATAGGGTCATTTTGTGTTGACTCAACCAAATTTCAGAAACTTCCCTGGCTTCCCTGATTTTGTCTTTTTTTTGAAGAAGAAGAAAGATAAACATGTATAGTCATGAAAGCCAAAATATTAAATGTTATGGATTTGTGCTTACTGAGTAATCCACTATTTTGTGGGGGAAGTCAAAATGTCAAGTTCAACCTGAGATTCAGAACCAAATCACAGGGGGGTAAAAATGACTTCAGAAAGATAGCAGCATCATGTTATTTTTACACAGAGATTGATAGGTCTGTTAGTAAAATCTGTTGAATTTAGCCATCTTTGTTGCATTACAGTATCTGCTAATGGTGACCAGTAAAAAATGGGGAAAAGCATTTATCACATTTTTTTCGCCAAAGGTTCGCCATTTTTATTTTGACCCCCTCTACAAAATAGTGGATTACTCAGTAAATATACATTGATGGCATTTAATATTTTGGCTTTCTTCTTCATGTATGTATTTATTTCCAGAAAAAAATAAAATAAAATAACAAAATCAAACATTTGAACTTGACACAGAATGACCCTATAGTTTTTTCCAGAGACCCATCACCACCTCTTAGAAGCTTCTCTCTCACTGCATTTAATTTATACCTGCAAACAAGTTTGTCTTGTATCAGAGAATCCTACAGTTCTCCATATTCAAATGACTGCTTTTCATTTCAGTCTCAATACATAATGAGAAACTGACATTTATATACTCTTTATATACACAAAATAAAATAAATAATACAGAAATTTTATGTCATATTCTTCTTCGGATTACAATACATTTCAAATTTCTCCATGATCTTCTGCAGAGTTTCATTTTTGTTTTCAAATGTGATGATAGTATTGCCTTCTTCAATAACAACATGAAGAAAAGGGACGGATGTAACTTAGAGACTTGATAGTGTATTCTGTTGCAACTGAATACAATTCAAACCACTGTCGAAACATTCTCCAGTTTTCAGATAAATTGCCTAACTCACGTCCTGCTGGAGATTTCAATCCATACATTTCTCAATTACTTCTTATCCTCTTATGCCATGTTATGTGTTACAAGCCAATCACAGCTTTACAGTGTTAATCAGGAAAATAATGTTCTAGTGATTCTGCTTTGAAGCAGCCCTGAAGAGGACAATAGCAGAGAGAATTTTTCAGTTAGTTTCAGTTAATTCATTGTTGATTTAGTTATGTCATCCAGCTCAGTTCAGTTTTCATCCAATAGTCTCTTGCAATCAAGTTGATAATCTCGCCAAATATTAAGTGTCCCCATATATGCAAACCAAAAGGCGCTGTGGCAAGGAACCCAAACTCCATCGGTGACAGAAATAGAGGGAAAAGGATCTAGGCTCAGTTGGGAGGCCAGTTCTTCTCTGGACAGGTGAACCAACATGGTGAGGTTAATGCTGCCTTCACGTGCTATCGGAATTATCGTAAATACTTGAACGGCCTCTCAAGTCATATTTACTTCTGGGAAATTCGGAAATAAATTTGATATCCGAGTTTCCGAGTTGGGCGGGTCATAAACTTAAACATGGTGGAAGGGACAACCATTGCTGCTGTCAATGCTGTTCTCACAACAACTACATCTCTTTGTCTTGTCGCTAAAGTAGTGTATTTATAGGCTAGATATGAACGATCATGCGAAGCATATTGTATGTTTTATAAGCAGTGAAATAAGCATTGACCTAAATTCCAGAATTGTCAGCGAACTGCATGTGTAGCGCGGTGAATGTTTATGTGATTGTCAACCAATGGAATGCTACATTTTATTATTTTCGACGTTAAAGCACTTGAATACGACAAGCTCGTAATCACGACTTCATAAGGGGGAAATAGGAAATTTCCAATAGCACTTGAAGGCAGCATTAGTTCCAGGCTGCAAGTCAGATTGTGGATTGGTATTATTTATTTACAAGACTGTATCATCACTTACACACAAGTGGCAGATTAAATGCATGACATACGAGTATTTTATTGGCACTGTTTTTTGGACAGGCCCCTTTTAATAAACTCTGACTCATCATGTGGTTTTCTATTATTATTATTTTTTCTATGTTTCCATTTGCTTTATAACTGTGGTTATCAGTACATTTTAAGATAAGTTGATTTTGGTATAGTAACGTGAATTGTAAAATCTACAGGCTGCACTGTCATTTTATTTAGCATAATATTTTTACATTATAAGTTGATCATTCATACAGTACGTATTTTGGAAATCTGCTTTGAACGTGTTTCAGGATAATTTATATAGGCACACTTATGCATTTATGAGGATTTATTACATTCCAAAGTTTGCAATTTCATATTTAACAGCTAGTGGATTTATAATCCACCTAAACCATTATTCCTGCAATGCTGGCAACAATTATTCTAGACATGCAATATGACAATTCAAACGTATCCAATATGCCAAGGACAATGCCTGTGCAAACTCCAAAGGTTTTTTTTAGTGTTGATTTAACTGCTCTTAGACAAATCCAAAGTGTTCTGTGTTGTGCTCTCTCTTATCTTTCTTATCTTTTTAATGTTGTTAACAAAGCATTTCTACATAACCATAATCAAAAACTGATTTTATCATTGCTTGGCCATCAGCAAATGTCTATCCACTGAGTTACTGAGCCCCAATTCTCTTGCAGCACACACAAATATATATATATATATATATATATATATATATATATATATATATATATATATATATATATATATATATATATATAGTTTTTTAAAGAATTCTCTTCTGCTGCATTTATTTGATCCAAAGTACAGCAAAAACAGTAAAATGCTCAAATATCTTTTACTATTTAAAATAACAGTTTTATTTTAATATATTTAAAAATGTAATTTATTCCTATAATTTCAAAGCTGAATTTTTAGCATCATTACTCCAGTCACATGATCCTTCAGAAATCATTCTAATATTCTGATTTGCTACTCATAAAACATTATTATTATTATTATTATTATTATTATTATTATTATGTTGAAAACAGCTGAGTAGATTTCAAGTTACTTTGATGAACAGAAAGTTCAGAAGAACAGCATTTATCTGAAACAGAATTTTTTTGTAACATTATAAATGTCTTTATCATCACTTTTGATCAATTTAAAGCATCCTTGCTAAATAAAAGTATTAATTTACATAATTTATTTCCCATAAAAATAAAATAAAATTATACTGACTCCAAGCTTTTGAATGGAATAGTGTATAATGTTACAAACCTTTTTTATTTCAGATTAATGCTGATCTTTGGATCTTTTTATTCATCAAAGAATCCTGAAAGAAATGTATTCAACTTTTTTAAATATTGATAATAATAATAATATTATTATTAATAATAAAATGTTTCTTGAACAGCAAATCAGCCTATTAGAAAGATTTCTGACGGATCATGTGACACTAAAGACTGGAATAATTATACTGAAAATGCAGTTTTGGTCACAGGAATAAATTACATTTTCAGATATTTTCAAATGGAAAGCAGTTATTTTAAATAGTAAAAATATTTCACAATAGTTCTGCTTTTGCTGTAGTTTGGATCAAATAAATGCAGGCTTGATGAGCAGAATATATACACTGCCCGTCCCCAAAAAAAGTCACACACTCCAATATTTAATTATTTAATTATTAGCTTTGATAAAGGCACGCATTAGCATCATTTCAATAAGCTTCTGCAGTGTCACAACATTTATTCCCATCCAGAGTTGCATTCATTTTTTCGCCAAGATCTTGTATTGATGATGGGAGAGTCGGACCGCTGCGCAAAGTCTTCTCCAGCACGTCCCACTGATTCTCAATAGGGTTAAGGTCTGACTCTGGACTCTGTGGTGGCCAATCCATGTGTGAAAATGATGTCTCATGCTCCCTGAACCACTCTTTCACAATTTGAGCCCGATGAATCCTGGCATTGTCATCTTGGAATATGCCCGTGCCATCAGGGAAGAAAAAATTCATTGAAGGGAATAACCTGGTCATTCAGTATATTCGGTTAGTCAGCTGACCTCATTCTTTGGGCACATAACATATGTGCTTATATATAGCCATACGCTTTTGCATATTTTTCTTTTATTATTGTACAGATCTTTTTATTGACATCTTTTCCAACATCTTTTGTGGGGTGGTGTGAAGATGGTGAGTTGAGCAGACGCGTTTTTCAAAGCTCGTGACAGTTGTTGTAAAAGTTAGTTTAAAGTGAGTAATTCCTACTGTTTTACATCAAGATGTCCTCCCAAAAACTGATTAAACCCGCCAAACTAAAACTAGACCCCAAAGGCAAGGATTCCTCACCTAATGTTGAAAAGAAAGATGAAGCAAAAGAAATTGAGCATGACTATGCAATGAGATTGTTGTGCAAAATAAAAGAGAATGTGGAAATGGCTCCCTTCCTTCAACGCCAAGCAAGGTTTCTGCGGAAAAAAGGGCTAAACCAAATACTGATGGCGAGAAGTCAAGAATCTCCAGTGAAACAATTTTGGAGGCGATAATAAATCTGGAAAGAAGGGTGGATGAGAAGTTGGCGGATTTAAGTGAACAATCCAAGCAAAGCAGCGTCATGATTGCAAGCTTAACGAAGGCGATTCAGTTCAACACGGAAGAGGTGAATGAGTGCAAAAAAGAGTCAAGGACTTGGAGATACAAAATGATGATATTTGCAAGGAGAACTGTGATCTTAAGGACAGGGTTCGAGAACAGGAAAGATACAGAATGAGGTGCTGCCTCCGTGTCAAAGGCATAAGAGAAAAAAGACGGAGATATCAGATCACTTGTCATCCAAATCCTCGGTAAGATTGCACCCGATTTGGAGCCAAAGCTGGAAGAAGCTGTTGACATCGTTTATCCTCTGGGAAGAAGGATGGACAGTAGAAGCAGGAACCAGTTTGGAAAGCGGAAGGGATTTGATTCGTGGAGATGCTTCCTCGAGAGGATTTGGAGGAAAGGCGAAAGCTGTGGCCACAAATTGAGGACTGTGGGTGATTTTTTTTTCATTGGGCAACTGGAGCTCTATCTGTAAGTTACAGGTTAAGCAGAGACTAAGTGTTAGTTGTCAAGCAGGTTTCATAGTTTAATTCGTGTTTTAATTTATTTGTTCTCTTTTTTGTTCTAGAGCTAATGGTTAAGGCCAAAATTGTTTTTGGTTCTCTTAATGTTAGGGGCTTGAAAGACATTGTTAAGAGGAAGGCAGTTTTTTGTTTTGTAAAGGGCAAAAAGCTCATTGTGTGTTTTTACAAGAGACTCATTCATCGGACTTGGATGCCTCTTTTTGGACTAATCAATGGGGTGATAAGGTTTTTTTCAGTCATGGTTCTAGCCGTTCTGGAGGTGTGGCAATATGCTTCAACAAATGTCCTGGAGAAGTCATTACTTATGAAGCTGATGGTAGTGGTCATTGGTTAATGGTGGTACTAAAAATTGATGGTCTTTTTTCCCCATTTTATTTAATATTTTATGGCTTTAACAATGCAGCTCAGAATCAGAAATGAATAGTGTGATTACAGAAACTAAAGTACAGTACCCATCTGATGATGTTCTAGTAGGAGGGGATTGGAATATGGTTCCAGATGAGTGGAAGGACAGATGGCCTCCAAGACTTACAGTAACAAACAGCGGCTCAATGTTACCATTGAATTTTTAAAGACAGAAAATAATTTGAATGACATTTGGCGAGCGCTAAATCCTGATGCTGAATGTTTTTCCTGGTTTAAACCTAACGGTGAGAGCAAATCCAGAATTGATTATTGGTTGGTTAGTGATATTGTAAAATATGTGTCTCAATGTTCAATTTTAAGGCTCTGTTAACAGATCTTTGCTTTATAGATCTTGTTTTAGAACCCACATTTAAGCAATTTAGAAACAAATGTTATTGGAAGTTCAATGCCCGTCTTTTACAAGAAGAAGAATTTTGCAGTAAAATCAAGCAATTGATTAGGAGTTTAGAAATAAATGATTCTTTTGATTGTAATGTTAGTAAATGGGAATTTTTTAAAATTCAAAATTAGAGAATTCTCCATACATTTCTTTAAGAAAATAAGAAAAAAAGGAGTTTGAAAATAACCTAATTCGTGAAATAATTAAGTGCTGTGTTAAACCGGTTTTAAATAATGAGGAAAAAAAATAGGGTGATGGAGCTTCAAAATAAATTAGATCATCTTTATCTGGAGAGCGCACAAGGGGCCTTTGTAAGTTCGTGTGCCAGGTGGATTGAGGATGGAGAAAAGAACTCTTCATTTTAGTAATTTAGAAAAAATTAGGCAGCAAAGAAACTCCATTGACGGTTTAATGATACAAGGTGAAGAATGCTCAGATTTTTCCTTAGATGAGTCAGATCTTTTTTTTTTTTGCTAAAATCCAAAACAATATTCCACATATTGAGAACTGTGTGTGTGTGTGTGTGTGTGTATGTGTGTGTGTTGGGGGGGGGGGGGGATTTGAGGGATTTATTGTTTAATGCCCTGACAGAATGTATTGAAAAGGAAGAGTTGTTAGAAAGTATGAAGCAAGGGGGCTATTGCCCATTTTTTGGATGATAATGGAAATTTGTTACTACATAGAGAGTTTTGTGATAAATTCCATCTGCAGTGTACTGTTAATATTTACGATAGAATGATTAGAGCCATTCCAGATGCTTTGAGATTAATGGTTAGAAAAGATACTGGGAACTCCCAAGTTTCCCTGGAACTGAGGCAGCTTTCCTTAGAAGGTTGTGATTTTTGTGAGAAAAAATGCTCTAATAGAGTTATTAGAAATTTTATTTCACAGGCTTATTATCCAAGATCAATTAGACAGGAATATGTGTTTAAAGATTTTGTTACGGCTGAAATAAAAAAATAAAAATAAAAAATAGAAAAATTATTTGTCTTTCCCCCTCCCTCCAAAAGCTAAAGAGGTGAGCTTCAAGATTCTACATGAGATTTACCCTACTAACGAATTTTTAAGATTAAAATTTAATCTTGAGATAAAAAAAAAATGGTGTTTTTTTGTGAAACAAACATTGAAACTTTAGATCATATGTTTGTTTTGTTTGTTTTGTTTTTTTGTGTGTGTGATACGGTACAATCCTTTTAGAGAGAGATGCAAAACTGTTTATGTTCCAGGGATGCTGAATTCCCACCACTCAATGTGAAGGGAGTCAGGTTCGGTATTTTTCTTGAAAACAAAGATTTTGAATTTGTTATTAATTTCCTGGTATGTTTTGGGAAGGTTTTTATCCACAAGTGCAGATGTTTTAAATCTAAACCCAACTTTATCCAATGGTGTAATGAGGTAAAACTCTTATATAAATCGTTAAAATTAGTTAAGAGTAACAACGCCCTGAAGTTGACTTCTCTGTTGGATTTGTATAATTGAATTTAAAATCCCTTTTTGTTGTATTTTATTTTTGAAGCATCTTATGTTCTTATTTCTCTCTTATTTTTCTTTTTAGTGTAGTTTGGTTTATTTTGACGTTTATTTTATTTTATTTTTTATCTTTTGTTGTGGTTGTTGGTGGTGTTTTATTTTGGTTAGTTTGGATTTATTCTGGAATGCACCTTGTTTGATTGTAAAGCTGAATAAAACAACAACAACAAAAAAACTATGATAGTTTGCTGTATTCCTCTTTCCTCATTTCTAAGGCACCTTGGATGTTGATTGGTGCAGCCAGCAACACATCATTGACGTATTACGCACTTGATGATATTCACAAACGCAGGGGCGGACACGGAGCTCGAGACTGAAGTGGAGGAAGAGTTCAACACGTGCTCTCTGTTAACAGCGTAAACTGCAGAACGCAAAACGTTATCTCACTTTAAATTCGCAACGCATTTACAATCTTACGATGCCAGCCCAAATCATCTGCGGGAAAACTATCTCAGCGTAAGCTATTTTCTTTTCTAAGTTTTTCATTCATGTCACGTTGAGAGCCTTGAAATATTTTTTATTTATTTACATGTTTCATGTTCTCACGTAACGTTACGTTACTCGTTTAAAGTTGAGTGCGTTTGTTATGCCCTCAACATTTGTGATTGTTTTAAGGGTTTTTTGGGCACATATTGAACTCTGCACTCTGAATCTTCATTGATCGCATTTATCGATGTTAAAGTTTAAAAGACTATTGTGTAACCGGTGCAGACGCAAAAAAAAAGTGTACGTTACAAGTCTTGTAGGCTACTTTTTTTTTTTTTTTTTTTTTTGAATAGGCTAATACATTCAAGGAGACCAAACATCACATGATCTTCAACTGACCCTTATTACTTATGAAAGAATGACACCGTCAGTAAATCGGCCATTTAGTTACTTGCATGCACTCATGAATACTTCTATACAGTGTCTAAAATGTTTCTTTATCTTATAGCTATTTTTATATGTAGTATTTCCCAGAGAGATCGACAGTCCATCACACGACCATACACAAAGAAAGACATGGTGATATTCTCACTTACAGTTGCATCTCAATAAATTAGAATGTTGTGGAAAAGTTCATTTATTTCAGTAATTTAACTCAAATTGTGAAACTCGTGTATTAAATCAATTCAATGCACACAGACTGAAGTAGTTTAAGTCTTTGGTTCTTTTAATTGTGATGATTTAGGCTCACATTTAACAAAAACCCACCAATTCAACAAATTAGAATACTTCATAAGACCAATAAAAAAAACATTTTTAGTGAATTGTTGGCCTTCTGGAAAGTATGTTCATTTACTGTATATGTACTCAATATTTGGTAGGGGCTCCTTTTGCTTTAATTACTGGCTCAATTCGGCGTGGCATGGAGGTGATCAGTTTGTGGCACTGCTGAGGTGGTATGGAAGCCCAGGTTGCTTTGGCGGCCTTCAGGTCATCTGCAATTGTTGGGTCTGATGTCTCTCATCTTCCTCTTGACAATACCCCATAGATTCTCTATGGGGTTCAGGTCAGGCGAGTTTGCTGGCCAGTCAAGCACACCAACACCATGGTCATTGAACCAGCTTTTGGTACCTTTGGCAGTCATATTTAGCAAGTGTGAATGGCAAAAAACCCCAAAAACAAACAAACAAACAAACAAAAAAATAACACATGAAAAGGCTTTGTAAACTCTTGTATTTCAAGCCACATTCATATGTGACACTGAACCACAAAATCAGTCTTAAGTGTCAATTTTTTTAAAATTAAGATTTATAATGCCTGAAAGCTGAATAAATGAGCTTTCCATTGATGTATGGTTAGGATAGGACAATATTTGGCTGAGATGCTATTTGAAAACTATTTGAAAATATGGAATATGAGGGTGAAAAAAAAAATCTAAATATTGAGAAAATCGCCTTTAAATTTGTCCATATGAAGTCCTTAGCAATGCATAATACTAATCAAAAATGAAGTTTTGATACATTTACGGTAGGAAATTGACAAAATATATTCATGGAACATGATCTTTACTATCCTAATGATTTTGACATAAAAGAAAAATCTATAATTTTGACCCATACAATGTTTGTTTGTGGCTATTGCTACAAATATACCCCAGCGACTTGAGACTGGTTTTGTGGTCCAGTCACATATGTGGTTTGAAATCATATTCAAATGACATTTCTGGGAATCCGTTTCGTTCTGACAGCTCTGATCGGACTTTCATGTCAGGTGTAGTTTTTTTCTTTGCAGGAAAAAAGGTTGTGTTTTTGTGAAGTGCAAGTCAAACAGAAAATGACAATATACTGCTTGGGTACATACCTTTTTGAATTTTGAGACTAGCATAGACGGCATGGAATAAATCAGCGCATTTCCCCCTTTCTATATTTCTGCCGCTGCCTCATAAACGTAATAATCCAGTGTGACTGCAGCATGTTGTCATGTTTTAAGACAACATCTGTATTGCAAATCTGAACAGCTGCGATACACAGTATGGACAGTCAATTATTTAAATTGGATTCCAGTTTAATGGGATTTGGTCTGACAGTCTGAACAAGGCTTTAGTGTTTTCATTTCACATGAGCTGCACGTTTTTGAGCTGTAGGGGAAAAACCTGAGCACCCATACCAACGTGGAGAACTCCACACAGAAAGCACTGAGACCTGGCCCTTCTTGTGAGGTGACAGTGCTACTCAATTAAAGTGTGCTATAATGAAGTTTGGAGTTAGAAACTAGTTCCAAACAAAGCACAATCTTTGTGTGTCTTTACTCAATATATCAGATTTTGAGTGAATGATTCAGTAACTCATTCATAAAGGCAGTCCAAGGAAAGGACCTCGAGGCGGGAATCGAACTTGGGTTGCTGTGAGCGCAGTTGCACTATATGTTGACACACTAACCACGACCTATTATGTCTTATGTCATTTGATTAAATTAAAGAATTGGACACAAAATATGATGTGAAGGTTAGAAAAATCTGCTCTAATAAAATTGTCCTTCAAAATCAAATTTGGCAAATATTGCCTGTTAATTGATAAATTAATTGGTCACTACTGTGAAATAACCACAGAATATGAAGAATATTAAACATTTTGGGGTTTTTTTATGACTGACCTAAATCTGTGCAAAAACATAGTCAATGACATCAGTACCTTTGTCATTAAGAAACTGCCTACGCACTCTGGCCACATGAGACTGGGCATTGTCATGCACCAGGAGGAACCCAGGGCCCACTGTACTAGTTTTAAGTCTGACAAGAAAACAAGGCACCAATGGCACATGTGCCAGTTCTGGTGTTCTCTAGGAAATTCCAATCAAGCTGCATGGTGCTGGGCTGTGAGCACAGGTCTCGCTATAGCAGGGGTCTCCAGCACTTCGCTCGCGAGCTACTAGTAGCTCTTTCATCCAATCAAAGTGAGATAATATAGACCTGTCCCACTCCCTCTAATGCAAATATTTTTTTTTGTTTTGACATATTGGTCATGAGGTTATTTTAATGATCCCATTTAGTGTTCTAATTATCATTAAACCGGCATTTGATCATCGTAATTTGAAAAACCGGCTGTTTTCAGAAAAGTTTCAATGTCATTTTCTTTTCATCTTCCCACCGCGTTTCTGCTGCTCCATAAACACCACCAGCTATTAAACAGTGGATTTACAATTTCATATGATCCCACGTGTTGAGATTTTTAGAATGCATATTAGCTTTAGAATGCATATTAGGACTGTTTATAGAGCAAATTTGGACTGCAATGATTCCTCGATTGTATTCGAGCAACAAAATCTCAAATTTCAACCTTTAAATCATTTTTATATATGAAAGGATGAGTCAAGATCATCTTGACTCATCCTTTCATATATAAAAATGATTTAAAGGTTGAAATTTGAGATTTTGTTGTTGGTTCGATTGTACCAGTTATAACAGTTTGGATTGATACATTATTTAAGAGATTTGTGTATTGAATAACATGGGTAGCTCTAGTCTGCTTTCATTTTTAAAATGTAGCTCTCGAATGAAAAAAGGTTGGAGACCTCTGCACTATAGGATGTTGGACCCTTATGTCACCCTCATGGAATCTGTTTCTAATAGTTTGGTCAGAAGCATGCATACTAGTAGCCTCGCAATGCTCCTGCTGATCCTCCTTGCACAAAGGAGTGGATACGGGTCCTGCTGTTGGGTTGTTGCCCTTCTACCTCCCTGTTCAGCTCTCCTCGTTTAACAGCTTGTCTCCTGGTATCTCTCCATGCTCTTGAAACTGTGCTTGAGACACACCAAACCTCTTTGCTGTGACATGTGGATGGCCCATCCTGGAGGAACTAGACTACCTGTGCAAATTGATTGGGTTGCAGGTACTGCCTCATGGTACAAGTAGTAAGAAGGACCCTGACAAAACACATAATTAAAGACAAATAAAAGCAAGGGAAGGATATGGAGAGAGCAACTGTCTGTGTGGCCACCACCTGCAAAATCAGGTGTGTGTGTGTGTGTGTGTGTGTGGGGGGGGGGGGGGGGGGGGGGGGTTGCTGTTGCCTCTCCAGTGTACCCATTGTCACTTTCATTTTCACCAAAGCGTGTGAAACTGATTCCGACTTATGCTTCCTAACAGGACAGATTGGTATCCCTGAAGTTTAGTTGACTTATACTGGTGTTATACTGTGATTTTAAATGCTGCTTTAATTTTTTTAAAAGTGTATTTTCAATACAGACTATCAGCAGCTGTACTATTTAGTTGTCTAGTCTGACACATCCCTATTATTAATTAATATAAAATGTGTGATGTAATAGATTTGAGAGAAAGAAGCTCAACTCGTACATTCATATATAAGTCAGTGTAGTCTACTTTTCTCGCACCATGACTTGCACAACTCATTTTGAACTCATTTTATCCTTGTGTTTCTCCAGTCAGGTAAGAGGGAGACTGAAGGAACAGGTGGAAGGCATGAGAATGACTCATCCCAATTTCAAACCAGGCCTTGTGGTGTTACAGGTTAGTGGTGACCTGTCTGTGAATGACAGTTAATCATTTCTGAAGTACTGATGAACATGATGGTAATTGTTCTATTTTACACTTAAAGGATTCATTGCTGTATGCAAATGAGACAGTTCATTTTATTTTTATTGCCTTAACAATAAAAATAACCTCCCTCCAATGTTTTGGGAACATTTAAGAAATGAAATAACCAAACAGGAATCAAATACTTACGTTAGCGGATTGTACTGTGTTTGCTAGGTCGGTATTCTTGAACTGAGAACCAGCTTGAATGCTAGTTTTGCTTCTGCATTTCATTTTATTGTTGAAGGCTATTGTCATTTCATGACAAATCAGGGCTCAATGCTAAGGAATTTTTCTACTGGCCCGGTCAGGCCAAAAAATAAAATGGTTGCTGTTATCATTGTTTTTGACCCATGTTATCTTATATTCTAATAAATATAGCTTATGACACCAACATTTTAGATGCAACTTAATTTTTACAATTCTCAGTTCCATTTGAACAGTCAGTAAATAAGAACAAATTACAAGCAATAGCAAATTATAAATAAATAAAACAAAGATACAAATTAAATTATGCTTAGGTTATGCAAGGCTTAGGTTTTCAGGTTTGTAGTTGTACGAAAATATAAGAATAATCAAATGTAAAATAGCATTTAGGGGTGTGCGATATATATCGTCTGCAATAACATCGTAATTGTTGTTTTAGCGATGTGCAATTTGACATTGAGTATTTTGCAAAAACTAAAAACACACCTACAGAGTGCACGCATACATTGCATGCGCATTTAGAGGGTGTTCTTTCACTGCATGATTCAGTCTAATAAAATGCATTAAGAATGATCACAAAATTCAAGATATGGGGCAGAAAATGTGTGTGTGTGTTATATATATATAAAAATTAAAATTACACAGAGTGCTGTTGTTTGTTCAAAAATAAGCATGATTGTGATATTGATTTTATACAACAGTTCAATAAACAATAAGTTAATATTAAGAGACTTACGATTTAGACACCATATTGGCTGTTTTTGCCCCATTTCGCCAACAAAAAAATAATTCCAAACAATTACAGCACTGTTTTGCATCTGAGCAACATGACAATGTTTAGTTCCTGAATGAATCGACCGTTAAATGATTTGGTTCAGTCGCAATGACTCGCTTGTTAAAGGTGCTGTATGTAGGATTTTGACTCTACTAAAGCATAAAAATACCATAATATGTTTGCAGATATTTATGAAACATGCCAAGTTAACATACTTGTTTATCTGAAAAACAATACTACAGTCAGTGATTCTCCTGTGAAAATGTGTATTCCAGCCAGGAATGTCTGTGTTTTGTTATGGTTTGTGAAACCCGCCCACTGCCAGTTTACCCAATTGCATTTCGGCACCTCGGGTTGCCAGTTGGCGGAAAACACAGCGTATTTAATTTCATTCATCGGCATGTGCGCTCGTTTCTGTTGGTGTCATTAATTTGGCAACCTGCGAGTGAGTCAAATCTGAGGAGGACGGGCCAGGTGAAAAAGACCGTCTCCAATATTTTGAATTTGGACTGCAATACCTAGTTCAACTGCTAGGTGTCAATCCTACATACAGCAACTTTAACAGTGACTTGCTGCCACCTACTGGCGATTTTAATTTCACATTTAAAGTATCTGTTCATTTTAAAATAATTTCAAATATCAGTATTTAATGTGTTATGTTTAAAATATCAAAACATGATGCATTTGTAACTGCAGGTTAAAGCACGCCATGTCCTAAACAGTGTGTAAATGCATCTAAATGCCACTTCAGATGCAACTTCTGCGAAGATTAATTTTGATGATACTGGTTTCATTTGTTTGGTAACAGCCTAAATGTCTTATTATTCTAATTGACTGATTATGTCAAGATGCACACTTTTAGAAAAAAAAAGGTTTTATTAAAGGTTTGCCTATAAAAGGTAAAAATCAATTTAAACTTATTTGAAAAGATTCATTTCTATCACTGATGTGAACTGACCACACAGAATATGAAGAATATCAAAAACTGCAGCTGTCCCCGGTAGTCAGGTATCAGCACAATAACACACTCAGCAAAATATCGTCTAATTATCGTTATCGAAAAAATCCCAAAAAATATTGAGAGAGGATTTTTTTTCAATATCGCACATCCCTAACAGCATTGCATATTCTTTTATATATAAATTAAATAGATAAATCATTGTTAAAGCAGCAAAAATTATTCAGTCAAGAACAAGTGATTTTCTCTCTCTCTCTTTTTTTTTTTACACATCCGTGTGTTATTTTTCAGCTCTTTAAGTTCACTTAAATTCACTGTTTTCTAGGAATGTGCAATGATGATCGAGTACTGGAGTTCTCGTTCATGACAGCGATGATCGATCATGAAAACAATGAAAGTGTGGGTTTAAAATTATTGGTTATAGCAGCACTTTAAGCTCTGATTGTTTAGCTTGCCACATCATGCGGTCCAAAGTATAGACGTGAGAAGAGAGAGAAGCATGGCTTCAAAGTCACGTAGTGATGTCTGATATTGACCTTTTGAGTTATTTGAGATGGTCATATTGCTTTTAGATGTTTCTTTTTAAAAAAATACTTTTGTTATAATAATGCAGCAATGCTTTTTTTGTCATATTTGTTCAACTTCAATTAAAACTGTTTTATCGTAATTCATATGGCTTCGAAAACATGCTGGCCATATCAGGGATCACTTGATAATGTAGATAAAAATATAGCACAAATCTGCCATAAACATAGCATTATAATGAGAACTTTATAGAATGTGAAATCTAGAGTAGATTCTGTCTGCTTGCCTTGCCGGTGTTTCAGCACACTGTTAAGGCGGGAGCTCTCTCTCTTTCTCGCTCTCTCGCGCTATAGCAGGTAACTTCATTTGCATCCTTTTGTGCAGATACAGGTTGTAATGTTACCTTTATGTTATGTATCTACATTATTTGATTAAAGGGTTAGTTCACCCAAAAATGAAAATTCTGTCATTACTCACCCTCATGTCGTTCCAAACCCGTAAGACCTCTGTTCATCTTCTGAACACAAATTAAGATATTTTTGATGGAATCTGAGAGCTCTGTGACCCTCCATAGACAGCAAGGGTCCTTACACGATCAAGGTCCAGAAACGTAGCAAGGAGATCGGTAAAATAATACATGTGACATCAGGAGTTCAACCGTAATTTTTGTGCGGGAAAAAAAAAAGTTTATTGAAATTTGTCTCCTCCATTTTGGAGAAACGCAAACAGTGTATGCTCTTCTGTGTCAGCTGCGCCACACGGGTATGTTTTCCACGTTGTACGTACACTTTGATTTGCTGATAGCACAGTAATGGAGGCAGCAACATATGATACATAGGACTCCTATCTGTCATATGTTGCTACATTACTGTGCTATGCATTTAAAAGAAACGTCTTTTAATTCTATAGTTATATATATAAATACATTTACTTGTTTTGATTAGTGTATTTTACAACAATACAAAGAGCAATGTGTAAAATTTTACCAGACTTAGTCCTACACTTATTCACTTTTATTTGTTCCCCACTAAATAATGTTATTTCACTAAATGTTTAGATTTTATAAAATTGTGCACTCATGAATGTTCTAGAATACTTTTGTTGCTAAATTATCCAAAAAAGTTGCATATGCACGGGTGAGGGTTTTTTTTTTTTTTTTTTTCATTCATTTAAAAAAAAAAAAAACCACAGATATGCAAATGTTTACGATATGATAACCTGCACGTTCAAACCGTGATAAACTCTCATACCATTATCCATATTGTTACAACCCTAGTTGTCAACCACCCTATAATGATAAAAATCCACCCGCTCTTTTTTTTTTTTTTTTTTTTTTTTTGATCTCCATATATCATTAGCAGCGTCTCTGAGCAAGCCAATCACAGAATCCGTGAAGTGTGACATCACATTTTACAAGCCCCACCCACGATTGTTGATTGACACTGCCGTAATCTAGCCATCTTTAGGCAGGGGTTGAGGTCACCAGAAGAAAAACAACAGCAGCAACTTGGCTTAAAGAAAAGTTAGGCTTTTATTTTTGCACATAAAACTTGCATCGATCTATAGAATGTGTGGTAGATGCTTCGTCCTACAGAGCGTCTTTCACTCCCTTTCACAGGCTTTTGGCTGCTATATTTTTTATTAACCACCTGATGGTGCTGTTTTCGACACTCAATGCTTTGAATCTTTTCCTGAAACAGTCAGTGGAAAGCCTCAGTGCATCACGAGGCTTCATTTGCCCATCACTAACCGCCAAATAATGTTTACACGTATATGATAGGTAATATTCAGAGGGTGGGGAGGTGGGGGATTCCCACGCTCTATATGTCTCTGCTTAGACTGAATGATTTATTCATTTTTTTATTCCCAGTGAATAGAAGGTAAAACTCCACACTCGAAAATACAAAAAAAATAACAAAAAAAATCAAATTAAAATCAAATAAAATATTACTTATTTATTTATTTTATTATTATTAATAATAATAAGAAAAAATATTGCAAAGTAACGTTGCAAGCAGCAATAAAATCAGAGAAGGACTTTAACTGTAAGCGACACAAGTATACGGAAAACAAAGGTATTGTTTCTTATTTTTTCCTGATGTTTGTTATTTAAAATTTTAAATACATACTTATATACTTATTCCCAACATTTTTATAAACTTTTTAATTTACCACTTGTTGACAATAACGTCTTCAACATTGTCTATGACCAGCTATGTTTTTAGTGGACTTTCAAAATTTGCTTTGCTTGAGAAAGCATGAAAATATACAGTTATGATGTTTTTTTTCATATGATTTAGTCGAGTTAGTTTTGCATCAAACACAATGTAATTTTCGGCAATCGAGGTCTGGCAGCAACAGCACCTTTTTCTGCTTGGGCGAGCGCTTCGTGGACCGCTTACCTCGTGCTTGAAATCAGCCGCATACCAGCAAAACACTGAGAACGCGCTACAATCCTGAGGAGTCATAGCAACAGAGCGGAGGTGCCAAAGCTGCGGAGAATCCGCTTACCCGGAAGCCTCCGTCACTGACACAGATTTACAGAAAATTACCGTTGTTTGTCAAATAAATAATTTTACATACTTATTCCCAACACTTTATTAAGCTGCAAGTCACATCTCACATGACAAGGGATCGAGATGGTCCTCACTGCAGAATACAAGATCCAGGGGTGTGGTTGGATCTAGATCCAACTCCTCCCACCTTACATTTACCTAAACCTACCAATCTCCACCCTCTGGATGTGGATCCAACCCCGCCCCCTGGATCTTTGTTCTGGAGTGAGGGGCTACTGCATCCGCAGTTTATATGGAAGGAACGCCATTGGACTGTAATCCCTGGTTGCGGATCATTTACATAATCATGTAGTGTGAACACCACAATGACAGACAATCAAGTCATGTAGTCTGAACAGCACAGCGACGTGTAAAGTTGTTTAGTGTGAACTTGGCTTAAAAGTCCCATGGCATGAAAATTTCACTTTATGAGGTTTTTTAACATTAATATGAGTTCCCCTAGCCTGCCTATGGTCCCCCAGTGGCTAGAAATGGCGATAGGTGTAAACCGAGCCCTGGGTATCCTGGGTATCGCCTTTGAGAAAATGAAAGCTCAGATGCCCAATCTGGAATCTTCCCTTTATGTCGTCATACGAGGAAAGGTTACCTCCCCTTTCTCTGCTTTGCCCGCCTATGAGAAAATTAGCTACTACCGTGTGAGGTGAGCGCAATATTTTTTTTTTTCCTCAAGAGACATCATGACTTGCGAACGAGTGACGCATGGCAGTTGCTCAGTGTTTGGATGTACAAATGAACACCAAAGTATTTTTTTAGTTTCTTCATCGGAGCCTATGGCTAGCATTAGCTACATGATAATAACTGTAACAACATACATAAACAAACCAACTAAAGTACCGTATCCAGACACAATATTTTAAACTAACCATTCGGAGACGTCCTGTTGTAGCCGCTGAGTTGCAATTTCTTCATCCGGTGCTTCTCCATCCGGATCAGATTCTGGGTCAAACTGAAAAACTTGAACGACTGTGTGTCTATACGAGCCATTGCTATACATCCACTGTCAACATTAGCGCATGGTAGCGCTTGCCCCGCCTCTCTCCTCCTCATTAGCATTTAAAGCTACAGACACAGAAATGGCACGTCCTAAGGAAAGCTCATTGTGGGGCTGGCTCGTAGTGGCTGAAATTCTGCACCAAGGCTGAATTTTGTGAGAGACTTCAGATACAGTATTGGGGACCACTTAGGCCTATATAAAAGCATCCAAAAAGCAGCATGTCATGGGACCTTTAAGGTTAACTAATGGGATCTTAATGGAAAATGTTACCTGTTGGTCTGTATAATTCTTTTGCACTTTAATCTGTGTGGAATTTTTTTTTTTTAGTCTTGTACAATTTTATACATTTATTGTGTATTGCTTTATTGTATTTAAATGTTCAGTTCAAAAGCATAAACTGGAAAAGATGAAATGAAATGTGTGCAAGTTTTAAACATTGCTTGAATGTTGATGCTTTGTTCTAGGTGGGAGACAGAGAAGACTCAAACTTGTACATCAGCATGAAGCTAAAAGCAGCTGCTGAGGTAAAACCACATTCAGCACAGTGATTCAGATACTTTAGTGTGTAGATGTCTGTGCTTAATTCATACACAAAGTTCCCAGTCATTTACATAAAAATTTACATTGACACACATTCCTTTAAGGCACCGGCTTTTGCACTAAGTGCAAATAGTCCACCTTATTGGCAAAGGCTATTTACACTAACTCTGCCCAACAACGTGTGATTGGGATAGTCAACACTAAAAAAAGAAGCTCATTAAGCATCTGTTTCAGTGGCGTAGATGGTAAGGTGTGTGCTTTTTGATGCGATCGATCCGAGTTCGGGGCTACCTTTTGCCAAACTTTTTTTCTCCCTTTTCAAATCTCATATCGCATCGGAAAGGCAAGGTAGGTGTAGGGAGGGCTTTATTGTCCCAATAAGGTGGCATCCATTTAATAATTTGAATTAAAACTATAATTTACACTCAATACGTTATTTAGACAATACATTTTTATTGCGTACTGTTTTATAATGTACTACAATACTGAGGAGCCGATAATTGCCACTATTTGCAATAAGTAGTATAAATAGTAGAAAATCTTGCTGTTTTAACGGTGTAAATAGAATCCATTGCTATTTGCACAGTGTAAATGGCATCCATCGCTAAGAAAATATGGTATTTTCACTTAGTGTAAATAGACACTCTGTTCCTTTAAACAGTGTATTCAATCCAGAGAGTGGAAAAACATGGTAGAGAACTGCTTTTAATGTGAAAATCTTACCAACATTATAAATGCAATTTGTCCTCAAGGAACATTACAAAATAATAATTTA
Organism: Acrossocheilus fasciatus; assembly: GCA_036784905.1. Lineage (NCBI taxonomy): Eukaryota > Metazoa > Chordata > Actinopteri > Cypriniformes > Cyprinidae > Acrossocheilus > Acrossocheilus fasciatus. Next base: position 27,324,988 of record CM071954.1, on the reverse strand, counting down.
AAAAAATGCAGCTTATGAGCTCTTTAATGACTATCACTGTCTTGATTTTTAGATCGGGATCAGTGCTGTACATGTGAAGCTTCCAAGGACTGCAACTGAAAATGAGGTAGGACAGTTTCACTTGAAGGAGTCATTAACTGTTAATCCATGTTTTATGTTTTATATTAACAGCTATTTCAGATTTTGCTATTTATAATTAACTTATTCTGTAGGTTATGCGCAGTGTAATGGAAGTGAATGAGGACTCCAAAATTCATGGGCTCATAGTCCAGCTGCCCCTTGACTCTGTCCACACTATTAATACAGAAAGGATTATCAACAGTGTGGCTCCAGAGAAGGATGTGGATGGGTACAGAAAAAATAATTCACTCTTAAACAACATGCCATTAAATTGTGTTATTCTGATAAGTAAGTCTGTTTCTTTGCTTGCTTCAGATTGACGAGTATAAATGCAGGGAAACTGGCACGTGGTGATCTTGGAGATTGTTTTATCCCATGTACTCCTAATGGATGTATGGAGCTAATCAAACAAACAGGTGAGACAAACACCTCAAGACTCAAGCAGGATAGGGCTGTCAATTGATTAAAAACAAATTATCAAATGTATTATGTATGCAAAATAATTTATTTGCTGAGATGTGTGATATGTGCATGAGTGAATCTTTTGTGTGCAATTATGGATCTGTTGCTTTTGTGTGTGTGGGAAGTTATTATACTATATTATATTTTCATTCAATACATGTCATCAACTGACGTAAGTTTGGTCGCACTTTAGTTTGGGGACCAGCTTAACTACAACTTTTGCCTCAAACTCCTAGTTTGCTGCTTATTAATAGTTAGTGAGGTAATTGTTAAGTTTAGGTATGGAGTAGGATTAAGGGATCTTAAATATGGTCATTCAGAATAAGGCATTAGTATGTGTTTTTTTTTTTTTTAAGAACTAATAAACAGCCAATATGCACGGTAATAAGCAACTAGTTAATAGTGAGTAAAGTGTTACCAAATTCTTTTATATTCTGTTATCATTTTTTTTTCTTCTGCACAAAAGGACTGTTACTGCTGTTTTTGTCCCGTGAAATTAATTGGAGTCTTAACCATTTCAAGCTCCAAAAAGGGTGCAAAGGTAGCGTAAAACTACTACATACAGCTGAGGGGAACCGCCAGGAGCCTCCGTCTAGGCCCTCAGAGAGGGCCTAAATTATAGTAAAAACAATATTTACATTTTTTTTTTTAAATAAATTATTTAAAATGATAAACTTTTATTAATAAAAAGTCATAATTTTTATTTAATCAATTCATATTTTTGAAAATCATCTAAATAAAATAAAGTTTTGCCTATTTAGTGAATGGGTTAAATGAACGACACCGATTTTCTCCATATTTGAATGTTTCCACCTAGCGTTTGCGGCTCTGTGATTGGTTGTCCAGTTATGAAATTACAGAGGGCCAAGCAATAGTAAATCATTGTGAGCGTAATTTCAAGTGACAGAAAAACTGACCATCATATCTTTCCATATCTTTTCCAAATGGGTCGGCCTTGTTATCACTAACTTTGACAAGTTCCGCCCGCCTGGGGATCTCATAAGTGAGGACATCTGCTGGGCCGCTGTGCCAAAAATATTATTATTTAATGCTTAATATGCTAAAATTTAATAACACCGCTTATTTTTTATGAAGTATCTATTGTTAATTTGTTTTGCTGTGAACGCTGTCATGATGTATTGGCTTAAATTAGTTAATTAATTAGTTTTGTGCACAGACCGATTGTGTGATGATGCATTTGTAATCATTTTTATTTGAATTAAATTTAGCTATGTTTTATTTTGGTGATATCAGTCACTCGCTGTGCCTCGTCTAGAGCAACTCACGTGTCACAGGGGACGCGTCGCGAAGGTGGCAATCCAAAACCTTTCATCTACTCTCCAAATAATCAAAAGTTCACTTCAGGAATGAGCAAGTGGTGTCAATGAGTTTGAAGGTCGGTGATTGAAAAAACAGAGCAAACGGAATGTTGTATGAAGCAAGGGCTTTATTAGTGCCACAAAAAAAACAAACGTTTCAATGAAAAATGCTCAATACACAATCTTCCAGCCTAGGATCAAGTCATTACATGATACATTAACTATAATTTAGGACAAATATATTGCAGGTTAATGGAAAACTATGTATTATAAAACATTGTTATTAATCATAGCAGTAACCAAGGAAACACTATCGTTGCTGTTCCATAAGCACTGCTTGTTGAATAATTCAGTCCCATCTGCTGTTTGTCCTTAAACGGCTTCATTTTATTTGCGTCTTTTTCTATTTCTTCAATTGTGCTATTTACTGTTTGTTAAATTCTTTAATAATGTTTGAAATTTATATTTGTTAAGCCAGACGTTTTTGATGTGCAATCCATGCTGTTGATTGCATCCAAGTATCTCCAATGTGGCCGTGCATCCGGGTAACTGACCAAACCATGACGTATGGAGAGAATATTATAATAATACAAGAAATATCACAAATAATACCATATAAAGTGAAATATTATAATTTATAAACACTATAGCTGTACGTGAGTTCGCCTCACTCCAAAAAAAAAAAAATCATTTAAATGTAACGATATTCAGAACAGAACAGAATGAAAAAAATATATAAAGCTAAAAAAGCAAAACTGAAATTACCAGGTATTGGGCTCACGTACCTCTCTCATTCGGCACAAAATGTTTCCAATATTCATGTATTTGAATGATAAACTGTTATTTATAATGTAGACTAAGCTTTGTATTATATACGCATTTGTATATCAAAGGGAAAAAATTGTCCTCTTCACATGAGCAAAAATGTGCTTGGCATAATAGCAGAGTGGACCAGTTTTATACGGACTATTTAAATTGACCAGAACTCTTATATGTTTGGTTGTCTGTATTTTATTTTGATAATGAACAGACTGTGCTGTCAAGTTTGAATTGCTGTGTGTGTGTGTGTGTGTGTGTGTGTGTGTGTGTGTGTGTGTGTGTGTGTGTGTGTGTGTGTGTGTGTGTGTGTGTGTGTGTGTGTGTGTGTGTTCTCGAGGCGGTGCTATCGAACTGCTGAATGCATAATTTTTGGTCATACAGATAAGAGTAAGACATAATTCGAAACTGAGAGGCTGTTCAAGACACATTTCAAACTTTACTCTTGCGCACACTATCAAACTCTCACATACACTACTTTAACGTCTCTCACACACGATCAAAACTTTCACTATCAAAACTTGTGTACAATGCTTTTATAGTTGTGGCAGCACCGTTTGGTCATCATTGAATGATCCAGGAAAACTGAAGTTGTCAGTGTCAGTTACAGCTCCTTTTAACTGCTGTTTTGGATCTGGCAATTATACATTTACAAATTAAGCACTACCTACACTCATAGAAAACAATGTGTTTGAATTTTAAAAATGAGGTGCGTCACAGGCGCAGCACTGCGCTTCTCGTCCGGTGTGTGACTGCGTTAAGGCTGGATTAGGAATTGTCAAAGATGACTTTTAGAAGAAGACACCGTAAGCTAGGCTGGTAGTTTGTTTTTTCCCCCGATGAGAGTAGGGGGAGTGAGCCTAGGTTCAAGAGTCACGGTAACCCTACTGACATAAAGCTCCCTGTCCTTTGAAGAGATAATATCACTTTGAATGGTCAGCTTGTGTATGCAAAGTCCAAATCAAATGTAACAACCAGTCAATAACACACAAAATTTGCCATCATTACTTTGTGACAGGCCACACAAGACCTAGTTTGATAAGACTGACTATTCCCCATTGCTTTGGCCTTGCATATATGAGGTGATCAATGATTTCAATTAGTTAAAGAGTGAATAATCTTTTAACTGTTCTTACAAAGTGATTGTATTGCTTTGGAAGTCTTGGATTGTAGTGGATTGTTACACTACCCTTATTGTCTTTTTGGAGCTTGAAACTGTTACACCCCATTGACATTGTTCAAACATCTAGTTTTGTGTCCCAAAATTACGTGTCGGGTGTTTTAAAGGTGCCATAGAATGGAGAACAACTGTATTTACCTTGGCCTAAGTGAATAATAAGAGTTCTGAATATGGAAATGACATACCTTTAGCCTCAAACACCATTGTTTCCTCCTCCTTATGTAAATCTTGATACCACTCAAAAAGATGCGAATCCCAACATAACACCGACTGTGAAGTTGCAGTCAGGATCATTGTTTACGCCCTCAACATTTGCATAATGTATGCCAGCCCATGTTCTAAGCCAGCCGGACCGAATCATCGATGCAGTGTTGCCAGATATTGCTATTAAAACAAACAAAAATCGATCGTCTGCAACATTCCAACTTTATTAACTTTCTAAAGTGTCAAAAAAGTGGAAAAAACAAGTCCAAAAACACATATCAGCTGGATCTGGCAACACAGAGGCTGTGTCCGCAGCCACGCCCTCACTCACAACTCTCTCTCAAACCATTGGTCTACCTTAAATGAATTACAACAGTTATTTGTATTATATATTTTGGATGGTGATTATTCATGATTTTAATTTCCTCAATGTCTGGTGTTTAGGTGTGTCACTGGCAGGAAAAAGGGCTGTGGTAATCGGCCGCAGTAAGATTGTTGGTGCACCAATGCATGATCTTCTCCTTTGGAATCATGCAACTGTACTGACCTGTCATTCAAAAACTGCAGACTTGGCCTCTGAGGTACAGAGTTTTTAAGCATTGTTTTACACACATTTTCTGCAAAATATGTAAGATTGAAAGGAAAAGGTTGGTTACACTTTACTTTGATAGTCCACTTACTACCAATTAGTAACTTTGCAACTACATGCCAACAAATTCTCATTAATTTGCAACTACATGTCTACTTACTCTGAGTAGACTGTTAGGTTAGGTTTAGGGTTAGTAGAATAAGTTGACACATACTTGCAAAGTTTGTCATAGTCAGTATATTGTGGACCCGTCAATATAAAGTGTTAGAAGATATTAAACAGACAGTCTACTAATACTCTAATGACTGCTAGTTGACATGTTGCAAAGTTACTTACTGTTAGTAGAATGTCTAAAGTGGACTATCAAAATAAAGTGATAACCAAAAGTTATATTAGCTAATCAAAAATCACAAATCCAGTGATTTATATGGGCAAATTTCAATATGTAAACACACTGTCCGCATTTTAAAATACTAAATGGTGCTACTGATGTTTGTCTATTCGGTGTCTAATAGTGCTACAAAAAAAAAAAATTGGTGTGGACTGTACTGTATTTGTGTTGTAGGTGGGAAAGGCAGACATATTGGTGACTGGGATTGGTAAACCAGAGATGGTTCACGGAGAGTGGCTGAAGGATGGTGCCATTGTCATTGACTGTGGTATTAACACCATCACAGGTATGTAGGGTGTAACAGATGCACTTTAAATGCAGTTTTTTCAGTAGGAGTATAGCATGTTTTCAACTTAATTTACAAAGATATTATTTTTTTTCGGTTAGATGTTTCTTGCTTTTCCTGCAATTGGTCTCAGTTTAATTTGTGATGTCAGTTTTCAGGAATATTAATAATTTTCTTAAAAATGAATAATCAATGAATCGTTTAAACATCGTATGTTAAAACTGCATAAAGCATGTGGAGAATGAATACAAGGCTTACAGTATGGTATACACAATGATATTAAGGATTAAATGGCATACACAAAAAAAGTTTTGAAACAAATAATGCATATGTAATACATTTGTTTTTTGTACTAAATTTTAATTTTGTTATAAATGAACATAAGATTATATGAAAGATATTGTAGAACTTACTGAAATGTGAAGAAAAAAAAATACATGTAATTGCACAAAATGCCTGAAAGTTGATTTAAAATCTTAAGAGGGCATTTTCTCAAAAACAGCCACCGTTTAAATGATCCTGACAACTGTTTAAAATAGTAACATGATGATATAAATAGAAAGCATATGTTTTCATTTAATGCATAGAATACCCTCTGTGTATGGGTATGAGTATCCTCTACATGGCTCACCAGGTCAAGCAGCTGGCTTCCAACTTAAGACTAGAAACATAATTTATGCAGGCACAAGTTGAACTTAATTGATCTCATGTCTGTCTGGTGGTAATAAACCAATAGAGTTACATCCAGATGTCTCTAACGTTACTCCAGACAATTTGTTATTGCTGTGAACATATAGACTATTCACAATGTTCTTAAGCTAACAAGACACAAAAACAATTACAGTATTTCAAAATTTGCTGCACAATCAATTATGATCGTTCAAGATTTGCTACTGCTCAGACACTTTTACTCAATGCCCTGTGCTTTCCCATAATTTCTTTTGTATTTTATCTAAACATTTTAATTCCATTAAATCAGCATAGTGCTTAAATGACAAAGCTTGGCACCAAAGCTAAAACTAGAAATGTGAATACTAGGGCTGAAACGATTCCTCGAGTAATTCGAGTAACTCGAATACAAAAAATCATCGAGGCAAATTCTTGTGCTTCGAAGAATCGTTTTAGTTTTATTTACTAGGGATGCACTGAATTTTCGGCCGCCGAGAATATGTGCTGCGCCGCGCCGCACAGCAGTGTTCAGGGTTCACTCTCATCACTGCGCCGCGTGACACTCCGTTCAATTCTGCTCTATCACTGTGCATTCTGCTCATTTACCGCTCATGCTCACCGGAAAAGCTAAGTCCGCTCAAATAACGCGTGATAAGAAATTTCTATGTAGTATACTTGCTCCTGTTTGCAGTAGCGTTACCGTGCGGTGGCATGCTGTAGTACAGCTGTACTGGGCAACGCTGGTCAAATCACCTTCACTGATCTGCTCCCTGCTATGCTCTCTGCTCACATGCGCTGATAATAATAGCTTGCCAGGGTTTTTATATTTTTACACGTTTACTTGATATTTCTGTACACAGAATCATAATTTCTCACTGATTTACGCGATCTGATGATCATTAACTCATATTATCATATCTCTGTATGAATGAATGGCAGAGACGTGCGTTTTCCTTTACCACACACACAGAAGCGCGCGTGACGCTCGCGGTGATTTCAGCGTCTGCCGTCTCAATGAGGACATAAACACACGAACAACATCTCCAGAACTGCTCTGAGAGTCACTTCATAAGCGTTTCACCGTTTCATTTGAGTAAAACTAGCATATATACACACAGAAATTTAAAGGTATTCACGGCAAACCGTCAAAATAAAAGTCCGGTTTAATTTGAAGACATTGAAGCAGAAATATATTACTATTGCTCAATGTATACATACTACTACTACTACCACTACTACTAAAATTATGAAAACTTTTTATTTTTTAAGGAATGGTCACACAACATTTCTTCGTTTTAATTTTAATAGTAAATCCCCTTTGTTTGCCAAAAAGTTTAATTTTCAATCATTTAAAGATAAATAAAATTTATGTTTTATGCCTTCATTTGATAACCACACAGTCAAATCTGCAGTGTTGAAATCCTAGTGTTAAGGACTTTTAGAGTAAAGTGTTAAAGTTGTGGTGTTGAACTTTAGGGGATTAACACTAGCTAGTGTTATTAGAGTTTCTCAGCGTATTTACACCATAGACTGTACTAACACCCATGGTGACAAATTTCCCAACATATTTTTGCTGTGCAGATACACAACACAGAATTTCTGAGGAAAAATAAAACATTTCATAAGGCTATTTTAAGAATAAATAACAATAAAACATTAGATGAGAGAAATAAAACATAACTTTATAATTGTCATTTTTTTAAATCATAGCTCTAATTATAATAACACCTAAAATATGTTGCGTGTAAAAAGTGTTTGTTTCATCCACTTGAAGGGTGTGCACCTTGTGGGGGTAGTTGTGGCCTAATGGTTAGGGAGTCGGGCTTGTAACCTGAAGGTTGCTGGTTCGATTCCCGCACCTGCAGGAATTGAAGGTGGGGATTGTGAGTGAACAGCACTCTCTCCACCTTTGATACCATGACTAAGGTGCCCTTGAGCAAGGCACCAAACCCCTAATTGCTCCCCGGGCGCTGGAGTAAGGCTGCCCACTGCTCCGGGTGTGTGTTCACTGTGTGTGTGTGTGTTCACTACTCACTGCTGTGTGTGTGCACTTGGATGGGTTAAATGCAGAGCACCATTTCGAGTATGGGTCACCATACTTGACAATACGTCACGACTTAACTTAACTTAACTTAACATGATCAGGATGGTACCACCTTCGCCGCATTTTGAGAAAGGAAAAACCCTGCTGGCAGAACTACACATTATTTGGATAATTAGTCAAAAACAACAACAACAGTTATGTCTGATTCTGTTGCATAGAACTGAATAAAAGAATAATGCATTGGTATTTAATATTAATATATTTTCTGTCCAATTTTCTTTCAATAAAAGTGTGGTTATTTTATTGGCTTATGTTTTTTAAATTCTGTGTCATTAAAATTGAGTTAAATTAAAGTCTTACAGAACTACCTTATATTATTGAATAAAATAAATAATTATTACAAAGCAGTTTTGGTTTTCGACCAAGCACATCCAGAATTCTCGGTTTTGGCCCAGAATTTTCATTTCGGTGCATCCCTGTAACTGCATAGAGTGCACTGTGTTTGCAACCACATGCTCCTTTAAAGGATTACACACACACCAGTATGCAGAGAGACATAAGAGGGTTTATTCTCCAAATAACTTTAAATTCATGTTGCTGAAAAATGTGTTAATAAATGTTGTGTGTATGGACGCTTGTTTTTGTTCCACGTTAGCTTCCTGCCCACTAATTTTTGCACCTTACAAAAGCCTCAAAGCCTTCTAAGAAGACAGTAAAGGCTCATGTCACTCCTGAGCTGCAGTTAGGCCGAAACTTGAAAGTTAAGTTGCACAATGTTTAGGTTTTATTTTAATTTTTTTATTACTATTATTTTGATTTATGTCTTAGTTTTAGGTTGTACTATGTTTACCTTTTTTAAAGTAATTTGAAATTTTTCAGATTTTTATATATTTGTATGTTGAATGTAATATGGCAATTAAATGCACTAAATGGGTTTAGTTTTATTAATATATGCAATTTCAGCAATAAAAAATAAAATTTGTCTAAAAAGGAAACAAATTACTTGTTCATTTTAAGAGACCGGTCTTATTTTCTCTTGTATATTTAGGATTGCTCTTTAATAAAGAAAAAAGTTATTCTTATCCGATTACTCGATTAATCGATAGAATTTTCGGTAGAATACTCGATTACTAAAATATTCGATAGCTACAGCCCTAGTGAATACTACTACAAGCAAGCAGTTTACATTCCTGAGACAGGAAAACACAGTAGTAATGGTAACACTTTAATATAGGGACCAATTTTCACTATTAACTAGTTTCTCATTAGCATACATATTACTAGTATATTGGCTATTTATTAGTACTTATAAAGCACACATTCTGCATCCTACCCAATACCTAAATGTAACGAAAACCTTACTAAGCAGTAATTAGGAGTTCGAGGCAAAAGTTGTAGTTAAAAGTTAATTGATAGCTAGAATTGAACCTTAAAATAAAGTGTGACCGTAGTAATAAGTACTAATAAACAGCCAATATTCCAGTAATATGCATGCTAATAAGCAACTAGTTAATGGTGAGAACTGGTCCCTAAACTAAAGTGTTACCCTATTTTCTTGTTAAATAAAGTTTCTGTAAAGCACTTTAAATTACCACTGTGTATGAAATGTGCTATGTAAATAAACTTGCCTTGCCTTGGCATGTCATGTCTTTATTGAACACATCTCATTAAACATTCACAGTGTTGTCGTTACCTGTCTGGATGATCCACAACTGTTCTGTAATTTTGTGATGAGTTCATCAGTCACTTGTTTGTCTTGTGCAGTTAATCTGTTCATTGTTCTTTTGAGAGATCCTCTTGGTCCAGCACATTATTTGGTTTCCCAGCATGTTCTTTATATTTTGAAACCTTTAAAACAGATGTTTTATGGAGTGTGTTCAATAAAGACACAAAGTATTATAAGTCATGTGGATTTCAGACTTGGAAGGATTGTTTGAAATGTGCACTAGTAACTCAGGTGAACCTGTAAAATTCATGGTCCAGAAACATAGTCATTCAGTTACTTCAAATTTATCTTAGACAGCAGCAGGCCAAGTGGGAAGAGAATTGTTGGAGATGTCCACTATGACTCTGCTAAAGATAAGGCTGCATTTATTACACCTGTACCTGGAGGAGTCGGTCCAATGACTGTTGCCATGCTAATGCAGGTAAGTTATTCCTGTTTCTAATGACACTTGTTGTTTTTTTGTTGTTGTAATGTTTACTTTTTATACTTGATTCATTTTTTTCCCCTTTAATTTACATTTTACTCTGTACCTGGTATGTCTTAGTCTGCACATATATTTATATTTACTAAACTAAATTCTGATGGAGGCCAGAAGAAAGTGATTTACCCTAAACTGTTTCTCAACATTAGCATTTGAAAATAAAGAAAATGTGTGGAGCCTTGATAAATGGATTGACATGCATTTATTGTGAAAATAATTATTTTTTGTTTTATTAATACAGTACATGCATACAGTACAGGAAAATACCTCTAAACATAAAGATACAGTATATTTCTACTTCTAAATTACCATTAAAATGCATGGAAAGATGACAAAATCAAAAGATACTTACATAAATACTCATTCGCATCAGGGGTTTCAAAAATAAGTATAGACCATTCACCAAACATTCTAAGATTGTAGTGTTGAATATGTCCTCAACTACTTTTTAATATTGCTCTAAGCTTTCCTGGCATTGAGTGTACAAGTTCACAGCACAATGCCCATCTATTCGTGGAGGACCTTAAGTGCTGCTCAGCTTTTCTCTGCAGAATCACCCACAGGTCCTCAATAGGGATGGGGACAGGTGACCAATATGGATGTGTATTTAGGGTGATTGACTTGCTCAAGAAACCAAAGGTGTGGTGAGAAGATGAACCTTCTCTTTCAAGATTTTGCAGCACATCTGTGAATAATGCTATTGCAATGTCCCCCACACATTTAGCACTCATATATTCCCATATGAATAGATTGTGGTTTCCTCATCAATATGGGCCTTGGCAAAGGAAAACAGCTTCCCTTTTTTTTGCTTTCATAATGGCTTTCTGCGTGGACAGTAACAAAATAACAAAGGTCTGTCCAGAGCTATTGGTACTTATGCTTCATTTCTTCTGTACTCATTTCTGTAACATGGCGTAAGCCATGTAAGCTTTTATGGCGTATTTAGATAAATAATACATTGCTGTTTATTACAACATTGTATCACTTTAAAACCCTAAATATATAGGTTTAAAAGGGAGTATAATGTATGCTGTGTTTTTATATATATATATATATATATATATATATATATATATATATATATGCGCGCATACATAGTCAGGTCCAGAAGTATTCAGACACTGACTGAGTTTTTGTGCTTTTGCCTTTATACACCACTACAACGGATTTGAAATAAAACAAAAATGTGATTGAACTGCAGACTTTAGATTTATTTTAAGAGGTTCCACAAAAATGACATTTACCATTTAGGAGTTACAGCCATTTTATGCATATTTATTTATATATTTTAGTGGTGTCAAAATTAGTGCGTTAATGCATGTGATTTTAATTTTTTATTTATTGCATTTATTGAGTGCATTTATTCAGTCGTAGGACATCTTAACGAGCACATCAAACCGGAGACATTTCAGACACGCGCTCCAGCTTCACTTCAGCGGCAGGCGCGATTCAAACGAGTACGGAAACGGTCCTGTGCTCGGAGCGCAAGATCTTCATTTGCACGCACAAAGGCACCGGCATGTGCTGTAGCCTGTATCCAGTGTTGCCAACTTAGCAATTTTGTTGCTAAATTTAGCAACTTTTCACACTACCCTAGCAACTTTTTCTTCCAAAAGCACTTAATTTATTTGGCAATTTTTAGCAACTTTTGATAAATGACTCGAACCATAAAACAGCACACAATTTCCATCTAAATTACATAAAATGAGGAAACCAAAGATAGTACACACATCACATGAATTAATTAGCTGCTATTTGTAATTGTTCAATTTGATTAATAATAATTGTTCATTTATGATACACCTTAGCTTGTACCTGCGATTGTTGATCAGTTAGTACACTGTAAGAAAAATATCTAGAAAAATGGAAAAGGTACTAGTAATTTTTCAGGACATTATGTGTTATCCATTATCCGTTATAACCCTGTAACCCGAAAACACAAAGTACAATGGGTAATTTAAAATGCAGATAAAATAAAAAAAAAAATCCTTAATATTAACATAGTAGATTGTGCCCTATTTTTTTTTTTTTTACAGATTTTCTTAGTGTAGCACACTAACTAACTACTAATACACTGCTTAAAACTATAACTGTTCAGAATGTGTAGTTTAAGTTTATTAGCTAATAAAAAAAATAATTTTAATGGTTCAAAACTGTGCAAGTGTTCAATAATTCATTGTATTTAAAAATACAGTTATTTATATTTTAATATTATATTAGGCATTTATATTTTACAAACAAATCTAAATTAACATATGTAAAATATATTTTTTGCTGAGATTTGATAGCGACACATTTTTGCGTCGTAATTACGCAATGATGTCATCACGCAATGACATCACAACGTCATTTAGCAACTTTTAGCAACAAATCAACCTTCCTTTAGCAACTTCCCCAGAAAATTATTTGGCAACACTGCCTGTATCCTTTCATATCAAAGCGCAAAATAAGCTATGTGCATGCAATGCCGTGGTCAGTTAAGTCATGATGTTACCAAAAAGGCGATTAAAGCTGCCTTAAAACTGTGCATGCATGTAATATATTTTATATGAGTCACATGTCTCTGAAATGGTTTTCAAAACTGTCCTGGAGCAGCCCAGCACTGTCTCACTTACCTAACACACCCAATTCAACTCATCAGTTCATCAGTAGAGACTTTAAAACATGAAATGTGTCAGAAATGGTAAAAAGAGTTGAGAGAAAACGATGCGTGTCAGATCCGCGTCACGTTCAGCAGCGGCTGCTCTTAAAGAAATAACAACCAAAGTAACCTAATAACCAGCTGCTGTGATGTCTATTTATCAAATGACAAGGAAAAAAATAACTTCTATAGCTTTAAGGATTCATTTTTTAAATTTAGAATTTAGTGTTGGATAACGTCAATTTCAATTTCTGTATATTTCTGTTGAAGGGCACAGGTAAATATTGGGGGGGGGGGGCAATTTTATAGAGAAATCAGTAGTATTGGTATCAGTGACACTGGCCTTCAGTAATAAAAAATGATGCCATTTTAACAAATATTTAAAAAATATACTGTATGTTGTTTGTACATTAATTTGAATATTGAATTTGAAATTATTGCAATATAAAAGTATATTTAAAAACTTTAATGTTAGGTGGGATTAATTGCAATTCATTTCAGAAAAATGTGCGATTTTAATTAATTTTTTTTAATCGATTGACAGCACTAATAAATATATAAATATAAAATGTATAATATATAATTATTGGCAGATACTTAGTGGTCCAAAAATTGGACTGGCAAAGCAAAAGCAATATGTTCAGTTCCTGGAAGGGGCTATCCCCTGAAACATTCATTATTAAATTGTCCTCATATCATTTACTATTGAGTTTTCAGGAGATTTTACACTTAATAATCTGAAATATTTCAAATCAGCAATTCTTACGCAATTCAACGTTTGCTTTTCATTTCTCAGAACACAGTTCTAAGTGCCAAGCATTTCCTTCAAGCACAAGAACCTGGGAAGTGGAACATAAATTACACCAAACTCAACCTGCAACGGCCTGTTCCAAGGTTAGATGCATTTTTTCTTTTTTAGCTGTGCAAAAGACAAAAACAAAAAAATTGTAACTCCAGCCAATGTGGTTCAGTGAGTGTGATGACATCTGATGATGATATACAGTCACCATGCACTGTCAATCTAAAAAAAAAAAAAAGTGTTCTAAAACCATATAATAGCTCCTCAAACAAATCATTTGCATGGCCTCAGCAGACTTAGACTACATAAGTTGTATGCACTATTTTCTGATTATTTTTGGCATAGACTTTCAGTTATGAACAATTCCTTGAAGTAAACAGTTGGTTCAATAGTATAATTTTTGTTCTTGCCATTGTAATAGCTTGTTTGTTCATTTTTCATTATGCAGTGATGTCACTATCTCTCGTTCCTGTATACCTAAACCCATTGAATGCCTTGCTAAGGAAATTGGTCTTTCCTCGGATGAGGTTGAGCTCTATGGCAGGACCAAAGCCAAAGTCCAACTGAAAACGATTGATCGACTGCAGGCTCAACCTGATGGCAAATATGTGGTTGTTACTGGGTATTTTTTTCCCTCCTTGTATCTCTTTTTCTCTGTCTCCATCAAGTGTTCTATTTAATATAGATGAAAATTAAATTCACACCTTGTGCTTGTACTAAGAAGTAACTTTTTGTTTAATGTAGAATCACTCCGACTCCTCTGGGTGAAGGAAAGAGTACAACTACAATAGGGTTGGTTCAAGCACTTGGGGCTCATCTGAAACTTAGTGCGTTTGCATGTGTGCGCCAACCATCACAAGGTCCAACATTTGGCATCAAAGGTAAGTAATTCTGATAAGACAATAGAAATACATGATATATGATTGTTACCTCTAAAGTGATGTTTTATCAAACAATGTGCAAAAAGGTTTGGTAGATCAAGTTTTGTTTACTAAACTTTTGCAAAGGAAGTAATTTCTGTACAATTGTGTTTTTTGGAAATTTTCATAGCAGTGAGAGCAACTACAGAAAATTAAGTTCCTACCTTATCTCTTCTATGTATAGGTGGTGCTGCTGGTGGGGGCTACTCACAAGTTATTCCCATGGAAGAGGTATTCTTTTTGCATCAGATTCTTGTTTGATTTAATAAATCTGTATAAAAACATGTTTTTAGTGATTGTCTTCTCTTCTCAGTTCAATCTTCATCTGACTGGTGACATTCATGCCATCACAGCAGCCAATAACCTGGTAGCTGCTGCAATTGATGCTCGTATGTTCCATGAAGCCACCCAGTCTGATAAGGTATTGTCTGTCTTCATTCATTTTTTGGATCACTGATATCGCATTCTGATGCGATCAGGGATGAATTTTTGTTAAAAAATGATCAAGGCTGTCAGTTAATTAGCATATAATTAATTGGACAAAACATTAACTAATCATATTAATTGTATATCTATATTTACAGATAAAACTCAAATGCTCTGAAGAAAGAAATCAATAATATTACATTTTTGCAGACAAAAGCATGTCTGTCTGCAACAATGCAAAGTCAGTATGCTGCAAAAAAATATTCCAAATGAGTGTTTTTTCCTCATTTTGAAACATGATACATTTACTTTAGATAATGGATATGATTGGTTAGTTTTCAGAGAATGTCTTTAATACTATTAAAATATTATTATACTAATAAATCACTGATTCTTGAAGTTCTCAAACCTGTCCTGGGGCCCCCCAGCCGCCACATATTTTGTATGTCTCTCTCATAGGCCACACCCAGTTCAAGTCTTGCAGATTCTACTAATGAGCTGATGAGTTGAATCAGGTGTTAAATTAGGGAGACATGGATTAAATACTACTACTATTATTCAGATTGTCATTGCTGTTTATTTTCATTGCTGTTATTATAATTGCTGTCCTATTTCTGTTTTTGTGTATGTTTTGCACTCCTAATAAAAAAAATTAGGGAGACATACAAAATAGAACCACTGATTTAGAGTGACAGCTGCCACTGATATACCCTGAATTTATTTTTTTTACATTTTAATGAATGTCTAATCACTAAAACAACCTTGCTTTTAAGTTTATTTTTAAATTGTTTTTTGGGGGGCTTTTATAAAAATTTGTTAATTCGTTACATTTATGTAGCGCTTTTCTGGGTACTCAAAGCGCTTTACATGAAAGGGGGGGGATTTATACCCTTTAATTGGACATGTTTTGTCCCATGTCTCAAGAATCGGTGAAATGTCTTTAATATTTTGCCTTACTGCAACAGCAGAACAAATTAGTATGGAAGCCCGCTCTGCCACTGAATAAAAAAAAAAAAGGTTATTGCGACTTTGCAATTCTGACAATTTTTTTTTTCTCAGAATTGCGTGATATAAACTAACAATTGCGAGTTATAAAGTCAGAATTATGATTTATAAAGTCAGAATTGCAAGATAACAATTGCGGGTTTATATTGTATATTATAAAGTCAGAATTGTTTGATATACAGTCATGGCCAAAAATATCGGTACCCTTGGTAAATATTATCAAAGAAGGCTGTAATCTGCATTGTTAATCCTTTTGATCTTTTATTTAAATTCACAAAAATCTAACCTTTCCTTGGATAAGAATTTAAAATGGGGGGAAAATATCATTATGAAATGTTTTTCTCAAATACACGTTGGACACAATTATTGGCACCCCTAGAAATTCTCATGAGTAAAATATCTCTGAAGTATATTCCCATTCATATTCACAATTTTGAGCACTCCAGGGTGATTATGAACATGAAATTATCCAGCCATGGCTTCCTGTTTCACAGAAATATAAATGGGAAATAGAAAACAAAGCCCAAATTCCCTTATTCTTCCATCACAATGCGAAAAACCAAAGAATATATTTCTGATGTGCAGCAAAAGATAATTGAGCTTCACAAATTAGTGAAGTGGCTTTAAGAAAAGAGCTAGAGCAGTGAAAATTCCCATTTCCACCATCAGGACAATAATTAAGAATTTCCAATCAACACAAAATGTTACGCAACTGCCTGGAAGAGGACGTGTGTCTATATCATCCTAATGCACGGTGAGAAGGAGAGTTTGAGTGGCTAAAGACTCTCCAAGGACCACAGCTGGAGAATTGCAGAAAATAGTTGACTCTCAGGGTCAGAAAACCTTAAAAAAAAAAAAAAAAAAATTGTCAAACAGCACCTACATCACCACATGTTGTTTGGGAGGGTTTCAAGAAAAATTCTCACTCATCCAAAAACAATCTCCAGCATATTCAGTTATCAGACACAACTGGAACACTCAAGAAGGGTTTGGTGAACACAGGGATAAAAAGTGTACAATGAATGTGTACAATGAAATATACTGCTGTATTTTTGATGTTGTGGGCCTATATTTCTACTGGAGGTCCTGGACATCTTGTTTAGACATACGGCATCATGGATTCTATCAAATACGTAAGGGATAATCAACGGCTAGCTGTGCATTAAACGATTTGAATGCACGACGTGGAGGCGAAGAACCGCCCGACGCGCAGCGGAGGTTGCCTCCGCGAAATGCATTCAAATCGTTTAATGCACAGCTAGCCGTTGATTTATCCAGTTTATGCCATGGTCATTTGCCAGCATTCACATATTAAAGACGTTAATAATATTCACGCTGCAATATTTGACCGGAATGATAAAAATAACGGTTATTTTCGTCTGTATTACTATTTGACTGTAACTTTGTTACTATGATTACCAATGTTTATAGGAAACGCATTAATACAGAACGTGATTAAACTGACCTGGAACTACCTGTGCAGTTAAACGAATTTAATCAACACCTGCCAGCCAATCAGAATCGAGTATTCAGACAGACCATGGCATAACAACAGATATAAAATCAGTAAGTGACTGACTCTGTTAGAAATCTTATAATGGGCCATGTTTGGATCTTCCAACCGTACAATAATCCAAACACAAACCTCAAAAACAACACAAAAATGGGTCATTGACCCCAAAACCAAGCTTCTGCTGGCCATTCCAGTCCTCTGACCTGAACCCTATAGAAAATGAGTGGGTGAACTGAAGAGAAGAAGCACCAACATGGAGCTGGGAATCTAAAGGGTCTGGAGTGATTCTGGATGAAGGAATGGTCTCTGATCTCTTGTCAGGTGTTCTCTAACCTCATCAGGCATTATAGGAGAAAATTTAGAGCTGTTAACCTGGCAAATGGAGGTTTCAAAAAGTATTGAATAAAAGGGTGCTGAAAAACTTCCTTGAGCCCATGTGGCTATATTTACCACAGTAGCATGATGGTTTCTCATGCACTGCCATCTGAGCGCTTGAAGGTTATACACACTCAATAGAGGTTTCCTTCTTCCTCCATACAGGCTAAGATTTCTCCAGATTCTCTGAATATCACATAATTATGTACGGTAGATGATGAAAGACCTAAATGCTTTGCAGTTTTGGATTGAGATGCTGTTTTTGAATGGTCTGAATGATACTTCGGTGGATTTTTTTTATTTTTTTTTATTATACCCTCATCTATTACCAGTTCACTAGCTTATTGTGGAATGTTTCAAAACAGTTTAACTGGGATATTCTATAATCTTTTCACTTATATTTAGCCTCTTTTTTGGAGTTTTGTCAGTTCAAAAGTGGTTAAAGAGAATTAACATATCACAGATTATTTTTTGAATTGCATTTTACAAAAAGTCCCAACTTCTTTGGAGATTGTAGATTTCATCTTAACATGTCCACTATCGCCACCTGTTTTAAACCGTCATTTAAAAGGTAGTGCTTACTGTAACCTACATACATGCTGAACAGTTACTGTGGGTAGGTCACCTTAAGTGGCCCAGTTATCACACATTCTGTGGTATTTTAAGGCAAAGTCAACAAGTATTTAGGCCTACATAATTTTTGATTTTAGGTCTATAACTGAACAAATGACATTACGAGTGTGTCTCTATCTCTATCTCTCTCTCTCTCTCTCTCTCTCTCTCTCTCTCTCTCTCTCTCTCTCTCTCTCTCTCTCTCTATCTATCTATCTATCTATCTATCTATCTATCTCTCTATCTATCTATCTCTCTATCTATCTATCTCTCTATCTATCTATCTCTCTATCTCTCTATATTTGATTTGGTCAAAATGAATTATTCCATTGGACTATATGCTTCTGTCTTCAATGTATGTCCCAGTTAGTATTCAAAGTGTAGTCCGTTATCAGACACACTGTTTTGCAAAATGAAAACACAAACACTATGGCAAAATTCATTATCCTCATGTGGACCTTGTGTGGCGATCAACGTGTTAAGATGGCTTAATGCTGAGAAAATGAGCAATTTAAATGTGCCACTGCACCAGTGTAAATTATTCTATTATCTGCATCACATTTTAAGAACTGCTTTATCCTACAGTGAAAGTCCATATCAACAGCTAAATATCATTCTATCACTGCACTAGGCTCTATTTAATCGGTTGGTACCCTTGGCTGGAGGTGAGAGGAAGTTTTCCCCAGTTCAGATCAACAGACTTGAAGTAAGAATAATGTTTTTGTTTTGTAATTTTATATCCTCCTCTCTAAGATTTACATTAGTTTTGCTCTTGAATTGTCATGCTTTCTGTAATTTTATATTTTTGATGTTCCTTGTACTGATAGAAACTAGGTATAAAGAAAACGGACCCCAGCACGTTAACAGAAGAGGAAATCGCACGCTTCGTCAGGCTGGACATTGACCCTGAGTCCATAACTTGGCAGCGAGGTGTGACAGAATGTGTATTGTTGTTTTCATTGTTCTTATACTATAGTGATAAATGATCTGAAATTAAAAATGAAAGCTGAGTGCATCTTTAATACTAGAACATTTGTGTAGATTGCTGTTCGTTTTGATATTCCTGAATATTATGTTCCTGAATATGTGTACAGTATATGCACATTTGGGTGAAATGTAAATCATCTTCTTTCTTTTTTATTTCTTTTTTTATTTTATAGTGCTCGACACAAATGATCGGTTTCTGAGAAAAATCACCATTGGCCAATCTCCAACTGAGAAGGGCTTCACCAGAACTGTGAGCATGACACACATTACCCCACATTACCAAATGCTTTACATACTAATGAATAAGTATACTCAAGAGACTTGATTATTTAATTTTGTAAAGCCTGTCCAAAAATAAGCGGCGTATTTATAAAGCCAAAGATAGTTGTAGCTTCTAATAGGCAAATGATTCAGGCCATTAAACCAGCTTTTTTTGTTTGTTCAAATATTGTTTGTTCAAACCCTATGTTTGTCTAGCCAGACACAGCACTCATGCCGCAAGACACTGCAATGGCCAAAGATGTCCACCTGATTTGATTAACACATGCAGCAGAAGAAATGTCTTTGTTCTTGTTTAATGAACTTATTAACTTTTTAATCAGAAGCTCAGAAGTTACAAGTTAACATTTATTTCTTTCACATGTGAGCCATGGGAAAATGTCTTTCTGCAGTACGGTGCAGTATCAGATGTTATCAGTCGGTTATCATTGAACTGTCAGGAATCTTTTACCTTGCTACTCTGTTCACTGAGGGTATAAATAAAACTGACTTGACAGTTGAAACAGACAAAACATGCATGTTCAATCAGTTGTAATGCCAAGGAAACCAAAGCATTTTATCTTATTCTTTTATTTATTTATTTTTTTTGCAGGCCCAGTTTGACATCACTGTAGCCAGTGAGATTATGGCAGTTTTAGCTCTCACCACCAGTCTGGCTGACATGAAGGAGAGACTTGCAAAAATGGTGGTGGCCACCAGTCGCAGTGGTCAGCCTGTCACCACCGAGGATTTGGTGTGCTGCTGTCATATGTCTCATTTTATCTCAAATGAAAATGTGTAGATGTTCATCCTGTGTTGATTCTGTAGTGTTTGTGTCTTAGGGAGTGTGTGGAGCTCTGACAGTACTCATGCGAGATGCCATCAAGCCAAACCTCATGCAGACACTAGAGGTCAGAGGAATTGTCCTGGGTTGTGTATATTCAAGTTCATTTACAAATCACCTAGAACTAAATAGGCCTTCATAGATAAATTATTCCTTATTAGTGCTCAACTCAACCAGTTGCTTAAATCGGTTTCCCAGCTATTTTCTTGTCACTTCCTTCTCTGGTGCTTTAGAGCTGTGTATTAAGTCTTTGTATGAACAATTGTTTAGGGAAACCCTGTGTTTGTTCATGCTGGACCCTTTGCAAACATTGCACATGGAAACTCTTCAATCTTGGCAGATAAAATTGCTCTGAAACTAGTTGGACCTCAGGGATTTGTGGGTAAGTTAAACAAATCAAAGCCACCTTTTTGTTATTGGCATAATTTAAATCTATCTGTAAAGTAAAGCACCGGTATAATTTACAAACTTTGTAACTAAAGTTGTTTAACTAAAAAGGTAACAATTTAGTTTAAAAATTTGTTGTTAATTATTAATTTATGTAAATTTGTATGAGTTAGGGCTAGGAAAATGATTTGTTTATTGATTTTCATAATTCTATAATTGGTTTATTTATTTTTTCCTTTTACAAAAAAAAAAGATGCAAATAAACACCCATGTGACTTTAAATCAGTATACGGTATATTATATGCAGACTTCAGTATATTATATGCAGTATACACATGCTTGAGTTGTTTCTTACACCACGTGTGTCCATGTTGCAACATTTTTATGCTGTCTGCACTGGGATGCACCAAAGCACATCTTTCAAATCCATTTGTATTGATGTTGGAACTAGTGCAAGCACAAGTCAGAAATTTACTGAGGTATCTGTTTACTGTCAGCGACTGGTGCAGTGCTGCTCACATCTGGTAGAGACAGGGTGTTTATGGGACATTAATATTTACAAAATTGTGCAAAAATTTAATTGTTTGGTTGTCTTGGATCCCATCAGTGTGAATTCCTAAAGGGTTTATTGTTATTTTCTGACAGTCACTGAAGCAGGTTTTGGAGCAGATATTGGAATGGAGAAATTTTTCAATATCAAGTGTCGCTATTCTGGTCTCAAGCCTCATGTTGTGGTCTTGGTTGCCACAGTTCGAGCACTTAAGATGCATGGAGGTGGTCCAACGGTGAGTCTGAGAATACAGCACAGTAATGTATTTACTTTTTCGTGTATATTGTCATTTTCTCCTACTTAAACATATATAAATTTGTACAGGGAGTTGATAAATGTGCATTGCGTTGCATCTTTTCTGTAGGTCACCGCAGGCACGCCTCTGCCAAAAGAATATATCGAAGAGGTACTGTAAGATCATTTAATGGTTTTCCTTGCTAGTCTGTGATCTTCATAGATAATGTAGTCTAGTGATGCAAGTAGCTAAAAATGTTGGTGTTCTAAAACTTTTTCACCGTATGTATGTATGTATGTGTGTGTGTATGTGTATGTATGTATGTATGTGTGTATGTATGTATGTGTGTATGTATGTATGTGTATGTATGTATGTGTATGTATGTGTATGCATGTATGTGTGTGTGTGTGTGTGTGTGTGTGTGTGTGTGTGTGTGTGTATGTGTATGTATGTATGTATGTAATATAACAAAGAGTGAAAAATTTAAGGGGGTCTGAATACTTTCCGTACCCACTATATATTTCTATTATATATATATAAGTTTTGGGAGTGGCAGCTAAAGTGAATCACAGGAGTCACTCCAGAAATACTAAATGTGGTACTGATAAAGTTGGTTTGAACTCTTGCAGAATCTGGCTCTGCTGGAAGCTGGCTGTAGTAACATGAGGAAGCAAGTGGAGAACGCTCAGCTTTTTGGGGTTCCAGTAGTTGTGGCCGTCAACGCTTTCAAGTAAGACGGCACCTGCTGATTAAACCTGCACAATACAGATTTTTTAAATAAATACATCAGCTTTATGCAGAGTTGAGGGGTTTTTAATGTCTATCAAAATTCCTAAAGCTTTGTGTACTGATTAGTTTGTTACTATTATGCAATAGTTTACGATGGACAGAAATAGTTACCCAAAATGTAAGTAACCCATAAAATCTGTGTGGTACCTTAACAACATTTTTGTCACTACTGCTGCATGGGTGGCCCCGCAGACTAGCTTATACTTTTCATTGCTTTTTAATAGGGCTTGTTCTTGCATTCAAAGCACAGTGGTTGTCTAGTATAAAATGCAGTGGTCTCGAGATACCGTTTTCTCAAAACACAATTAACTTGAACTACTTCTAGAGTAGTTAAGCCAATATGAAGTCTTATGAAACCCTACAATAAGTTGAGGAAAATAAATTGGTTTATAAACACTTTAGATTAGTGAACACTATTCACTATTAACTAGTTGCTTATTAACATGCATATTACTAACATTGGCTGTTTATAAGTACTTATATAGCACATATTAATGCCTTATTCTACATGACCATATTCTAGATCCCTAACCCTACACACTACTTAAACAACATAAGGAGTTTATTATGGGAAAACTCTGTTAATAGTGAATATTTGTTCCCTAATCTTAAAAAAAGGGTAACACTTAAGTTGTTGTTTATTTACCGTCAGTGGGCCGCTGCACTGGGATCATTGGGCCAGTGAGAATCAGATCTGTCTGATTCATAAGACTGTTTTGGTGAACCAGATCAACCTTCATTCAAAAAAAAAAGTCATTAAATGGATATTTGTTACTCCTATAAATGCTTCAAGCAGAGGTGTCAAGATGGGTGGATGTCAAGACATGATGGCCAACGACGTCAGATTACATATATGCACAAACAATAAAAAACAATTGCTGACTGACTACAAGAATGTGTCGTGCAAATGCCCCATTCTACTTCGGACAGACTGATTTAATAATACAATGTCCTTGAATTATTTTATGGAATATTTTCTCAGCAAATATGTGATTGAAGGCCATACGTGATTACTCTGACTAAATCTTATGATGTTAAAATTTGTAATCCATTGATAGCCCTATCATTTAGCCAACAACATGTTTGACTGTGACTAGATTCATTTATTTGAGTAAAGTGCTTGGGAGAGATATTGAGTATCATTTGGGAACTGAGTTTCTAGACCATGTTAATCAAACTGCTGTATAGCTCATGTGCCATTCAAACTGAATATTGCCATCCCATGTATGCAGGACAGACACACAGGCTGAACTGGATCTGATCTGTAAACTAGCCAAAGAGGCAGGAGCATTTGATGCTGTGCATTGTTCTCACTGGGCTGATGGGGGCGCTGGTGCTGCAGATCTGGCTAGAGCAGTGCAAAAAGCAGCAGACTTACCCAACAGCTTCAAATTTCTTTATGACATTGAGGTAATTTGCAGGGCGGTATATGTTACACACAATATTAGAGGGTTTACTCTGCAGTCATATTTTACAGATGTACACATTCATACAGTTTGCTAATTCATTTCTGTTACAGTTACCTATTCATGAGTTACCTATTACCTATCTTACAGTTACCTATTGCAGACAAGATCAGAATCATTGCGCAGAAGATCTATGGTGCAGATGACATTGAACTTCTTCCAGAGGCTCAACACAAGGTGGATCTATACAGCAAACAGGTATGAATAGTGCATTGATTGTTGCCTGTAAAGTAAAGCAGCCTAGACCACTTTTAAAGTTTTCTGACTCGTTTGCACAATTATTAAGGTTGTAATTTTTTTTTTTTTTTTTTTTTTGGGTATTTGTTTGGTTTGCATTTACCACTTTTGACGTTTCTCCCCTTCTGAGAACCCTGCAAATGTGAAAAGGATCCATTATACTTGAAAATGAACAAGAAGGTAGCTAGTTGCACACTGAATCCAGTACAGATAGAAAAAGTCTAGTAAAACTTTTTTTTGCAAATTGCATCGTGCATGTGAATTAAAAACAAGTGGACACGAGCATGCAGGCATTGCAGCACATTGCTATCTTTAGTGCTCGCTTTACAACAAACATTCACCCTTTTTCTAGTTAGATTAACAATTAAGGAAAATCAGCTGAATTCAGTTATCACAAGCAGAACTCCAAAGAGAGTCTGGTCATTAACATATGACGCAGAATATTACAAGTATACAGCTACAATAGATGAAATAACCTAGAATTCTATTTATTTCATCTGCTGTAGCTGTATACTTGTAATATTCTAAAGATGCTGAAATGTCTGCTTGCTCGTGTCCACTTGTTTTTAACTTACATGCACACTGCACTTTCTGCACAATGCAATTTATAAAATAAAAAATGTTTTGCTGGACTTTTTCAGTCTGTATTGGATTCGTTGTGGGGCTAGCTAGCTGTCTTGTTCATTCAGTATTCCCTTGGCTCTATGCACCTGCAATAAAAGGATTGCTTTTTTTCCTATTTGGAACACTACAATTTTTCTTTAGTTTTTAAGGATCCATTATACCCCATTTTGTACCCCCATCATGGCTGATGAACAGGGGTTGGATAGTGGAAGTAGGACTGGGGGGTGTGGGGAGTCTGAACCTGGAATATTTGTCTCATTACAGATCCTTAAACATAACTTTGCCATTACATTTATAAAGCTGTTTTGTCTCCCTCAAGGGTTTTGCAAGTCTACCCATATGTATGGCAAAAACTCATCTGTCTCTGTCACATGATGCTGAAAAGAAAGGTGTGCCTACTGGATTTGTTCTTCCAATTCGTGACATTCGTGCCAGTGTAGGGGCAGGCTTTCTCTACCCACTGGTTGGCACAGTAAGTAGCGTAATATGAACATTCACATTTTTACATAGCGGTGAACTTACTATTTTAAAATAATAAATGGAAAAAATAACAAGAATTTTCCTGATAGTTGAAATAACTTGCATTCATTCATTCCAGAAAGAATTGGCAATTATGTGAAAAGAGTAGTAATTGTGATTGGTACCATGTAAAATAAATGTTCTTACATTCATTATTATTTATTAATTTATTTGTGCAGATGCCGACTATTCCTGGCCTTCCTACTCGTCCATGTTTCTATGACATTGATCTTGACACTGAGAATGGAGAGGTTCATGGACTTTTTTAAGTTTTTTGGGGTATGTATTAATCTGTTATTTAAATGTAATGCATTGTGCCTGTAAAATGGTGCATCTTTTAATACAGCTGTAATTAATTAATTATTTTCTCGTTTAATATTACAGTCTGTGGCAGTCCACGTAGGATTCCTTCCACTGGATTAAAGAGCTCTGTCTTCCTCTGAGATCAGAGGGTGTTATTTCTAACAGAACAAATGTGCTGTCATAACTTTTGATATTCTGATCTATAACATTTGTCTATTTTCCTAATGAAAATTTCTGAGGAATATTTTTATTAAACTACACTACACTACACTGAGCAAAAAGAAAAAAAAAAAGAAAGAAATTGTCCATTACATGATCTGATCTAAATATTTTTGTAAGCAGTCGTGTTTTTTTTTCCAATTAATTGTCATTTCTAAACTAATTTTGTAGATTAATAATTGTGCTATTACTGTTAATAACGGTTTTCAATCTACAGGGTTTCTATCAACTTTTTGTCAAACGAGAGTAAAAACTGACTGAATAAGTAAGTGTAAATAAAACTTACTATTGACTGGTAAGTCTATACTAACATTTGTCAGATACATATTTTTGATTCTGTTTGAATGCATTTACTTTGTGAATACAAAATTCAAATAAATTGCAACTGAGCCACATATACAGTCTACTTAATCTGTGTGTGTAATGCCAGTTTCTGATTTGGGACGTTTGTCTTAAGAAAAATCTGAGAAGAAATGGATACAAAAAGTCTCGTTACTTTTTGTTTAGACTCATTACTATCTAGGAGAAACATTCAAGGAAGAGATTTCATTCCTGAAATTTTTATTTTTCACTTTAGTACTTCTAGTTACCTAAATTAAGGGCTAAGATCAGAAATTTTGACAGAAAAAAAGACAGTTGAAGGATCTAACATTTCAGTTTTTCTTACATATAGCCTAAATTTTTTTCCTAAAATTTTGATGTTGAAAAAAAGAAGGTTGCATGGGTTTTTGTTTCTCTTAAAGTATGCCTAGCTGTTTGGTCTGAATGACCGAGGTTGTCAGCATTAAATATATTAAAAATGTAAATTCTGTAATACTTTGACAAAAATGTAAATAATTTTTTTTTCTTTCTTTCCCAACAAGTTCTAACATTGAATATACTTTTTGCTTCCTTATGCCAAGACATTGAAGATCCTAAATTGTGAACAGATTTTTGATATTTTGAATGCAATTTATTTATTACCTAGCCACGGTAACGGCAAAACCAGGAGTGTTTGTTGTTTTATGTTTAGTGGTTTCCACATGAAACAACTCAAATTAGGCCATTCTCCAAAAGAGTATTCTCTTCAGTAGTCTTGTCAGTAGCCATTTGCGTTTCACTTAAACGTTTAATAAAATGACGTGCCTTTTTGAAGAGTGACATTTTCAGTTTCAACTGCTTACACACATTTTCAAAACTTTGCCTCTTTTTTTCCAAAACTTTACACACAAATCCAAGAATTGCACACACAAAATGCACTGCATTCAAAATATCACAAAAACATCTCAAAAGCAAACAGTTGCTAACACCTTTGCCATAATATTAATTCCTGTTAGTTTTTTGTGTGGTTTGTTTTGCAAAAAGTCTTTCATGAATTTGAAAACGTTGAGAATTAGTGTATGGTTTTGCAGATTTGGTGTGTGGCCTGGTGAGTGTCAGCTTTCAGAAATTGTGTGACAAATAAAGATGTTGTGTGTAAGCAGTGTTGTATGTGAACATTTATGATGTGTATAGTGGGCAGTCTAGTGTGGTTCAGCTTTAAAAGCAGCAAAGAAGAACCTGTTGGGTGTGAATGTTAAGTCCACCTGTTACTCTGTTAATTGTTACTTAATTACCCTCAACAGTCAAGCATGTTTCTCTCAATTTATTACATTTTGGTGACTAGGATAAAAGCATTAAAGAGAAGTTTTAAATGGTGAAATATGTTTTTGCGGTAGAGAATCTAATTCAGTAGAATGTAATTTCATTCTTGTCTGAATGAAAAAGAATGGCAGGCATGTGAGAAACAGTCCTGCCATTTGATAGTCAATATCAGTCTTGGGACGAATAATGTGAAACCTTTTTGAGCAACATTTGAGGTAAATGAGATCAGAGAAAAAGATAAGATTTTTTTACTGAGCTCTGTTGGAAGTCAAACACAGTCTAGTAAATAACTCATTGTGCACTGTTGTGTGGAATTGTTGAAAGAACATTTAAACTCAGAGCTCAATGAAACTCTGCAGTGGGTTAAAACTAAATTCAAGATCAAAAGAGATGGTTCAAAAAACTTTTTAAATTGAAATAAATCATACATGAGGATTCACAAGCTCATTGGTCAAAAACATTTAATTCCGGGGTTTTAAACTTGTACCTGGAGGGCCGCTGTACTGAAGAGTTTAGCACCAACCCTAATTAAACACACCTGAACCAGCTAATCAAGGTCTTATCAGTCTCACTAGAAACTTCCTGGCAAGCTAGTTGGAGCTGGTTAGAGCTAAAATCTGCTGGACGTGGCCCTCCATGAACAGAATTGAACACCCTGATCTAGTTTCATCTACTTTATCCGTCTAGCTCAGGGTCTCCTGCTCCTGGAGAACTACTGTCCTGCAGATTTCAGGACAGTAAGGGGGGAGCTTGCAATTAGGAAAAGTATCCAAACTTAAAAAAATAAATAAATCTGTTAATGGAGCCTTGCATGGAATATTAGAGTTTCTCTAACTTTAAATATGCCATGACACTTTCTACCCACTTGATATGTGTTGGTGAGGTGTTTGACTTCCACTGTGGGAGGACAAGCCGTCAGGCCCACAACGAAGAGAAAGCCAATGCATCTGACTGACCAGGTGGTAGTGAGAGGTTCTCAGATGTCACACCAAATATTGCTATTACTGGATACGGTTGTATCTCCTTTTAACAAATATATGAAATGTCTCGAACACAGCAGACCAAAACTGTCCTAGAGCTGGACATGTCCAAAATATATGACCCAAAGTAGCCTCACCTCTGTGGCATCTAGAACATGTCATGTCTATTTCTGGGAATATTCACACCAGTTTACTTCTAGAAAAGCGTAGCCTATGAATTATCTTAAATTGTAGTAGTCCATGTCTGACACATAGATATTGAATGAATTCACATAACTGCTGACTGCCTCTGGGCTGACTATTTCAGGATTTATAGAAAAGGCTATGTACAGCTGAAGTGACCTCTTTTCATTGTTTTGGTGAGTCTCCAATAGGCGAAGGAGACGTGAGGCCATTCTTTCTGGGAATTGGAAGGTTACAAGGGGGTGAAGTGCATTTGGTAATTGGACACTCTATGCTTGTCAGCATTTGCACCACCATAGACTTGTAACACAGTTCAGCTTGTTGTGGCATTTAGTTTAGTGACCCCTACTGTCAGAACTTCGACACATCTCTGTTCCCTCCATCAGGGAATGTATTGGTTTCTATTGTAACATCATTCCCTGATTGAGGGAACAGAGATGTTGTAAAGTCAAGTCACCTTTATTTATATAGCGCTTTTAACTATACATATTGTGTCAAAGCAACTTTACAGTATCAAAATAGGAAAATAGTGTCAATAATGTAAAATGACAAGATTAAACACTCAATTTTCAGTTAAAGGCATTTCATTATTGAATTCAGTCATGTTATCATCCAGCTCAGTTCAGTTTAAATGGTATCTGTGCAATCAAGTCGAAGATATCGCTGGAAATTAAGTGTCCCCAACTAAGCAAGCCAGAGGCGTCAGCGGCATGGAACCAAAACTCCCATCGGTGACAGAATGCAGAAAAAAACCTTGGGAGAAACCAGCCTTAGTCGGGGGGCCAGTTCTCCTCTGACCAGATGAAAGCCACAGTTCAATTCCAACTCCAGCAAAGTCAGATTGTGTAAAGGACTCATTTGGTTCCCGTGGTCTTGTCCCGATGGCCGTCTAGGTGACGAGGTTTTCACTGGGGATCTGTCTCTGGGGCTCATCTAGTGTCCTGATCTCCGCTGACATTCAGGGCTGTAGAGGTCGTCTCTAGGTGCTGATCCACCATCTGATCTGGATACAGACTGGATCGGGTGGCTATGGTGATCTCGGAAAAAGAAAGAAACAGACTAATATTAGCGTAGATGCCATTCTGCTCACGATGTAACAAGTACATCGATGAATACATTGATGAAACTTACCAATTTGCAAAACTAATGGAATGTATAGTTGATATCAAAAACTGGATGACTAGCAACTGTTAAATTCTGAAAAAACAGAGGTGTTAATTATTGGACCAAAAACCTTTGCGTGTAATAACCTAGATCACTGTCTACTTGATGGCTGCTCTGTAAATTCTTCGTCATTAGCTAGGAACCTAGGCGTACTTTTTGATAGCAATCTTTCCTTCGAAAAACATGTTTCTAGCATTTGTAAAACTGCATTTTTCCATCTTAAAAATATATCTAAATTACGACCTATGCTCTCAATGTCAAATGCAGAAACATTAATTCATGAGTTTATGACCTCGAGGCTAGATTATTGTAATGCTTTATTGGGTGGTTGCTCTGCACATTTAATAAACAAACTCCAGCTGGTTCAAAATGCAGCAGCTAGAGTTCTTACTAAAACCAGGAAATATGACCACATTAGCCCGGTTCTGTCAACACTGCACTGGCTCCCTATTAAACATCGGATACATTTTAAGATCTTTGTAATTACCTATATGGCCCTGAATGGTTTGGCACCTCAGTACTTGAGCGAGCTATTATCGCATTATAGTCCTCCACGTCCGCTGCGATCTCAAAACTCTGGCCATTTGATAATACCTAGAATATCAAAATCAACTGCGGGCGGGATATCGTTTTCCTATTTAGTGCCAAAACTCTGGAACAATTTACTTAACCCCATTCGGGAAGCAGACACACTCTGTCAGTTTAAATCTAGATTAAAGACCCATCTCTTTAACCTGGTTTACACATAATACACTATCACATTTCTGTAATTCAAATCCGTTAAAGGATTGTTAGGCTGCATTAATTAGGTCAACCTGAACTGGGAATACTTCCCAAAACACCCGATATACTTGTTACATTGTTAGAAGAATGGCATGTACGCTAATATTAGTCTGTTTCTTTCTTATTCTGAGGTCACTCCAGCCACCCAGATCCAGTCCGTATCCAGATCAGATGGTGGATCAGCATCAAGAGACGACCTCTACAGCCCTGAATGTCAGCGGAGATCAGGACACCTAGATGAGCCCCAGAAACAGATCCCCAGTGAAGACGCTGTCTCCTAAATGGCCATCGGGACAAGACCACACGAACCAGATGAGTCCTCTGCACAATCTGACTCTGCTTTAGCCTAGATTTAAACTGCTGATTTTGTTTGGCCAGAGGAGAATGACACTATTTCGACACACTATTTCCCTGTCTAAATACTGTAAAACTGGTATAAAGCCACCCAGCTTTATTATCAAGCTGATGTAAAGCTGCTTTGACACAATTTGCATTGTTAAAAGCGCTATACAAATAATAGTGACTTGACTTGACTTGACATGTTATGGGAAGTGTTCTAGGTTCCGGTTGACCTAATTAATGCAGCCTAACAATCCTTTAACGGATTTGAATATTAGAAGTATATTAGTGTGTTATGTGTAAGGCAGGTTAAAGAGATGGGTCTTTAATATAGATTTAAACTGACAGAGTGTGTCTGCCTCCCAAACAGTGTTAGGTAGATTGTTCCAGAGTTTGGGTGCTAAATAGGAAAAGGATCTGCCGCCCACAGTTGATTATCAAACGGCCAGAGTTTTGAGAACGCAGTGGACATGGAGGACTATAAGCGATAAGAGCTCGCTCAAGTACTGAGGAGCTAAACCATTTAGGGCTTTATAAGTAATTAACAAGATTTTAAAATCTATACAATGTTTAATAGGGAGCCAGTGCAATGTTGACAGAACCGGGCTAATATGGTCATACTTCCTGGTTCCAGTAAGAACTCTAGCTGCTGCATTTTGGACCAACTGTAGTTTGTTTATTAAGCGTGCAGAACAACCACCCAATAAAGTATTGCAATAATCTAACCTTGAGGTCATAAACGCATGAATTAACATTTCTGCATTTGACATTGAGACCATAGGTCTCAGTTTAGATATATTTTTAAAATGAAAAAATGCAGTTTTACAAATGCTGGAAATGTGGCTGTCAAAGGAAATATCAAATAGCACACCTAGGTTCCTAACTGATGACAAAGAATTGACAGAGCAGCCATCAAGTGTTAGATAGTGTTCTAGGTTATTACATATGGGGGTTTTAGGTCCGTTTCTTCAGAATTTAGCAGTAAGAAATTACTTGTCATCCAGTTTTTTATATTGACTATGCATTCCGTTAGTTTCTCAATTTGGTGTGTTTCACCGGGCCATGATGAAATTTGAGCTGAGTATCATCAGCATAACAGTGAAAGCTAACACCATGTTTGCTGATGATATCTCCCAAGGGTAACATGTAAAGCGTGAAAAGTAATGGCCCTAGTACTGAGCCTTGAGGTACTCTATACTGCACTTGTGATCGAGATGATACCTCTTCATTCACTGCTACGAATTGATGACGGTCAGATAAGTACTGTTTGAACCATGCTAATGCACTTCCACTAATGCCAACAAAGTTTTGTAGTCTGTTCAAAAGAATGTTGTGGTCAATAGTGTCGAACGCAGCGATAAGATCTTTTAGCACTAATAGAGAGATACAACCATGATCAGATGATAAGAGCAGCTCATTTGTAACTCTAATGAGAGCAGTCTCAGTATGCAACAGTCTAAATCCTGACTGGAAATCCTCACAGATACCATTTTTCAGAATATAATTGTGAGGATATTACCTTTTCTAGTATCTTTGACAGAAAAGGGAGATTCGAGATCGGTCTGTAATTAACTAGATCTTTGGGGTCAAGTTGTGTTTTTTTTTTAATGAGAGGCTTAATAACAGCCAATTTGAAGGTTTTGGGGACAAATCCTAATAACAATGACTAATTAATAATAGCCAAAAGAGGATCTATGACTTCTGGAAGCACCTCTTTTAGTAGTTTAGATGGAATAGAGTCTAACATACATGTTGCTGGTTTGATGATTTAACAAGTTTAAACAATTCTTCCTCTCCTACAGTAGAGAATGAACGGAATTGTTCAGGGGATCTATAGTGCACTGATGCCATACTGTAGCTGATGGCTGCATGGTTACAATTTTATCCCTAATAGTATCAATCTTGGAAGTAAAATAGTTCATAAAGTCATTACTGCTGTGCTGTTGGGAAATGTCAACACCTGTTGATGTTTTATTTTTTGTTAATTTAGCCACTGTATTATACCTGGGGTTACGTTTGTTTTCTTCTAAAAGAGATGAAAAGTAATCAGATCTAGCAGTTTTTAATGCTTTTCTGTAGGATAGGGTACTTTCCCTAATACCTCTAGTTTGGTTTTCCTCCAGCTGCGCTCCATTTTCCGGACTGCTCTCTTTAGGGTGCGAGTGCTCTCATTATACCACGGTGTTGGACTCTTTTCCTTAATCTTCCTTAAGTGTAAAGAAGCAACCGTATCTAAAGTGCTAGAAAAGAGAGAGTCCATAGTTTCTGTTACATCAAGTTTTTCTGCGCTGTTGGATATGCTGAGGAATTTAGATAAATTAGGAAGATTATTTACAAAGCAGTCTTTTGTGGTAAAAGTGATGGTTCTACCATACTTGTAGCAAGGAGTAGAATTTACAGTTTTATCTATATGGAGTTTACACAAGACTAAATAATGATCTGAGATATCATCACTTTGCTGCAGAATTTCAATACCATTAACATCAATTCCATGTGACAATATTAAAGCCTGCCCTCTGAGAAATACTGAGAATATTGCTATAGCCTAAATTGTATCAACACCTTCCTCTTTACCTTTTGGACACGGCTCATTTTTATAACAG
Source organism: Acrossocheilus fasciatus (assembly GCA_036784905.1). NCBI lineage: Eukaryota > Metazoa > Chordata > Actinopteri > Cypriniformes > Cyprinidae > Acrossocheilus > Acrossocheilus fasciatus. The sequence continues at coordinate 27,291,317 of CM071954.1, read as the reverse complement.
TAATCTTGGGGGGGGGGGGGGGGGGTAGACTCGTTTAAAATAATGTATTCATCTGGTTTTAGCCATGTTTCTGTCAAACAGAGCACATCTAGGATATCAGTGATCACATCATTTACAAAAAGCGCTTTCGTAGAAAGGAACCTGATATTCAGTAAGCCAAGCTTTATCATTTGTTTCTCTGTATTATATACATTTTTTATTTGTTGAACATCAATTAAATTGTTACTCATAAATTGGTTTGGACGTTTTTTTGTATTTTCTAATTCGGGGAACAGACACAGTCTCTATAGTGTGATATCTAGGTGAAAGAGTCTCTATGTGCTGAGAGTTAACTGACTTCTGTGATGTGAGGTGGCTAGGAGACGGTCGGTTTAGCCAGTCTGTCTGCTTCCTGACCTGGGCCCCAGTTAGTCAAGTACGAACTCTAAGACTATGTGCCATATTTCTAGAGAGAAGAGTGGCACCACCCCAGGAGGGATGAACACCATCTCTTTTCAACAGGTCAGGTCTGCCCCAAAAACTCGTCCAATTGTCTATAAAACCTATGTTATTCTGTGGGCACCACTTAGACATCCAGCCATTGAGTGACGACAGTCTGCTATGAATCTCGTCGCAGACTCGTCTCGTCACAGTGGACCAGAGCATATTACAGTGTCTGACATCATTTGCAAGTTCACACACCTCTTTAATGTTTAATGTTTATCTCATGCCAAAACTCTGAACTGCTACTGACAGAGCTGAGATGCTATCTCGTGACTCAGCCCAAACTGAGTGAAGCACGTGGGACATGGGATTTCTGTGGCGTGGCCACGCATGCAAATTTCACTTGCCAATTTCATTGGCCTTTTCTGAATTGGTCAGAGGCGTTTGGTGACAGCTGTCAGTTTTGTCGTGAACGCAGTTGGGAAAGTAATCTATGCATTTGGTCTTAAAGTGACAAGGACATAAAAAAACCTGCTGCTGTCAAACTGCTAATCAAACAACAAATAAAAAGGAGAGAATCATTCATCGCTCATCACTGAATAATTTTAGTAGTTTTAATAAAAATCAATGTTCTATTAAACTGTCCTCAGTGTGTTAGAGTTAATGGTGTTTATTCTGATTTCCAATACTGTTCCACTGGTTCCACCCCAAGGCTGTTGTCTTTCACCCCTTTTGTTTTATCATGATTCATATTATAAAGTACATGGATGTCTCAACGATTGTGAGTCTCTCCACAAACAGGATCTTAAGGCATGGTCTGGTCATGGAGGATTTTGTGCCATGATAAATTTTCTCTTCTTTTGAATGCTAATGAAACAAAGAGCATGGTGATTGATTATGGGAGATCCTCACCAAAGTTCCTTTCAAGGAAAGTTTGTTCACTCTCCGGACATATGTGCAACGCCTCCGGGCATCTAAATGAATCTGAATGAATCTCAAAAACTGCTCGCTGAATTCACAATTAAAATACATATTTCAAATCAGCAACAAAATCAAAAATGAAAAACAACATTCATGAGGCATTTCATTTTTGATTTTGTTGCTGATTTGAAATATGTATTTTAATTGTGAATTCAGCGAGCAGTTTTTGAGATTCATTCAGATTCATTTAGATGTCATTCAGTAACACGCTTATTTATTTATTTTATTTTTTTTGAGGGAAATTAAAATCTTTTAGAGTTTGCCCCACTATTTATCCTTTTTTTTTTTTTTTTTTTTTAAATTGCTTTTGTATTAGAATGGTAGTTTAAGTTTAACTAATAAAAGTAGGTTAAGTAGCCGTGTGAAGGTAGCAGGAAAGATTATTGGTGTAGATCAGACTGCTTCAGTCCAGGTTATTCTTTATACTGCTGACCATCTCTTTTAGAGTGCCTATAAGCAGGATTCCTAAAAAAAAAAAAAAAAAAAAAAAATATATATATATATATATATGGCTGTGGCTATTAAACGATGGAATTTTTCTGGCCCGGTGTACTTAGTGTACAAAATGTATGACTTTATTAAGAATAGACATTTTATTGTTTATAATGTGTGATTCTATGTATATAATAGTTTATTTCATATGTACATGGATGTGGTTAGTTTTCTGCGATCTTGCTGCAATCTTAGTTTCCCTAAACTGGACAATAAAGCTGAGTCTGAGGTGTATTATTGCTGTGGTTTATTTTTATATTTGATTACTTCGGTTTCTGTATAGTAGCCTATTATTGCTAAAAGATACTGTTTAGTTTTTTTTTTTTTTAAAGCTTTTTTATATTGTATTTATTTTATTGCTAATAATCTGTTCTTTTTTATTGCATTACTGACTGTTTCAACTCACTGTTTGTTAACAGTAAAACTGCTCTGAAAGAACAGATTAAGTGGTTGAGGGTCATTTCGGGGGTTTTATGAACATACTGACAAAAACCCCTGACACAGTTTAGTTTAGGGCCCCCAGAAGTCTAGGGACGCCACTGGATATTACACACACAGTAATGCAAACCACATGACTTCACCCTCGCTTTCTGTCCACAATTCTCTCTCTCTCACACACACACGCAGTGAGAAAAATCATGTGTGTTACATTACTGCGTGATAACTAAAGTAACTAATTACTTAATCACTTTGTAATTAAAGCAGTGCATCATGCTACATATTAAGAAATGTTTTCTCATGTCACTCGGCAAAGAGCATATGCTCTCTCTTGTTTTTTTAAATGTTTTTTTTTTTTTTTTTTTTAGTAAATAACTGATTTTGTTATGCTGTTTTGATATGCTGCTTTGACATACTGGCAGCATGCCACCTTTAACCTGAACATTTTTTAAGAAAAATATGGGTTTTGGGAAGCACCCAAATGCTTTTTGGTTACAAGTGATACTGTAAGATGTTCTGCAGGTGTCTCGGCTTTGTCTTCTCCATTAAAGTTTACTTTATGAGAGATCTTTTGCAATGAGAAGAAGGCTTTTTATCCAACAGCAGTTGGTAGTTGGTTCCGTATGCAGGCTGAATGTAAGCACTTATTTCTACAATAAAAATCATGAAACTGAAGCTGTGCATGTATGCATATTTGCACCAAACTTGCACATAGAAATTAATGATACTAACAAAAAATGTTAATAAGCATTTTAGTGACACTATACATTGCATGAAAGATCTTAGACATGTAGTGTAGGCACTCTAAAGATGATTAACCTGTGCAGTCATCCATTTTTAATAACATTCAAGGTAATGGAGACAGAGACTTTATTAATAAAGAATGGCCCAGAAACTGATACGCTTAGAAAAATTTCCACAGAGTTTAATAGAGTGTTATTTAATCTGTAGCAGGCTGTGTAATTCTCTTTCCAATTTAATATTAAAATTTTGTTATTATGGCTATATTGAGTAATTCAGGAAAAACTACATTGTTTCATTGCTACAGTCTTTAATTCCAAATTCTGAGACGGGTATCTCCTCAAAGGTTGATGTATCACATATCTGTCTAGGGCACCTGATATGCATTATGCATGTGATCACGTGACCTGTTTTGTCAACATTAAAGTAGAAAAAGACACTGCTAATGTCATTGTGAAGAGGAGAGCAATAGTGAACAATGACATTTATAGCCAAGACTTTTTATGATCTGCGTGCAACTACACTGGAAGGGGAAACAAAAGATTTCAATATTTTCAGAGGAAGAGTGGTGTTAATTGAAAATGTGGCATCACTTTGAGGGACAACCACCCGGGACTATATGCAGCTTAATGAGCTCCAGAGCAGGTACCCTCACCGGCTTGTGGTCCTGGGCTTTCCCTGCAACCAGTTTGGATACCAGGTTTGTAAATGATTACGTGCAACTCACCGTTTCGATTACATTTAGTTGTAGTTTATCTACAAATATCATTTAGTTCATACATGAGTTCGGTGTCACATAAATGGTAAATATATCTGTTCATGCTAAGTTACCAGTGTTTCAGAATTTTTCAGGACTGTTGTACATAATTTGGATTAACATAATAATTACTGCATTGTCCCAATACTTTGTCCTCTTTCTCATTTTCCAGGAGAACTGTTCTGATGCAGAAATTCTAAATTCCTTGAAATATGTACGGCCAGGTGAAGGGTATAAGCCTGAATTCACCATTTTTGAGAAGTGCATTGTAAATGGGAGTGATACACATCCTGTCTTTTCTTACTTGAAAGACAAGCTTCCTTACCCAGATGATGACCCTATGTCATTTATGCAGGACCCTAAATATCTGGTTTGGAATCCCATCAGTCGGAATGATATTTCATGGAATTTTGAAAAATTTCTAATTGGACCAGAGGGTGAGCCCTTCAAGAGATACAGTAAAAAGTTTCAAACTATCAATATTGAACCAGACATTCAAAGACTACTGAAACTGACTAAGAACTAATTGAAGTTAATTCATGATGTTTCATATTTAGTCATGTGTTAACTCAATGTGAAAATATTGACAATGATTTTTAATTCACATTATCTTCCTTGTTAGCAACTCTGTGGAATCATCTTAATTTCTTTCATATTACTTAATGAGAGTGACACACCAAAATGTAACAGGGTTTCACTTGAGATTGTAAATATGAAAGAATTACAGATGGTGCCATTAACAAATTCTCTGCAATGGAAGTACCTTAATAAAATATTGATCAACAATGTTGGTTCTGGCTTAGTAGACATGTCTCTGTGCTGGGGCAGTATGAAATCCCATGATTTTGCTTCACTTGTTTTACTAAATGTCTCCTCTGTCTTATTAATGTGACATCTGCATGTGCTTTCACATTGTTCATGATGAGGAATGTCACACGAGCAAGGGTAGAGATGTAGTATGTATGTATACTGTACTGGGTCAGGACATAATCAAAATCATCCACAAGCCATAAAACAATGCTGAGAGAAAGAAAAGATGTACCTGAAATAAATGGTCAGTAATTCACCAATAGTTAATACCACAACCCACTATAGACATGAGACTGTTCATGAGAAATTCAAAGCAGTAGTTATGTTCATGTATATTAAGATGCAGTTGTAGGATTTTAATGTCAAAGAGTTTCATATAATCTCTATCAGTACACTGGAGAAATGATTGCAATCCCAATGGCATTACAGTGGGTCGAGGACAATAGACCACTGAGAAGATTTTCTGACTCAAGTTAATCTTCAGTGACGTTGGAAACAGGTACAGAAAGCAGAGATGATGTGCTGATTGAGATCCTTCAGACAACATACAGGATACAGTCGATAAACTCCCGTTTTTAATTAAACAACATGTAAAGGAACATGATGGTTTTATAGGCTAAAGAAATGTTTGTAAAGGTAGAATAACAAGGAGAAATGGAAATTATTTTTTTTCTTTTAATTTTTTTTCTTCTAGACTTAGATTTTGACATAGCCTACTGCACTTAATAATACCTCGAATAAAATAGGGAGATATAAGACAGGAAAATTTGAAAATTGTAATTAAGAAGAAACCATAGAGCACTTTATGATAGGCTACGTCCAAAGCAGCATAACAATAGGCTAAAGGAAATGATTGATTTCCAGGTTTAAAAACTGAGTTGACAAACATTTCACAAAAGAGTTCACATGATGAATGATTCAAATTTTCAATGCAGTATCTGACAAAGACAATTAAATTCAGAAATAAGAATTAAGGAGCTAATATGAATAAGGCTGTACGAGTTTGACCCTCACTACTACACAGCAGGTGGCGCTAATGCACCTGAAAGTTGTGCCATAAAATATTAAGAAGAAGAAAAAGGCGGTAGCATAAACGCGTGGTTTACTGTCTTATGGAAGTTTGTTCGGTGTTGATTTTTGTTTTTGAAGGACAGAAATGAGCGAAATTCCTCTAACTTCATCAGTGTCAAAGGTAACATTGAGCAGACATTCATTAATCCTTACGTGGCTGAAGAAATTTATTGAGAGTAATGATATTAATACATTTATGATACATACACATAATGATAAATATCCAGACTTATAGTTGCTGTTTTTCAGGGATGTTTTGTTTTTAAGTCAGCCTCTAAAAAGAGAAAGCGACATGTAGGAGTTGGTGAGTAATTATAATCATTATTATCACTTTACAAATACTTATCTCCCTTATCAAGCATTTTCGTTGTATTTATTTACATGTAGGTGGATATTTGGGGGATGAAAGTGACGGTAACGACAGCGATCGCTTTAGGATCTGTCAGAAATTATGGGAAGCTGTTCAAATGAACACAGAGGTACATCCTCTTCTGCATCCGCAACCGCTTTATCTAATTCATTAATATGTTCGTCTACTAATACGTTTTTGTTCCTTGATAAATGTATATTTTCACAGGTAATACAAGATCAGTTGAATAAAAAGGTACTTGACAGTCTTGCAGAGTTCATTAAAAAGCATGGCCTCGGCTGCTCATCTGATGTCTGGAGACAGAGAGCCAGTGAAATCCCAACAGCTGCTCTAATGCTGGGTATGGCCTGATTCTTATCTTAAGATTGCTGTCACTTTTATTTTACTTAATTATTTATTTTCCAGCACAACTTTTGTATAATGCGCACAGCTCCAAGTGTTGAACATTTAGAAAACTGAAACTAGGTCATGGTTAATGCAAACCAAATTGTTTAAAATGAAGCCTGATTTGTGAAAAAGTTCACAAACTGCTTTATCCTTTGATCCTTTTAATCTTGGCAATAGAATCAGCATTGGCTAGCAAATTTATTTTGCCTTATGCTAAAATACTCTCTCTCTCTCTCTCTCTCTCTCTCTCTCTCTCTCTCTCTCTCTCTATATATATATATATATATATGTATATGTATATGTATATGTGTGTGTATATATACACACACACAGTATTATGATATTGAAATAAGTTGCAAAAAAGTGTTGTTGTACTATAACAGATAACAGAACTCTTTTCTTATAAAAATTAACCTGATGCATATTTGTGTATTTCTTTATTGTATTTAAATGTTTTAAGCAAACGTGTTTCAAACAGATTAAAGTGCAAAAGAATTATAAAGAACACTTTGTTGCCTAACATTTGTTACATTAGTTGTTAACGTTTAGTTAAAACAATACAACTGTGCTTTCTTAGATCCATTAAATAATACAGTTACAGCCTTTATGAATAATAATGAACATGCATGATATTGTTCTTGTGGGCACTTCAAAATACAGTGAATCATTTTTTATTGTAATATATTGTATATCAGCACATTCTTAATTAAATGATAGATATCACAGGAAGTGTTATATCTCGACTCAGCCTCTCTAGTGGGGTTTGAGGGCAGAGGTCAACAATAGTAATTTAAAGAGTTGTGATGGAAAAACATTGGTACATTATACATACAACATAGACCCACTATTAGCTCTGACTATTATTGACCTTTTACTTTCATCTAGGGGTAAATGTGCCAGATCATGCCATGACATTTCGAAGTCTGTGTAATCTCCTTCAGGATTCTGTCACACCGTTTGTGGTGTCTGTTCATGCCAAAGAATGTGCAGGTGTGTATTTATACGCATGTGAAACATTTCAGATTATATACATCTGTATGTGTGCAGAGTTTGCTCTTATGAAAATCTCAATGGATGATTGAGTAGATAAGCTTTACTCTCTACCCATCTTGGCAAAATAATCATATATGGAGCTTACAGTGACTAATGCATAGCCTCATCTGCATATAATTTGCATTTGCATATTTTCATTAAAATGTGATATAATCATGCTTTACTGTAATCCTGTAGTTCTGTATATAACTTTTTTTTTTTTTTTTTTACAGCTGTGAAGCTCTTGATTCAGAAGGTTCTAGAGCAGCTGATGGGAAGAGGAGTGTCAGTGGATGAAGAACAGGAAGATGATACAGCTTTGCTTCAGAGGACACAGTGTACAATTAGTGCTCTATGTCAGTGGTACAAGACTGTTACCAAGGTAGGAGAAGACAAGAGAACTTAAACTATGCTTAAATACAACGGAAAGACTTGTTTATATTTTGAAAGAATACATTTTAGGGTACTATTTGCTGAAAGGGGCTTGGTCTATGGTAATGTAAACTCCAGATGATGCTCTTTGATTTTTTTTTTTTCTTTTGTTAATTATATTATTTTTAAAGTAATTTTATTGTATGTAATTGTTTTTAGTAGATTTAAGTAGAATAAAATGCTTATTTCAGATTTAAAATCTTAAAGTGAACAATGTTTGGTAAGTTCCAGTAGAAATTTGAAAAGGACCCTGTTCTGTTATTTACTTAACCGTGGTATGCCAAGCTACTTTAACAATCAGAATAATTGGTCTTTTGCAGAAACGCACCCAAATTTCTCCACAAAGGAAAGAAAACTTGACAAATAGTGACTTGCCTCAGAGTTTGCCTGTTGTTGTGATCTTCAAAGACTTTGAGGCATTCAACTCACAAGTTTTGCAGGATTTTATCCTTATTTGCAGGTGGGATTTGTGTAGTACAATGTGTAATAGTAGTATATGAAGTGTGATAGAATAATAGTGTTGCAGTGCTTACAAGGTGTTTTCTTTCTTTACACTTGCCATGAATTCAGCTCCAACTCCTTATTTTATGGATTGTTTTGTAGATTACTTTTTACACACTGTCTACATTTTTTACACACTGTTTACATTGCAGTGTCACAAGTAAATTGCTTCCATTACAATCAGCAAAGCAGTTTTCAATGTAAGCCTTACAAAGCAGTTTCAGTTGATGACCCTTTTTCATTTTTGAAAAGCTGCACAGATTCTCCCTTTTTCCTTTTCTTTTCTTTTTCTTTTCTCTTCTTTTTCTTTTTCTCCTTTTCTTTTCTTTTCTTTTCTTTTCTTTTCTTTTCTTTTCTTTACTTTTCTTTTCTCTTCTTTTCTTTTCTTTTGTTAGAAAGTTTGTAGGTTGAAATGTTGATTGTCAAGGCCAGGGCAAATCTCTGAAGCATCATTTAAATAGAACCTAATACATGAGATCACTCAATTTTAAGATAACTTTCTTTTGCATGCCTTGAAAGCAGTGGTATATCCCTTCTTTTTTTTTTTTTTTTTGCCGGAAATGCTAATAATGTTGCATGCCTGAAATTGACTGAAAATCCTTAATCTTTTTTTTTTTTTTTTTTTTTTTTTTTTTTAATCTTAACAGTCGATACACTCAGGAGCTTCCATTCGTCTTTATATTTGGCATTGCCACGTCTCCCAGTGCTATACAGCACAGGCTTCCCCACTCGGTGTCATCATTGCTCTGCATTGAGGTCTTTCATTCTCTCTCATGTACTCAGCATTTAGCCTCTGTTTTTGACAAGGTAAATAACCATTGCGTTTTGTAATGCAAGTTAATGTCAATAATTTTATTCTGTATGTTCTTCTGATGTCATTGTTTGTTTTTCATAGCTCATTCTGAACTCTCAGTTCCCATTCAAGCTCAGCAGTAGGGTGATACAGGTGCTGGTTGGCATCTTCCTCTACCATGACTTCTCTGTTCAGAATTTTGTTAAGGGCCTACAGGTGAGCTTACAAGTTTTAGTTTTTTCAGATGGCTTTTCATCGTGGAATGTATTTCTTTGTTGCATTGGAATGTTATTGAGAAACAAACACTGGTGACAGCGGTGCTACTTATTTGACTTTTTTGCTTTCTGCTATTGAAGCATATCTTTTTCATTATTATGGAGACTGAAAGAAGCCAAAACTTAAATTTTGAAAGTTACGTCTTCAGTTAATATATGTGAGCATTATAAACGATTCCAAAGTCCCATCACTGCAGTAAATTTCAGGAACAGATAGACACATGGCAGTTGTATCACTTCATCTACATGAGATATTTGTGCTTGAACCATAGACTGTAAAAAAAAAAAAAAAAAAAAAAAATGGATGTAGTGTTCGTGACGTCACTGGTTTAGGTTTCTGAAGAGCATTTTTGAAGCCTAAAGTGGGCGGAGCCGACCGCCGTCATCTTGGGAGCACGTCACTCCCAGATAATCGAAAGTGACATGTTATTGAAAACGAGTTATACTTTTCTGGGCCATGACAGTGTTAATTGCTTGCCAGTCACCGGGACAGACACAAGCCTCCCGGTATTCATCCAAAATATCTTAAATTGTGTTCTGAAGGCGAACAAAGCTTTTACGGGTTTGGAACGACATGGGGGTAAGTGATTAATGACAATTTTCATTTGGGGTGGAGTATCCCTTTAATATACAGTAAATAAATCAATAAATCCACTGCTCTCTTGTCTCCTCTGAGGCTGGGACTCTAAATAGTGTTCTGTGCTCGTCAGTGCAGCCAAAGACAGAACAGTTAGCATTCTTTACTTGAACTTTCACCCTGGCGTTAGAAGTGGTACACCGTTGTTGCGTGCGAAAACAGAATGGAGGCGCTACGGGTGAAAACTTGCAGATTAAGGGGAGGTAATATTAAAATAAGATCCCCATTCTACGTCACAGGGAGAGCGAAATCTGAGCGGCTCATTTTTTTCACAAGCTTGCAGAGAAAGGCTTAATTTTTTACTGGGTTCTTTTTTTTCCATGTTTTCTGGGTTGGTAGATGCATCAGGGACCCAATTATAGCACTTAAAGACAGAAAAAAAATTAGATTTTCATGATATGCCACCTTTTAAGGAAAATGGATATTTTGCCAGCACTCTAATGAAACCCTTTTTCTTTCAGTTCTCCATGTTGGAGCACTTTAATAGCCAGCCTCTCAGCGTGCTTTGCTGCCAAAAACAAGAGGCCTTGATTTCTGCCAAAACATTGAGCAAACAAAACGTTGAACGAATCCGCCATCTACCCTCGTTTATGAGGTATACACATCAGTGTTCACTTCAGTAAAGGGATTCAGTAACAGTTCTGTAGCTACACACTTAAGTGAACGTATGTAATTGTAGGTATGTGGAGACTCAGGAACCTCAGGAACAGGTGCGGCTCCTTACCAATGATGAACATGTCAAGGTAACATTATTATTCCACAATAGTCCATGTAATTGACTAAAATATCAAATCTAAACCACTATTTTTGCTATTCCTCTTACAAATTCTGTCCAGTATCGGCTGAGACTAGCATACTAATCATAGGCAGTTCTTTGTAATGTAGCTTTGGGTTAACTGGTTAATTTTAAGTGGCTAAGTTACCTTAGTATGCTAATTTTTGTGCATAGTAGTAACTAATACTTGTGTGTTCATTCTCACCTTAAAAGATTTCCTCTGCATCAGGTCAAGCGTGTGCCTTCTAGGTGGCAACCAGTTGGTAACCCTCTTAGTCAGCAGGGTTATTATCTGATTATTAAATTGCAAGATCAGTGTGATTTAAAATTTCACTCATCAGCTTAAATGTTCAACACTGTGTTTAAAGTAAAAGTCTGAATGTCTCGTTTAATGTAATGAGTCTATAGATGAGATCCAAGCAGTCGATATTTGTTGAATGTGTCTTTTAATATCAGTTCTGTTACTGATACTCAGTTTTTAATCAAAAACAAAAATATAACATTGCAGTGATGAAACAATTAAGTGGCTTCTCTCTGCTGAACTACTGCTTAAATCTTTTAAAAAGACAGTGGTGTTTATCAATTTTTCTACATCTCACTGAAAAACTTGGAAGTACAAATTTAGCACATATGTATAATCCCCTTTCTAATTAGTAGCTTTTTAATTTAACAATAATAAACCACAAGCTAGTCATATGTTTTAAAGTAAGGGGAAAAGATGTTTCATTTGTTAGTATTACAACACTGGTATATACAGAGACACTTGCATGACATGCAAAAAAAATTTATATTGTTGCCATGAATTTTTCATTCCCATGTTTGAATTCAAATGTTGCCATGAATTAGGAATTTGTTCCCTCATTTTATTAGGGAATATGGGAGTAATAGTAATGTTTAAAAGCATTACTAATTATTTTTTTGAATCCTATTTTGAATATGCACATTTATGATGAATGGAATGGAATGACTGCATATCTAACAAATTAAATGAAGTGAACCCAGTACTAAATCAAAGAGTTAACTGTTATTTTGAAAAAGGACATGACCAGGTTGTGTAGAGATATAGAATAGGTCACACATGGCTCTCTCATTCATATTTATTGAAAGGGGAAGGAAAAAACAGTTTGTGATTTATGTAGGAGTCTTTTGAGTTCAAAAAAGAATTTTAGTAGAATGTCCATTTTTAAATGATACTAGACAACGTTTTAATTCAGAAAATATATTAATGTACATTTTTAAAAAGGATTCTAGAAATTTTAGAATTTTTAGTCATATAGTAAGTTGAAAGGTTGTTTATAATTGTTATTGCTGTTTTTGAATGTATTATTATTATTTTATTTATCATGTACTTATTTTTTTGTATGTTGACTTTTTTTTAAACAATTGTTAAATTATTGTAAACATTATATTGAATCAATATTGATTGAATTGTTTGAATGATGCAGTTGAATTTTTGCCATAAATATAACCATTGCTGTTGACATGGTATTAAATCATAAATACTAATATATATATATTTTTTTGTGATTTATATCTTTTCAGGAAGTATGTCAAAAATTACTTAAAAACCTCCATAAATACCACAAGAATTACTATCCCATTCTACAGTGTCTGCACTCTTTGACCTCATCACTGCCTAAGTTTCCTCTGGGAAAGCATGCAAGTACACCTTTTGATAACCCCATTTTACATTGTCCTTGTTACATGCATTTATTATAGTAATAACAATAAATAATGCATCATGTATGTAAACATAAAGAAGTTTTCCTGGCTAATAGGCTATATGTGAGAGTCCTGCAGGTGACGGATCATTTATAGCCTTTTCTCACAGTAGCTTGAATAATTAAACTTATCATTTTTATGGCGGATTGATTTATGAAACGCATGTGAATGAAATTAAATTATATTCTAGTTTTAAATGTGCTTCTGATTACAGATACACAAGATTACACAAGGGGATTACACAAGATTTGTATTTTAAAGAGAACCAGTTTGAAGGAAGAATAAATTGCTTTTTGGGAAAAAAGAATTTCTTTATATGAAATTCAAATGACAATTAGAGATTAAACTGTACAGAAATTGAAATCTACACGCTAATACACACTATATACACTAGAGGTCGACCGATAGTGGATTTTACCGGAACGATAGCTAGGTTGGACCACACTGGCCAATACCAATTAATCAACTGATAGTTTTCAAAATGGATACTGAAACAAAGCTAGTGCTTTACTATTTAACAAAAAAAAAAAAAAAGCACTAACAGTACTGAACCATACTTTTTAAATTAATAAAAATATTAATATTATTTACTATATTGATCATTAAAGTTATTTCATAGTTTGTTAATGTTAAAAGAAGATTCCTTAAAATTTCACTATTAGCTACTAATAGGCTACATTTTTAATTTTGAAATGAACACACTCTAACAAGGAACGATACTTCTACAGTTTTCATTAATGCTACGAATGGACTCTTATTGTTAAGTATTACCATTTAAAGTTAAGTATTACCATGCTTAAAGATGGCCATTTTTAAATATCTACACAAGGCCATAGCATTATACATATGGATATTGTATGTGTAATTGATTATCTAATCAAAAAAAAAAAAAAAAATTTAGTCACACACTGGGCAAAAGCGCAGTGCTGCGTCTAGGAGAACTCAGAGATATCATACACACACACACACACACACACACACACACACCAGACGCTTTGCATTCAATTCAAGTGGCGGTCTAAAACAATTTATTTAATCACCAAACGGACTAAGTTTGCTTCAAGAATGAACAATGTGGCATAAATGAGTTTGAAGTTCGGTGTTTAAAAAAAAATCTAAACATTAAATTAGTTACATCACCAGAGATATAGCGTTGTACAGCTCCCCCACACTGACAGAATTTCATGTGAAATGTTCAAAGCGTATGGACAGGTTATTGCTGACAGGATACGACATTCGGTAAGGGAATATCATGATGATATCTGTCAGAAACGTTACAAACACTGTCAAAAACAGTATTTTACACTACACAGATCTGTACAACAGGTTACATAATGAAATGAAATGAAATGAAATAGGCAAACACTAGCGCCATGAAGTCTATGCTATGTCATTCAGTATAGTAGTTAAATGTTCACAAATCATGTTATAAACATTCATGAGCACTAGACAAAGTTATCAGCTATATAGCAATGGTTATTAATAAAATCTATAACAGTAATACATTGTTGCATGAATAATAAACAACTGATAAAATGATTCACCCCAAACTATAGTACAGTAGGCCTATTAACAAATTTTGATGCAATAGGGTATGATTTAAAAACGATCATCCCTCCAAAACAGAGAAAACATCTTCCACAAACATCTACATGTCTGTGTCTTTTAAAGTATTTATAGTGTATATAATGAGTTGTATTTGTTTGTCATTTTTGCCGATAACCTATAGTTGCGGCAGTCAACTATCAACGAACTATCGATGAATCGGTCGACCTATAATACACACAGTCATGCAATGCTGATATTGTTAACATTAACAATTTGAGAACAAAGTATAATAATAATTTGCATGGTTTGATGGGATATGAGCTAAGTGATCGCTAGATTTAATCACCATTGGCAGTGCGATTTATTGTAGTGCTTTTTTTCCTCAGTTGGTCAGAACAAACATGGCAGACTTGTTCAGATGTCAATATCTGGTGGAAATTATTATTTGGGTCATATTCCAAGAGATAGGCTAGTACTGCAGCTTTAAGGTGTTCTTGTTACACGTTACATGTACTTACTATTATAATAACAATAAATTATGCGTAATTACATGCAAGAAATCCTAAGACAAACCCTGTACATGCAGTTAATTATTGTTATTACGCTGTATTTAAATGTATAATTGTGACAACCTTAAAATAAAGCGTAACCAACCTTTTCAAAGCAAAGTCTTTTGTATATGTATTAGGGTTAAACCTAAAGAAACAATCACAGCACAAAAACTCACTGAAGCTTATAGAAACATAGTGTTTTAAAACCATTCAGGCACTTCATGGGCATTCTCAAATCAACTCCTGTGGCCTTATGGAGAAATAAAGTGTCCATCGGGTGTGATTTATTTATTTAATTTTTTTTTATTTATTTATTTTTTTAAAGTGTCCGCTTAAGAATTTCACTAGAAGTAGTAAAACTGGCCCTTTGTGCTTATAGATACGAGAACTGCATGTATCCTGCATTGAGAAGAATTTGTGGGAGACAGAGGAGTATGACTCAGCCTTGCAGCTTCTGAGGTAACTTAGTCTACCGTCTGGTCAGAAATAAATAAATAAATTTCAGTGTCACTCTTCACTATTAGTTCATATTTCTTTTGCAGAATTCTAGCAAAAGATGAGCTTGTTGCAGCTCTACGGAAGTGTGCTGAAATTCTTAAATATGCCAGTACCAAGAGAATGCAAAATGTTTTGCAACAATTGGAAGATTTTATCGGCAGATTGGAAGCGCTGGAGGGTAAGTCAGACACAGTATGTGTACCAATTAGCTTTTTCCCCTGGAATTACCAGGGAAACATTTGGGATGCTGTTTTTTTTTTTTCTCTTAGCAAATTATTTACAAGTCACATCAAAAAAATCTATTCAAAAAACATGTTTCCATGGTAGTTTTGCACAATTTCTTACTGAATAAAACATTTATTCAGCTTGGACAACTGTTTTATCTGCATTTTTGTGCATCTTGGTGTTTCCATCCAGCTATTTATTGCTAGAATGCTGTTTAAGACACAAAAGATGCTTTTACATGTACGTGCACTGTATTATCAGCATATTCTCAACTCTAGTATATATGTGGCAACGTTAGTAAGCAGTTCAGCTTTTTCTTGCCAGATGATAAACATTGAAAACATAGACAACTAATCAGAATCCATGCTCCTTTAAGTGGCAGACAACATTTTTGCAGTGCACGCTTATAATAAACAGAACACATTCATTGGCATTATTATCGTTATAGTATTGAGTAGATATAAATCTTTCTTAAAATGATAGCGTTACAATAAATTAATTTTTGCCTCAAAGTTGGTGGGCATGGTCATGTCTTTCACCGGGGGAGCATGTTTTATATTTTCTGAATGTGATCTCTGCCTGAATCTGTTTTCTGCATTGTAGTAAAGTTCTACTTGCGGTAAAGTTTTACTGTAATGACAGGGAATGCAATAATGCATTTATATTTCCTTTACTTGTTAAAGATGGTAAAAATGGAATTTACCTTTTATACTACAATTGGTTAATTTAGAATTTTTCATGATGTTCATAATTATTTATCATTTGTAATCATTTGCAAAAAAAAAAGTGCATTCAAAAATTCATGACTAGATGCACAATAACCTCAGTAATACATTGCTTTGCCTATCAGGTGTCTCTTCAGAAGATTCCTCTGGAAATGGCATCATCTCAGGAAAAATGGAATATCAGAGAACAGATCTCTTTCAGCTTCAAAAGGCATAGTATTTGTTATCTTACTTGGCTAATCTGGATTTTGTTTACCACAGAATTATTTATTTTAAATATTTTGAGAGTGTAGGGAGGCCAAGGCAGTTATGTCATTTGCTGTACTTCATGGGAGTGCTTTTGGTGTGTTTTGCTTGTTTTAGCTTTGTGATTACTCATGATGCTGTTCAAAACATTCCACTAATGTATTTTTTCACCCCAAATTCCTCAGTTAAAAATGATTATATTAAAGGTGCAATAGATGATTGTCTTCAGAAACATTTTTTGTTATGCTGGTTGAAATTGTCTTCACACCCTGATAGCAATCGTTAAGTTAAGTGGTCTAAATGTATTTATACATTCTGTGGAAGGCGTAGGACCAAGAAATATTCGTCCAATGTCAACCCCCCAGACCCCCCCCCCCCCCCCGCATATTTTGCATGTCTCGCTTAGTTAACACACAGCTGAATCAGATAACCAGTTTGTTAGAAGACAGCTACATGCATGAACTGTGTTCCGATTGACATGCTCCCTACACAGTGTTCTTTGCTCCCTACTCCCTGAGCAGGGAAATCCAAAATCCTTTGAGTTTACTTCTCTTCGGAACGTTCATTCATGGATTTGTGCTGCACAGCGTCTTCACACACAGACGAAACTTACTAGAGAATTGTGAAATGTGACATAATATACCTCTGTAAATAAATAATTTTTAAATTTACATCTTGCACACTTTAATGCCCTTTGTATGGAACATATCATGGCGGAATATCTGGTGATGTCCACTTCACAGAGCACTTACAGTCGAATAGAACAAATGTCGCATGTGATAAGAGATGCATATGAGACGTGCAGAGCGGGGGGCGCGAGGACTGGAATTGGGAACTGCTGATGTAGCCTATTGTAGGAATGTTGTCTCTGGTATTCTGGTCTGTGAGCATATGCATGCGGGGGCGTGGCTTTAGATGGCGTTTACAGGGAGGGTGGGACGTTCGCTTTCAGTGCTATCAGGCTAAAGTTAGCATTTTCCAAGATGTCCTACTGCACCTTTAATGCTAATGTTGATATTGGTTTGCTTTTATCATTACTGTAGCACCTCTGGTTAAGTCTGGAATTCAGTGCATAATGTCTAGTGTTTTAAAATCTGATTAGTTTTTAAAAGTTGTGTAGTGTGTTCCAGTCTTTTAGAATCTAAAGATGCTGTTGTTTCTTTTCAAAGTTTTATTTTGTCATTGGAAAATAATTATATTAATGATTATATAAACAACAGCTAATACCTAGTATTGTAAGCTTCAGAACTAGGCAGTGTTAATGTAGTAATATTAGCAATTCAGCTAGCTGGAACATATACTAACCAGAAATGCAACACCATGCAATAAGCCAGCAATGCCTAGTAGTGTTGGGCGATATACTCAATTGTCATATCATCCTATCGACAGCCTGTGAGATCACCGGTACACGATATTATCGTGCTAATTTGTTTTAATTATTTACTTTGTTTCATTGCCGGAAAGTGAAACGACTCCAGCAAAGGCTAAAAGCAGCTTAATGTTTTTAATATGACTGAATTTGTATTTAACATGATAAAAATTTAATAGAAACATTGTAAGTTACAAATTATAATGCTTACATGTCCTCACAGCAGCTACAGAAAACAAGAAAAGAACATTTACATTGCCAAATAACATCATCACTGACTTCAGTCTAGCACGAGTTTATGCACTTTAAAAAACACTCCCATTATAATCAGTGAAGCTTTCTACACTGTATGATGGATACATTTCTTGTACATAAATCGTACATACATCTGCACTTTGTTGTTTATGATGAGAGAATTCACAAGAGAGCTGAATTCAGTCAACAAGCACGCACAATGAACTACAAAACTGCTGTTTCAGCGATGACTTATCTGAACGCCTCTGATTGGCCATTGCATTCACAAACTCAACGGAATCGTGCATGATTTGATTTGTGCAACACTGTAAAAACATGGAAAAAGAAATATGATTGAACAAATAAGCCTTAATATTAATTGGATAGTATACCCAATAATAATAATAATAATAATCGTCTTGCTATCGTCAGTGACATCAGCCACAGACAATATCTCTGACTATCTTCGATACACGATACTATCAACACAACCCTAATGCCTAGCAAGATAACTTGCACTGCCTTCAATAGTACATTTTACACTGGATGTGGCACAATGCGTTAATAGATGACTCATTATTTCTGATGTACTTCATACGATTGCGCTATGTTCACCAACAGGACAAATGGATTTGGAATGTTCACTTTGACACATCATCTAATGTAGACTGCCTCAAATGGCAACACAACATGGCATTGAAATTTTTATTACTCCTTGTTCAAGCTCTTGTTTTGTCCAGGCTGGACTATTGCAATGCTCTCTTGGCAGGTCTTCCAGCCAGTTCTGTCAAACAATTAATCCAGAACGCTGAAAAGAATGCATGTCGTACTTCTGTTTATCAATTTGCACTGGCTACCAATAGCTGCTCACATAACATTCAAGGCATTGATGTTTGCCTGCAAAACCACTACTGGTTCGACACGCCCCTTTACCTAAATTCATTACTTCAGACTTATTTGCCCTCTAGAAACTTGTTGTTCTGCAAGTAAACATCCCTTTATTGTGCCATCCCAAAGAGGCACAAAATCACTTTCACAGACTTTTACATTAACTGTTCCCTCCTGGTGGAATGATCTGCCCAACTCAATCTGAGCAGCTGAGTCCTTAGCCATCTTCAAGAATCGGCTAAAAACACATTTTTCATCTTTATTTGACCCTCTTAACTTAGCACTCTCTATTCTAATTCTGTTGTTAATTTTTTTTTTTTTTTTTTTAAACTTGTCCTGTTTAGACATGCACTCTATTCATTTACTGCTTGTTTTCTTAAAAAAAAAAAAAAAAAACGAACACTAGCTTTTCTAATCTTTTTGTATTGTTTTTTTCATTTTATTTCTTAAACAATTATCAAAAGCAAAAAAGGCCTCTAACACTAGCTTGCTCTATTTGTTTTCAATTCTATCTGTTTTCTTTTTGTTATATAATTAAAAATAACAAAAAAAACTTTGCTACGTGTACTGCGCTAAGCTAACTGAGACTTGTTATAGCACTTGCATATCATTGCTCTTTTGTTGATTTTGATTGCTTCCATTGTCCTCATTTGTAAGTCGCTTCGGATAAAAGCATCTGCTAAATCTTCAACCCTGCTCCTGGGGACCCACTGTCCTGCGGAGTTTAGCTACAACCCTAATCAAACACACCTGAAGCAGCTAATCAAGCTCCTCGTGACTTCTTGAAAATACACATGCAGGTGTGCTGAGGCAGGTTGGAAATAAACTCTGCAGAACAGTGGGTCCCCAGGACCAGGGTTGAAGACCTCTATGCTAAATGACTAAATGTAAATGCAATATAGTAAGTACATGAAGTTAAATTTAAGTGCTGAGTAATATTAATTATAATTACACTGTGACAAGGACACCTTAAAATAAAGTGAAGTCAAATTCACTTGTATATGTACCGACTACTGACATTTTGGTATTGTGTACTAAGTACTAGATTATAGGACCATACTATAAATGAAGTACTCTGGTTTCAGCTTTGGAAAAATAACATTGGTGGATTTAAAATTAACCATTGCCATGATTCTGTGCGCAGACTCTGCTTGAAAAAGAGTCCCGAAGAACAAAGAGAATGAATCCATTCGAAGTGCTTCGAAGTGAGGTGATAGAGTTTATTGACAGCCTTGTGAGGTGAGTAGACAACATCAAGCAAGGAGTGCTTAAGTACTTGCTTCTCACAAAATCCTTTATGCAGTATAAGATTTCTGGGTCTCTTTTCAGACAACACTTGACTCCAGCAGAACTCCAGCCGCTCAATGAAGTGTGCTACTACAGTTCCTCTGGGGTCCTGAGACAGCGACTCAATGTCACCCCACGGACATCCATTCAAGCTGCTCTCAGTCATCCTTTCTACTACTTGCGGGTAACTGACCACTCATTTTGACTAAAGGATATTTTGATATTCAGTTGAGGTATTAAAATTAAATTCAAAGAGACAACCGTATATACAATTCTTCACCTTTTCATGAGCCAATATGTTGCATTGCAGAGCTTCCCAAAGTTATAAAGCACCCCCCCCCCCCCCCCCAAAATCAATGAATTTGATTTTTAGCTGAATAGACATAAGTGTAAGGCTGAGGTAGATTCAACACTCATCACATTTCTGTGTATTGTAAAGACACATGCAGCCAGAACTGCTTTTCAGGGAGGAATTCCGTCTAAGGCCCCGTTTACACGTGTGTTTTAAAACGATCTCTGTCTACACTACACAACCTAAAACGCATGTCATGTGATCATTCATGCAGGTACAACCATAGATATTTATAGGTAGATTCCCTATTATTTGTATCGCTGTTGTATTATATATATTTTTTTATTTGGTCAGTGCTGCTATTTATCATGCAAAGGCTGTTAAACCATTTGTGATGTTTGTTCTCTTCCATAGCGCCTTAAAATATATAAGTTTGTAGAAATCAGTTGGCTCAGATATGTTTGTGGTCTCTGTGACAGTTTGCCAGCCTCAGTTGCGCCAATGGAATGCATTTTTACACTGGCACAATGTGCATTATATAGGTAACAGGGAGCAATTCGAACATTCACTATATGGAAAATAAGAAATGTGTGAACAAGTGATCGTTTTCAGATGAAGCTTTAGCATCTTTTTGTAAGGGTCAAGACGCTTCAGATACTAGAGAGCATTTCACTGGGCAGAATGCTGTCATCAAAGTTTCTGATCAGTATTGAAGGTAGAGAGAGACTAAATGTTGAACACGCATGCCTTCTAAATGTGAATTGTGTCATTGTTTAGAGGCACATGAGCTTATAGATAACCTCAAGGCCAACATGCATGCAGCTTTCAACCTGCAATTTCAATTTTACGAGGACTTGAAAACAGATTGAGTGATGTCTTTGGAAGTCTGCCCAAATCCATGTATTATAGGGAAAGTTTACCCAAAAATAATAATGATCATTTACTCACCTTTGTTTATTTTCAAACCTGCATGATTGACTTTCTACTGTGGAACATGAAAGATCTTTTGAGAATTTTTCAGGTTTTTTTTTTTCTTCTTTTTTTTTTTTTCTCTCCATGCAATGAAAGTATTGTTTGGTGTCCAACATTCCTCATATACAATATAGTGGTCTATTCTGTTTTTGCTGCAGAATGAAAGCCTGAAAACCGATACTGGCACAATCTCCAGTACTGCACCAGACCTCTGCATTGTATACAAGCTTCATCTCGAGTGTGGAAGACTCATAAATCTATATGACTGGCTTGAGGTATAAACAAGCTAAATCAAAATCACATGTAGAGGTGGGTTATCTTCATCTAACAGTGTGGATTGAATCTGACATTTTCAGGCATTTGTAACTGTGATGTCAGCTGCTGAGGACCAAGATACTAATTCTGAGGAGGGTGGCAAATTTGACAGCCTTAAGCAGTATCCTTTTTGACATTTTGCTCATTCTGTTTTAGTAATGAAAATGTTTCTTATTTAATTAACTTCATTAAAAGAAGTTACTGCATTTTTTTTTTTTTTTTTTTTTTTTTTTGAGATGATGTTAAAGATAAAAATTTGTGACAGTGTACAAATCGTTAATTGTACACATTTACTTGCCTTTAAAGTTGTCTATAACACTATATTTCTAATATGTATTGTTCTTAACATTGACAGCGCTCGTTTTATTCAGGCTGTTTCAGAGATGGAATTTCTTGGTTTTGTTAAATCAACAAAACAGAAGACTGACCATGTGGCAAGACTGACTTGGGGAGGTTGTTAAAGAAATGCAAAGCACTGTTTCCTGAGCACAAGAGACTGGCCTGACATGCATGAAATAATTGTGTATTTTGCACCACAACTGTATTTTGTACTGCCAGCTGTATTATACATGTTTCTATTATCTTTTTTTTTTTTGTAATATTTGTTTCCATTTTGGTTATTTTGAATTAAAATAATATGCTGTTTTAATGTCTCTGTCAAATATTTTAATTCGCTAGATCTGGGAAGTTTTTATTCTATCAAACCTTAGCTATACGACTTAAACATGGAAATTAGTTTAAAGTTTAAAAAAAAAAAATTAGAATTTTTATTACAATATTTGAAAGCGACAGATAAGACAATGTATTTTAATTCACAATTCAAAGAAATGAATGCATAATGAAATAAATGCATAATGATCCACACTCTTACCAGTTGGTAGTAGCAATGCCACCTTAAGTTTTGTCAAACACCACAGAAATTCAGAGGGAGACTCTGGGAATATTGATATGCTCCCAGACAGGCTATAAAATAGTGCGGATTTGAGTTAAGATTATTTTATTCCTAAATACATTTTGCATTAGGATAGAAAAATGAGCAATTTGATTACAGGCTCAGAAATGATATTTTCATGTTAATGTGAACATCCACATGCTCCAGCACTTAAAAGATGCAATTAAACCATATAACCCCAGAAAGCCATATATTTTTTTTAAGAATACACTTGGCTTTGGTGGCTAAACATATCTGTACCCCTGTAAAAATGGCAGCTTTTTGAGATTTAAAAAAGTAAGTAAAATCATGTCAGGTTTTTTCCCACCTGCAATGTAAAATTGAAATTGACTGGACATAAAATCTTAAGGGGGTTAAAAAAGAAAAGAAAAACCTAAAATTACTTGGCTGCTCACCCTTTTATAACCTGGCGTGTTCTCTGTTTGGAATGAACATGTCACTTTTAAAATCTTACTGAAAGTAATTATAATTCTCTGGTAATCATTTAAGTGAATAATAATAATAAAAAAAATAACAATAATACAAAAATAAAAGTCAAGGTAGATAATTGCTCAGTTAGACCCCTGATTATTAGAAAGTCTGGTTCCAAATCTCCATGATTTGGAATGATTTAATATGATCTCTTGACTGATGATTTGAAGAGGACGAACTGTACAAGGTGACCAGATATTGGAAATAAAAAATAATAATAATAATAATTATTAAAAAAATTAAGTGTTTTGTGTTTCTATTCTATAATAATCATTAATTATTAATGATGTTTGTGGGTCAAACGACGTCGAATTACACATTTTCAAGGGCACCAAAAAATCCCCGCCCCTTATGAACATGATTGGTTAGTTTGTTCATTGTCGGAACCGCATTGGAGGAAATAATCACAGCGTTAGGGTAACCGCCTCCGCTGTAGGAAGACATCTGCACTGGTGAGGAAAACGTGTTTCCTGTTTGTGTCGTGTTTTAGCCGAAAACAGTTTTGTTCATATTGAAGGTAGCCGTTGTTTAAACATGTGGCTGAGTAAGAAATAAAATAATAAAAACTCTTTTCTAAGCGCATTAAATGTGTTAAACAGACGGAGTAATGTTGTCTTGTTTATTAGCATGTCGCAGCCTTCACTCCTTATAGATTGATTCTAACATATAACTATTACAGTCTTTATTATAAATCTCTCCACCAAGGGATGTGTGTCTTAACTTAAATGCAATTACATTGTTATTCACTGTTTTGTCTAAGTGCTCAGATGAGCCAGATAGGCGCTCTTGTTATAACGTTATATAAATTTACGTTGCTGAATGATATTCTATATTTTCCATTTAAATCACAAATATTTTCATAAATATTTCCTATATACGTTTTACCTTTAACGCTTTAAATGTCAATTATAGTATGAAACCGACCGTTTGTTTCAAAGAAACTGCAGTTCAGAAGGTTAACCGCAAGATGTTGCCAGAATATCATGAATCTCCTGTTGAGTCTCAATCCAGAGATTTTGTTTGGAAGTTGACAAATTATAATATATTGTGATATAATACTAATAATAGACATGTGAATACCATGTGTTATTGCAAGACTACACTCTCTCTGCTCAAATGTTCCATAACTGAGGATATTGTTTTTCTTCCTTATGTATTGAAACTTTATCTTTGTACTGAGGCATTCAGAAGTGTTATCACACTGAAAATCTGGGATAATTTAATGTATTTAAAGTAGACAATAATATTTTAAAAGAATTATTTTAAACAGACAAGTAATTGAAAGACACTTATGTTTTTCAGTTGTAATTTTAACTGAAGGGAGATGGCAGCTACGCAGAAACTGGCCTGTTTCCGGTTACCTCCTCTGCCTACAATAAAGGAGATTATCAAACTGTATAATCTGAGAGCAGAGAAACAGCTTTCTCAGAACTTCCTCCTAGACATGAGACTCACAGGTCAGTCCAACTGTCCCTTTCGAAATGCGTTAACAAGACGTATTACAAGACAGTAGCACACTGTTTATGTGTGTGTTTGTGTAATGTGGGTGTGAAATGTAAACAACAGCTTTAAACAAAATCCTTATGGATTTCAGATAAGATTGTCCGGCAGGCGGGAAACCTGAAGGATGCGCATGTGTGTGAGGTGGGACCTGGACCTGGGGGCCTCACCAGGTCTATTCTGAAAGCTGGAGCAGCAAACTTATTAGTGGTGGAGAAGGACACACGCTTTATTCCAGGATTACAGGTTTACAAATAAATCCATGTATTCAATAGGACCATAAATTGGCCATTTCAAATATTTGACTATTTTGAGATAACTGACATTGACTGTTAGCTGCTAGACTGGCAAGCAAAGGTGTTTATTCCACTTACTGTCAAAATCTATAAGCTGGCCAATCAATGAATACTGCACTTTTTCTGTTTTCAAATTATTTTTAGTGAATTTTAAAGGAATGTAGTGTAAAATAAGTGGTAACATTAAATATGTGCTAACATTAAATTTCATTACATATAGTGGCATCACTCTATCCAATGGCCACTCTGCTTGTTAAATATTGGTATCGGCAGTGTTTAAAAAAAAAAAAAAAAGATAAAGATAAAGAAAAAGGTGGGGAAAAAATGCTGTATAAAAATGCTGAATACAATTTCACCTATATTAGACTCCCAGGTACTTTATAATGAAACCAAAGCAAATGTTTATAGTTACTAGTGCCTGATATCCAACAAACACTATAGGTCAAATGTTTGGAATAATTAATTTTATGCTCACCAAGGCTGCATTCTTTTAAATGAAAGATGCAGTCAAAAACTGTAATATTGCGAAATATTACAATTTAAAAGAACTGTTTTTATTTTTATTTAAATATATTTTAAAATGTCATTGTAAAAACTAGATTAGCTGAAAATACCTATTTTCATTTCTAATTTGTATTAATATTTCAAAATAATGTGAGCCTTGGTGAGCATTTACCAAGATACGTCCTTCAAAAAATATATATATATAAAAAAACACTTAAATTCTAATCTAGTATGTGAAATTATTTGTATGAGCATAAAAAGATTTAACAATTGATATATAAACTGAACAAATTTCATTTTGACAAATGGAGTGATGAGTACCTGAACAGAGCAGGGCTCAATATCAAAAGTATCAGTCAGTGTGTGGTGTGACCACCAGCTGCTTTTAGTACTACAGTGCATCTCATCTTAAAGGACTGAGAAAGATTTGCCAATTCTTGCTGTGAGATGTTACTTCACTCTTATACCAAGGCACTTGTAAGTTTGATTGAACAACGGTGTTTGACCCATGTTGCGGTTTAAAACGAGCTGGCCGTAACAATCTCGTATGCTATATTTTTGTCAAAATTAGCTTTATTTGCCAAGTGTGGGTTAGGAGCTCTTGGTACATACATACAAACATATAACCACGAGAACAGAAAGAACATCTAAATAAGACTAAAGAAAAAAAAAACTAAACAAAAAAATTTATAATAATGTGGTATGAATCTGGAACAGAAGAATTATGTATATGTGTGTGTTTGTCTGTTTCTAATTTTATATCATATAATTAGGCTGAGTAAGCATGTGCACTGAAGTATTTGGGTCTTCTTTTGTTTGTTCAGCTCTTGTCTGAGGCTGCTCCTGGAAGAATGAGGATAGCACATGGAGATATTCTCACATACAGACTGGAAAGAGGGTTCCCAGCCCACATAGCCAAGACATGGGAAGATGGTAAACAATATAAGTGATCGCAAATACAGTTCAATAAATAACTAGTACTTTGCCACGGAACAATTTATTGTATAGCACCCTCGACAAATACGAGCAAAACACACTGTGGAAAAATGTCTTTGCTGTTTATCCTCATTGTCACTAGTACTTTGGATACTAGTGGATATTTTGAGTAAAGTAAAGACTTATTTTTCTGAAAAGAAATTTGTGACAATTATTGGCACCTCTTAATTCAATACACTGTGCAACTTACCTTTGTCTAGATAACTCTGAATGGGACCAGTTACGCTTGGAAAACTGTAGACACTTCAGCCTATATAGTGACCTTGTATTTATACCGCACTGAAAGTCATGTGCGGTAACTTACACATGCTTACACTTCCTGTAAGTTTTCCCAATCACTCAGGGGAACTTAGAAACATAGCTTTTCTTAGATATTTACTCTTGAGAGTTTCTAGGGTTGCCAGTTATTTTGAAACACATTTTTTGAGACAAAGAATATTTATTTATTTCACATTTATTTATTTTATTGGTTATATTTGACAGGGGTGCCATTTTATGGAGGATGCTATGTGTATATATTAAATATATTAAAATAATTTGTTGGGCAAGTCTAATTGAAAATGTTCTTATTTTAAATAATCAATCATCAGAGAAAATAAGCCTCTTCTTTTTTTCTTTATTTCCCCCTGAACATGTCCAAATGCTGCAGTTTAACTTGTTAATCTCCAAACGATCGTTTCACACCTTTGTTCATGTCTTTGCATTGGCTGTCATATCTTCCTAGAATTTGGTTTAACACTTTAATTTAAATGAATTAAATAATTAATTTAATTCGGTTTAACACTTTAATTAAAGATTAATTCGGATTAATCTTTAATGAGCCGAAAAGAATGCACGTCACACCTCTGTTCCTCAATATGCACTGGCTACAAATAGCTGCTCGCATAAAATTCAAGGCATTAATGTTTGCCTACAAAACCACCTCTGCACCCCTTTACCTAAATTCAGTACTTCAGAGTTATGTGTCCTCTAGAAACTTGCGTTCTGCAAGTAAACGTCCCTTTATTGTACCATTCCAAAGAGGCACAAAATCACTTTCACAGACTTTTACATTAACTGTTCCCTCCTGGTGGAATGATCTGCCCAACTCAATCTGAGCAGCTGAGTCCTTAGCCATCTTCAAGAATCAGCTAAAAACACGTCTTCCATCTTTATTTGATCCTCTAACTCTAGTACTTTCTATTCTGATTCTATTTTATCTATCTGTCTTCTTTTTATTTAAAACACACACACACACACACACACACACACACACACACACACACACACACACTTGACCCTTTATCAATTGCATATTTATTCTCTAACTGCTAGCTTTTCTTGAAAAACTAACTCTAACTTTCTTTTTTTCTATAGTCTATCTACTTGTTTTCTTTAAAAAAAATAATAAAAAAACCTTGCTAAGTGTACTGCGTTAGGCTAACCAAGATTTGTCATAGCACTTGCATGTCGTTGCTCTTTTGTTGGTTTTGAGTGCTTCTTTTGTCCTCATTAGTAAGTCGCTTTGGATAAAAGCATCTGCTAAATCACTAAATGTAAATGTAACACAATGTTCTTATTCGACACAGCTGCAAATGGCCTGGCCAAGCATTGCACCCGGAACAACCCAGACCTTTTAGATTGCTCCTCTGTTTAGCACCTATTACAGCTACTATTATTCCCACACAAACAAGCTTAAGACAACATACTTGAATCTCTGCCTTCCAGTATTCAGCCTTTTCTGGGTGATCAAGGGCCAGCTTAGCAAAGGTCAGCTGCTACTGCCGTTTGGCAGTAACATAATTTGTGTACTCTGTTGTTATATGAGCGGCCGTAAAGAACATGAAAGATTCTTAATGAATGTGTGTGTTTGTATTTCAGTACCCCCCAACCTGCACATCATTGGGAATCTGCCCTTTAGTGTGTCGACTCCTCTCATTATAAAGTGGCTGGAGCAGATGTCGAACAGAACTGGGTGTTTTATGTTTGGACGTACAAGGCTTACACTGACCTTCCAAAAAGAAGTGGCTGAAGTAAGTTGAACAGTAACCGTTATTCTTGGTATTATTCATTTGGAGGCAATGTTTTAAATAAGCATGGTCTACAAATTTAGTTGCTGTCCAACAGGGGTCTTGTTGCATGAAATCAGTCATAGACTAACTAGTACAGCCTTATTTTCTTTTTTCACTTTTAGTTTATGTTCCTCATACTGTGAGGAAAACATTTTTCCTTTATCTTTTGAAATAAAAGTGCATTGTTCTATGAAAACACACTGTAACTTTCTTAACGACGTATAATGACTTGACAAAGCCAACATACAGTACTGTTTTACAGATATTTAAATGTGTTATAATTCTTGTAAATGTATCTGTCTGTCTGTCCATTGCAACTAACTATATCACCCTGCCAACCAGCTACAACATGCTAGCAACGACTAGCCACTTAGCAAAATGTTCGAAAATTTTGACTGTATCTGAAATCTCATGCACACTGGAGTAGGAGCTTCTTTTGGAAAATAAACAAAACAAAACAAAAAAAAAACATTTACACGCCATTAAAAAGTACTTTGCGTATAGTATGAATGAATATAATATGTACTACATTCATCATGTTGTAATTGTCATATGACGTACCAGTGTCAGATACCTGTATGTCACTTCACTGCCATTTCTGTGGCCTGATAGGATAGTAAAGCGTCGATTGGATGTGCACTTCAGAATGTTGCCAGAAGTAGTAGGCCATCCGGTTACTTTTTTCCTACTGTTTTATGAATACTGCTCATTTGGATTTACTGCTCTTTTTGACATGCTGTTTTTTTGTCTTTTATATATATAGTTAAGAAGTATGTATATTTTGATGAAGCAACACGCTAGAACATGTTAGCAACATATTAGAAAGTTATAACCTTATACAAACTTGTAGCAATGTGCTAAAAGATGTTAGCATTGTCTAACCACACCATACTGTATAGCGCAACAATGCCTATTTGTTGTTCAGAAACAGGGAAATCTTGATCATTTCTGTTCGATCTAAAGTTTCTGCTAAGTTTATTTATTTGTAATTTTTTTTTGGAGGGCTGTATCAATGAAATTTAGGCTTTTCAAGTTTGCAACAAAGCAATGTTGTTCATTTCACGTGCAAAGAGGACTTTACACAGAACTCCTAAAGGCACAGCACGAATAAAAATTGTCATTTTATATTTATGTTGTTGTCACGCAGCTTGAAATTGGCATGAAACATGCACACTTTCAGGCTCTCTCTCAAGCCACCATATTAAATGCCACGCCAAATAAGACAACTCAAGTCTACTGGAAGTTTTTCAACAGCATGGAGCTTGATTCTCTGAAAAACGCTCTAAAGCAGCAAGATTCAGTACCAATCAAATTTTTTTCAGTCCTTCATAATGTGACAAGGCCTGCAAACCAGAATTAACAGCCTCTAAATCTCAAATATGCATTTTCATCAAATATTTGATGTTGCCCTCTATGCAAGAAATTATATTTTATATGAACAGTAACTGTAATAAGATCTTAAAAAAAAGAGTTCTTAAATTTACAGGAAAAAATAAATGACATTAGATTAAATGAGTGAATATAGGTGTTCCTTCTCAACATTCTACCTCTGATCTGTTAACACTCAGATTTCACTGTGCTTTTTTTTGGTTGTTATTTACTGTCTGGCACACTGTAGCAAATACAAAATATCTGCATGCAAAGGGTAATATTAGGGAGCAAGTTAGAACTTTGCTAGTTTCTTTTTAAAAAAAAAAAAAAGTACAGAAAGTACATCTAGAACAACATTAAGCTGAAGTATTAACATACTTCAAGATGTAATACTGTGATTAAGTGGGGTTTTTTGGGGGGGGGGGGGGGGGGTTTGGATGAGGAAGAAAAATAATCTTTGTCCTCTCTTTAATTTTTAGAGGTTAACAGCCAGCACAGGAAGCCGTCAACGCAGCCGTCTGTCTGTCATGGCTCAGTATCTCTGCACTGTCAAAAACTGTTTCACCATCCCAGGATGTGCCTTTGTTCCAAAACCTAACGTAAGTCCCTTTCTTCTGCCATTTATGTTTCTGTATCTCTCTGTTTGACTGCTCATGTGGAAGGATGTGGGTGTTAGCTCATTAGAAGAGCACAGAGTCAATGTTGTCTTAGATATGGAATCAGAGATGGCGACGCTTAGTGTGTAATGATGCCCACAGGGCATTTGGTATGCCGTTCTTTTGTACAGCAGAGCAAATAAGAGCCCCATTTGAAAACTTTAGCCTTGCTTCTGTACTCCACTGGATTTTGGGGAATGCCAGGGGTTTATGGATAAGAGGGTCCTATAAAAGAAAGTACCTTACGCACGAAGTTCCCCTGTCTGTAAATATTTTATCCAGCCAGAGTGCTTTGGAATGAAGAAGAGAAGAAAGGAAAGTGGGACGAATTGTGCATTCTCTTGGATTAAATGGCATGGATGATTATTTCATTGCACACCAAGGCTTTTACACAACTGATGAAAGACGTATGCTGCTTCATGAGGTTTCTCACAAGAAGTTACTGAAACATCTCAAGATAAAAATTGTACAAGAGTGATGATGCACTGTAGACATACCCCTGAGAAAAAGCTTAATTGTACTCTTTGAAAAAACATAGGCTAACACTTGTAAGATATCTGAGGGATAAGTACTGACAAGACCTTTCTCCATCCAATGCATTCCTTCCAGTTTTACTTTTTTTTTTTTTTTTTTTAAACTGTGCTGTTGGAAGACAGTCAAGAAAATCAAATTTCTTGGTTGAATGAAATTTAATGAGGGGAATTCACCTTTAGACCTTTATCTGTATGATATTTAATCATCTCTGGTGTTTGTCTTCAGGTGTCTGATGTCAGGAAGACATTAATCTTGTGGAAAGGCAGAATAATAATCAGTGTTAAATGAGAAATAACTGCTTATCTTGTTTGCATTTTGAGTATGACTTAACATGCAGTTAATATTCTAGTGACTAATTAAGATTCACCATTACTGTTGCTCACAGCTTCAACGTGTTGCTCTTCTCACACAGTTTGTGCTGTGGATATGAACGACATCAAATTGTGTGGCTTGTTGAGATATAAAAGGTCTTAAAAACTTAATCAATTTTATTATATTTAACAAATAATAATAAAATAAAATTGGGCAAAAGTCAATCAGACTTGGACTGAAGAAAAGACTCCAGTCGTATCTTGGGCCAGTGATCAACCACCATGCAGGACTATCTAGTAATGCCCTTATAACTACGCAGAAGACCCTAGCATCACTGTAGTCAGTTTTGTGCTGCCAAGCACCAATCACATTTTCTTCGGAAAAAAATTTAAAATCTATTTTACACAGTTCTTTGGCCATAGGGACAGATAGATATGTAGCTATGTGTTTTCTTTATGCTTACATTAAAAGCAATGAATTCTCTTTGATATTAGTTCAAGATTTTATTACTGCAAATTTGCCTTTGCCAGTTTATTCGCTGTACAGAGCTGTGGTGGTATGAATGCCATCTGTGTTGAAGAGGCTTACCCTAGAGGACTGCTCACATCTTTTGAAATCGGCATTAGTTGTGTGTGTGTCATCTTTGAGTTGGCTGTGGGGTCTGTATACTGCTTTTAAAGTCAACCTAGTATCAAAATGATGTAGTTTGTCTGAGATTAACAATAAGAATGCTCTAGGTTTTAGGCAAGTTGATGGATCAGCAACTTGCCCTTTTGTGCCGATATTGCACTGCCACAGTAAATCTTATATTTGTTGATCATGTACATCCATTTTTTATGCGCTGCAAATTCTTCTAATTTGTCGGATTGATAATGTAATAATTAGTAAGTGGCGTTAGATGCGGTTTTCTAGAAATTGTAAATATGGCTTGTTATTGTCTTGGAAGCATTGTACTTTGTGTATGAATTTCTAGATTCATATTATAGCTATTTAAATGTAACATTTTATATATAAACAATTTTTACTCTGTTTGTAATTCAAGTTACAGGGGCCTGTAGCATAAAGCCAGTTTAGCTGGCTAGTTAGGTGAGTTTTATATTAGTTTGCGCCAATCAATTGGCAAATTAGACTAATCGGCAGTGCACAAAATGACACATCTCTGAACTAATTAAGTCACTCCCCAGGTTTTCTTGATCCAAATTAAAGGTCACTTACCAGTAAAATAATTTGAATTTGAAAAAGAATCAACACTAAAAGCATTTTTATTATAATTATTTTATATATATTTATGTTTAATTATACCTTTGGTTCATTATACATTAGCCATTACAGTTTAACAATTAATATTGAGCTTAGCTTAATTATAAATATATATATATATATGTAATATTTAATATAAAAAGACTCAATATATAAGGTTTAAAGTTAATTTGTAACTGTATGAGCCTAAATGGATTATTTTGTTTTTGTCAACTTGAAACCAATCCTGTAAGCCAAAGTTTGTTTCATCTAGCTTCATGGTACAGGCCCCTGTAGCCCCTGTAGTAATATATACAGGTGCATCTTAATAAATTAGAATGTTGTGGAAAAGTTCATTTATTTCAGTAATTCAACTAAAATTGTGAAACTCGTGTATTAAATAAATTCAATGCACACAGACTGAAGTAGTTTAAGTCTTTGGTTCTTTTAATTGTGATGATTTTGGCTCACATTTAACAAAAACCCACCAATTCACTATCTCAACAAATTAGAATATGGTGACATGCTAATCAGCTAATCAACTCAAAACACCTGCAAAGGTTTCCTGAGCCTTCAAAATGGTCTCTCAGTTTGGTTCACTAGGCTACACAATCATGGGGAAGACTGCTGACTGTCTTACCTGGGCTAAGGAGAAGAAGAACTGGTCTGTTGCCCAGTGGTCCGAAGTCCTCTTTTCAGATGAGAGCAAGTTTTGTATTTCATTTGGAAACCAAGGTCCTAGAGTCTGGAGGAAGGGTGGAGAAGCTCATAGCCCAAGTTGCTTGAAGTCCAGTGTTAAATTTCCACAGTCTGTGATGATTTGGGGTGCAATGTCATCTGCTGGTGTTGGTCCATTGTGTTTTTTTGAAAACCAAAGTCACTGCACCTGTTTACCAAGAAATTTTGGAGCACTTCATGCTTCCTTCTGCTGACCAGCATTTTAAAGATGCTGATGCTGTCAAAGAAGCCTGGGCTTCCATACCACCTCAGCAGTGCCACAAACTGATCACCTCCATGCCACGCCGAATTGAGGCAGTAATTAAAGCAAAAGGAGCCC
Source organism: Acrossocheilus fasciatus (assembly GCA_036784905.1). Taxonomy (NCBI): domain Eukaryota; kingdom Metazoa; phylum Chordata; class Actinopteri; order Cypriniformes; family Cyprinidae; genus Acrossocheilus; species Acrossocheilus fasciatus. The sequence continues at coordinate 27,257,591 of CM071954.1, read as the reverse complement.
CTACCAAATATTGAGTACATATACAGTAAATGAACATACTTTCCAGAAGGCCAACAATTCACTAAAAATGTTTTTTTTTCATTGGTCTTATGAAGTATTCTAATTTGTTGAGATAATGAATTGGTGGGTTTTTGTTAAATGTGAGCCAAAATCATCACAATTAAAAGAACCAAAGACTTAAACTACTTCAGTCTGTGTGCTTTGAATTTATTTAATACACAAGTTTCACAATTTGAGTTGAATTACTGAAATAAATGAAATTTTTACATGACATTCTAACTCATTGAGATGCACCTGTATATTTATTTATGTAGGATATAGTTTTACCTGTTTCTTCATCATCCAACGCACAGTCCCAGTAAAACTATCAGAAATAAGTATGTGTGAATTGGTCCAGAGATGACAGTACATGAACACTGTGCAAAGTTAATAGGATTTATTGAAGGTTTAGAGAGAAGATGCGTCTGGGAGTAAGTTGCCACACATGGTGTATAATACACAGCCTCCTGTTATGCTCTTGTCAAATTAACTGGATTAGAGAACTGAATATTGTGCAGCTGGTAATTAGCAGTAGCTCATTCACTGTATTTAGAGAACAGTCCTGAATTGCTCTGCACTACATTCACACTATGGGTTGAATTATTAGATTTGCCACGTTTCATTTCCCTGCAGAACCCCTCTGTAAGGTCAGAGAGAATTAGCTGCAGCATTTCAGAACAGGACGGAGTTGTTCTATTTATAATCATGAGCATTAGCTGATATTGGCATGCCACTAGGGGTGTTTTTTTTAATGTCTGGCAGTCTTGTGTGGACGCTGCAAGGCACCTTGTTCTGTCACATTGAGTGACTGTGGTTGTCCTTGAAGGCTTGTGTCCATGGTGATTGGTTGTGCATTGTATGTCCTCAGGCCCACGCTGCACTCGCTGGTCTCCTCTGTCACGGATCGCACTTGACACCCCCACCAGGTGCATTGCAAGGCTTTAACCCCAGCACTTGCCCACGCAGAGACTGCTACAGGAAATGTTAAATTGTGACATATTTGAACAAAAGTTCTCATTTCTAGCATGTTTGTCTTATTCAGCTGCAATACAATCAAATGAACTTGTGTCATCGCCCACATTGTGTCTCCTGTAAAATGCTGCTGTTAGACAGAATAATTGCATTCCTTAGAATGACTGAATGAATATAATTATCATCTCTTCATCATCAGATGCAAAAGTGGTTCAGTAGCGACCCCCCCCCCCACGCGTTTCACGAACGCGGGGATGGGCTGCCGTCCCTTGAGCTGACGCGTGTACGGAGGCAGACATGGAGCCAGCTGCTACTGCAGTGTCCTTCCCACACACAGAGGATAGAAAGTGCGAGTAAGAGGGAGACAGCTTGAGGATGAGCTCATGACAGAGATTGATCTGTAGAGAGAGTGAAGCGTACCTCAAGCAGATGTTTGTCTGGATATTAAGAGTAATGGAAGCAATGGCACCTCCGTCCCTCTACGATCTCTGAAGAGATGATCCTACACATGAGGGTGGATGACTTTTGAACATGAAAATGTGTAGTAAAAAAGCATAAAGAGGACATTAAAATTGAAAGTTTTGGACGCATACATATGGCCTTTGAGAATTTATAGTATATGATCGCTGCAGTTTTGTCTGGAAAAGGCCATATTTTTTAAATAAAAGACTTATCCAATAATCACGAAAGAATGGAAAAGTCATTCAGTTAATTGGTCAAAAGGTGTAGGAACTCATTTCAATTCTTATAATGCTTCAGTTACTTTAACAACAAAACAATGGAATACATGTCAGCTTATCCTATGAAATTTTCCTGTTCCTTAAATTTTATCACAGATATATTTCAACTATCATTTTTGAATGTTGCAGAAAATGGTTTTGGATCACACAATGTTATAAAAATACTAATCTGAATATATTCCTGTAGAGACTTGCTATTCTGCAACAGCATTATTCTGACATTATTTCTCATTTCTTAAAAAAAAGAGAGAAAGAAAAAAAGAAAATCTTTTTTGAAATGATATCCTGGACACAAAAAGGTGTCGTTTCAACTACCCATGCATAGCAAGGCCAGTCGCTTTTTTCTTTCATGTCCATTTTAAGGATCATTAAACTCTTTTTCTCCATTGACTGTAGCACCATGGGACCATCACAGAAAATGAAATCTCACAGAGTGAATAATGGGGTCAAATTTGGTATAAGTAGTGCTCCATTTTAATAAATGGGGTCAAATGAGGTATCAGGAGTAAAGGAAGGTTATTTCAATGTCTCAGAAAGCCCGCAGCCTTACTCTCAATATATTATGATTCCAGATCTAAAAATATCCCATTTTAATATTAAATGCTTTGGATTTTGACCAAAGCTGATTAGTAGTTTTCCATAAAGCTATTTCTGTCATGACAACTCTCAGAAGGATTGGCATGGTAATGTACATAACAATGTTAATGTATTTGGTCTTGGCGGAATAGATCTGTTATGCTTCTGCTGCTGCAGCAGCAGAGCAAGTACCGAGACTGGCTACTGTCAATACATCCATACACATGCTACTGTGAGCATGTAAGAAATACTGCTGCTGCACATATAACACATATCAATAACCCCCCACAAAGCAGGATACAAGGAACACAATACAATACAAGCCAATATTAGGGGTGGGCGATATGAGCTGAAATTCATATCACGATATTTTCCACTATCCAGACAATATCGATATTATATCGCGATATGAGGGGAAAAAATTGGAACCACATTTTAGTAGACCTTAGTTACAGGCAAAATATGCATTTTAAGCTTGTATAACTAGAAAAAAACATGATTTCAAGATCTAAGCCAAAAATAGATTGGTCTGACTTTAGATGTGTGAAATTATGCTACATAAGACACCTGCGCAAATGGACTGAAAGAACATGCAAATTCACTGTATGACAGCAGATGGCACTTATGGCCTCAATTTAGCGTTCTTTTGGTTACCACTGTAAATAAATATAAACACGGAGGTAAGAGAAAAAGAAAATGCCATCTAAAGTTTTCTGAAGAGAGTTCCCTTCAGATACTCATTCATATTAACCCCCTGCCCCAAATTCATTATTTATATTTTTTGAGCATTGTGAACAGTGATCTTGCACTGCCTGCTACAGTATTTTCTCTCTTTGTGGCTGTTTACAGACTTAGTACTTATATTACCACACAAATTACATTTTGCGAAATTATTGTAATCCAGTTTGTGTGCAGTTCCGAAAACCCGATCATGTGTTTGGAGTGTGTCTGATTTATGTCCGATCAAGCAGGGTATCTCTCTCTCTCTCTCTCTCTATCTGATGACGCAGTAACGACCGCAGGGAAAAAAATCTTTGTCTGTCCATCCAATGAAATCCATGAATATGTAACGGTATCCACGGTATAGCAAAATCCATATCATGGCACAACATAATACATTATGTTAAGTTAATACCGATATAGTGCCCACCCCTAGCCAATATATGCATGCCGCTGAATATAAGGATAAACTGCTGCATCAGTGGACATGCATGTATCCACAACATAAAGGTGAAAAGGAAAGACAAGACACCCCCCACAAAGCAGATCTATCGCCAAAACATATGTACTGCTGCTGCTCTGAAGAGCCATGTGAACCACATGTATTACTTGATGTGTGCCTGGGCTACCACGCTTAAAGGGGTCATCAGATGCAAAATCCACTTTACAAGTTGTTTGAACATAAATGTGTGTTGGAAGTGTGTGTACACATCCACACTATAATGATAAAAATCCACCCAGTTTTTTTTTTTTTGTTTTTTTTTAAAGGCAGCAGCTATTTACACTAAATGAATATTTTCTTAGCAATAGATTCTATTTACACTAAGTGCAAATTGCGATGGATTCTATTTATACTAAGTGAAAATAGCAGTATTTTTTGTTATATGCTATTTACACTACTTATTGCAAATAGTGGCAATTATCTGCACCTCAGTATTGTAAAACACTATAAAACAGTATACAATAATAACTTGAGTGTAAATTTAAATTTAAATTCAAATTATTAAATGGATGCCACCTTATTCAACTTTTTGATTATTTCCTTCATTTTTATTAAAAATAAATGCTTTTCTGATGTGATTTGAAATTTGAAAAAGTTCGCCAAAAGGCAGATTCAAACCCGGGTCGATAGCATTGAAAGGAGTATGACCCACGCTTGACCATCTATGCCACTGGAACTGGCGATTGCTATCCATCTTTTGTAATGTTGATCCCAATCACACCTTGGTGGGCGGAGTTAATGTAAATAGCTTTTGCCAACAAGGTGGCTATTTGCACTTAGTGTAAATAGACACTCCATTTTTTTTAAATCCCTATTTTAAAATCCTTTTTCTCAAGTCAGGCTGTTCTGAGATTCCTGTAAGAATGATGTAGTCAGTTTTACAAGTCAGTTTTACCTTAGACCCGCCCTGAGTGAGCTGAGAGCTGTCCACCATTGTGTCGACTCCGGTGAAGGGGAAGAAAAGATGTCTCCGATTAAGCGATTGAGGTGTTTTGTTGTTGGATGTAATAATGAACATAGCAGTTGTCAGTTACTCTCCACATTTGAGCTGCTGAAGACGCAAATAATTTGTGATCCAGCCTCACCTACAGAAGTGAGTATAAGTTTTTTTTTTTTTTTAATGAATCTGTGCAAATCGCCTAATAATGTGCTGGTTAGCCAGTTTCGAGGCTGAAATTGACAGTACTGCTGGTCACTCCATGGAAGAGAGGGGCGGGGCGAGCAGACCTCATTATCATTTAAAGCAACATGACCTAAAAAATGGCTTGGTGAAAACAGAGCTGATTTTGACAGGGTAAAAAAAAGGTGTTTTTTACACTACCACTGAGAAATTTGACCGAAGTATGTTATAGACCCTAAAGAATCATATCAACTTGTGAAAAATGGGCATCCGACTACCCCTTTAACAATAGTGGCCTACGACTATGTGGCCTTGGCTACCACGCCATCCGGCTTAACAATAGTGGCCTATGACTATGTGTGCCTGAGCTACCACGCCGACTGGCTTAACTCTAATTAGATGTGCACTATGTGTAATGTTAATTAACAAAATGGATATATGTTGCAATCCAATAGATAAGACACCAGCATCCACCTGAGCAAATATCATAATTTGATATCTGCTGTTACTTCTACACTTCATCAGTCCCAGCGGCAGCGTAACAGCTCCTTAGTTCATGTTCGTGCAATGGTGAGACGGACAACGTTAGCTGATCCATGCCATTTACTCTCTTGTGTAGATAAGTTATCAGGGTTACAGTGCACAAAACTCCTGGGTGGACTGACTTGAATGAACTGAAATAAAAGCAGAATATAAACGTTCTTTCTCCGTTTTCTGAACTACACATCACAGATAGAGCACACATCACATGAACGCATTTCCCCGAACTACACTACCCACAATGCATTTCATTCAGGACTACATTAACCATAGATAGTGATCTTAAGCGATAACTCTTAATTCCCTTCTTCAGCAACACTGTTATTGGTATGACTGCGATAGTGCGTGCTTCTGCAGCTGAAATCAACCACACACTCATCACGTTGAAAACATTGACCTTAGAAATAACAAACCTGAACACTGAGATTACGCCGATGTTTATGGTGAACCCCAGTTGAAATGCATACACAAGAATGCTTATTTCGTTTAACCTGTTTTCATGTCTATTACTATCGGTGAGTCCTCAGAGTGATTACATGCTCTAAACTGCCTTTGCTCCATCTGTATAAACACAGATGCTAAATGCTGCTGCTAATATGCTTAATATTTTGCTGATGCATACAAAGCAAACTGCTAACATGACACTTAGGCCGTTTCTCAATACTAAGTACGCAAAGTTCGGACTTGTGTCCTCGGTAGTTCGGACTTCGCAAGTTCGACTCGGGAGTGCGGACTCCCGAGGACAGGAGAACACAAATCTGGTAATTCTGCAAATGGAACAGCAGCATACTTGATAACGTCAGTCAGCTCGCCTAAGTTATCTACACTGTATTACAATACGAAGAAATACGATATTAAACACCACTGCCTCTTTTTGTTTTCATGTAATCATATTAATAGCCGCAAAAATGTACTTCAGGGAACACACATATTACAGTGAAACGAAATATATCAAACAGCGTTGCCTCTTTTCTTTCATTTAAAATATTAATAGCCACAAAAATGTGGTTCATGCAACGGGTACACACATTACAATAAAAGGAAATTATATGAAACACCACTGCCTTTTTGTTTTCTTCAAAATATAAAACAACCCTCTTTTTGTTTTCATTTTAAAAATATAAAACATTAATATGTGGTTTAGGTAATATGTGCACATATACTCTGATTCACTATTATAATAAAATGAAACTTAAGCACTGAGCGCCCGGTGATCGTGTGGAGCTCACGTCTCCGAAATCGGCAAAACAAATTTTCAAATAGGCGCTATCTTTATAAATAAACGGAGATTTGTGTTTTAAACAACTACATTCCCATCTGAAATACTCTTAGAATGGCATTGCATGACACAATAACAGTAATATTTTGAAAATTTTGCAGTTTTCCATTTCAGCTGTTCTGAAGTGCGCTTCAAACCACTACAGCAAACAGCCAGGTATTTTAATATTGAGCAGTGAGCTCATTGGCTACTTACAAGTGAGAACCAATCTGCTGTGCCATGTGATAATGATGTCATTAGGTCAGATTGAGTTAGACCTATCGGACAGCACCATCTAGAGTTTAATGCCAGAACTCTGTATTTAAGAGATCTTGCAAATATGTGTGTTTCTAAATCCACTGTAAGATTTGATTATTATCTGCTGTTATACTATCTATTACAAGAGCCCTATTTTTGGCCGAAGCTCCTCCCACATATTTATTTAATATTTATTTATCCTTTGTGTGTGTGATGTTTGAATGAATTACATCAAGTCTTTTAAATTTAAAGACAGATCAATGCTGAAATATTTGTTCTGTACAGTAAGACCTACACTGAAAGAAATTTGGTGTAGGATTTACTTTTAAACAAATTTCACTTTGAAATTGCTAGTAAATTTCACAAATTACAACACGTTCAATTAAATGTGAAATTTTGATGTTGATAGACTGAAATAGTATTTTCTAAAACATACTCCAGTAATCTTGTATTTACTTTGAAAAATAAATAAATAAATAAATGTTTTCATGCAGGCTCTTTTATCTTGGCATTCTATACTGCCTGTCTCAGCAGTTCACAATGCACCAAACAAGAGCAGTATCATCATTCCATTGTGCTCACGGTTCTGAGTGTGTGTACAGACCCAGGAGTGTTTCCAGCAGGGCAAGGTCAACCACAGTGTCTGACAATCATATTATATCTTCCACACTGTTCATATTACAAAAATAACACACTGCCTCTAAAAGAAAATAATAATAATGCTTGCAGTGAGGGGTGCTACTGACTGATTGATGGTCTATGGGCTTGACTCACCATTACTGCTGAGTTTTGATGCCCAATGAAGTATAACACTTCAGTTTAGCTGGTGTTACATGACTGAAATGCTTTACCTTCCATGAAGACATGTAATGCACTATTTTGCCATTGTGTAATGTAATATGGTAGTTGGGGGGTTCTTCTCATCACCATGTGCACTATGTAATGAGCCATAATAAGATGGCCTAAAAATTCACCTAAAAAAACCAAGCCTACTTTGATGGCCAAAAATCTGCCAGGGCTGTCTTACACTTAATGGACTATGACTTAGCACTATGATAAGTGCATACATCAAATGATAATGGATAGTAAATCATTTAAGCACTGTATATAAATAGCCACATCAATGAAAATTGCTACTATTCGTAATAGTGTAATTCATATGTATAAGGCAAATACAAATACTACTATGATGTATACAAATGTACTTTGTAATTTAAATGCATCATCCTTTGAAAAAATTGGGTAAAAGGTTTATACACACACCTATTAATGATATTGATTTGCAGTACTTCTCTTTCAGTGATCTTCTAAGAAATGAATGAATGCTGATTTTATTTATTCACTTTTAATGTTACCTAAGAATACAGTAAATGGAACTGATGAACAAATGTGTTCCTTACAGCCTGTTCTATTCATATTTGCCATTTGTTGTTAAGTGTTGTCCTCAAATGAACAATACAGCACAAATTAATTAAAATAAGACTTAGTTGTTAAGAACATACTGCTTACACCAATTTTTATTAATAAAAATATAACTACTTGCACAAGCACACTGAGAGAACAGTACAGAAATATTTGAACAGTATCCTCTGCAAAATTAAGAAGGTGCAGAAGCATCCACCAAAATATAAGCTGCATTTATCCAATGAGAAATAATTAAACTGGCCACTGAACAAAAACGAGGGCCTGTTTGTTTCGTCTGGATCGTATGAAACTTCTTTTTTTTTTTCTATAGCGTGCTAATAAACAAGCTGCACCATAACAATATATGAATAGTTTGTCTTTATAATTACAAAACCTCTTCTGGTAATACTATCTACAGATAATCATCTTCATTTCAGTGTATCTTTTACCATGTTAAGCTAACAAAAAAATAAATTGCTTTCAAACGAGGTTACACAATTAAAGGTGTAAATGTTTGTCTTCTTATAAAGAAGATTTGCTGTGAACATGCTTGGGTGTTGAACAGTGCTCTCAGTAAATGAATAATGATAAAAGCAATCTTTGCAGAGCTTTGATGAATATGAAATCCCAAAGCACAATTTAAAAATCATCTCAGTCCTTTCAAGCCTGCCCTAGTGAACTTGACCTGCTTGTGATCCTAGAATTACTGTGCTTTGGAATTTAATATTAGTTGATATTTTAGTTGATAAACTTAATATTTATAAATTATCTCCCAGTACAGATGACAGTCTTTTGAAAGCTTTAAATCATCTTGCATTTGGCAAACAGAACAGTACACCTGTACATACATTTGCAAAGTAGTCATGAGTTTGGCACATTCACAATTGTAACATTTCAGTGCATCGTTACTTTTGGAGGGGAGGAGGAGTGCTTATTGCATTCGGTAATGGTGCATGGGCAGTCGTTATTGTCCAGGAGCTGGCATGGTCTGCTGAGGAGGGCGTAATCTGCCCTAGAGGGGCAGCACAAAACCTGGCTGTGCCCACGCAGCATGCCCGCCGCCGCCTGCAGGGGGCGAGCTGGGCCCAGCCATCTGCTCGCCTGTGGGAATCTGCTTGAGAGGAAGAATGCGCTGTGCTATCCATCACTGCCAAAGCTCTTTTTGCCAGAGCAGAACAACACTGAAATTGCATTCCTCCCTTCAGCAGCATAGAAACGCATGGCTGCATCCAAGCACAACACACACTTACTCGACTCTTGGCACAAGTTATATATGCAGGGGAGGGGGCATGCTTATGAGGGGGTGTTTGTGTGTACATGCATTGGCAAATTTGCACATGACATGCAACTGTTCTGGCTGTCAGAGGCAACATCCATAAGCGCTCTGGGAGAACGAGATGGCGAGCACTGAGGGAGGTAGAGTATGAAGTTTCTCCTACTTGAATGAATAGTAAAATCTCTATGGCCAGTATTTGTGACATGTTGTCTGTTTAACAGAGACAAAAATTGACCAAGTTTAAGTTCATATAAAATTGCATCAGTGGCAAGCAAGCAAATGGGAAATGCATTTAAAGGGATAGTTTACCCAAAAATGAACATTTTGTCATCGTTTATGGTTTCAAACTGTTGAACGCAAAATGTTGGTAACCAAACAGTTCCTAACTTCATACAGGTTCCAAATCTGTAGGAGTTCAAACTCATACAGGTTTGGAACAACTTGAGGGTGAGTAAATGATGACAAAGTGTTCATTTTTGGGTGAACTATCCTATGGGTGAAGGTGTGTGAGCAACACCATAAATAAACACTTTAAACGTTTCCCTTTTTTTCAGCATGCCACAGATGATGGCCATGAATAACCTGAAATATTCATTTAAGATGACGTAAAGAGCCCCTTGTAGGTGACAATCTGTCAGCAGATACACTGCTGATGCATTTAAAGACGAATGTGGCTGCTTATTCAAATTTGGGTAAAAAAAAAGAAAGTATTTTGGCAAAGGACTACTTCCTGTGAGAGTGGACCCAAGCAGATTGCAGCCTTATCAGGTGCCACATGCTTCTATAAAAACGCTGCCAGTTACTGAAACTCAATCTCGTCTTTGTTGATGTTATGTCTGTTAAACAAAACTGCTACACGTACATTGTCTACTGATCATATTCTCAAGCTCGGAGGTGGTCAGCAGGGTACGGACCCTCCCATCTGAGAAAAGGGGTGTTGCAGAGGCTAGGTCTCTAGACACCGATCCTCTGCTGTTGGCCGGAGTGATTTATGACAGCGTCCAGCTCGTCACAGACAGGACCACCATCCTCTGAGTGTGGAGAGAGATACGACTCTAGACAATACACGTATTTGGGTGTAGAATCCCGTTTCCATGGCAGTGAGAGTAGCAGCATGAGTAAAAAGCACACATGCAGCACGATGAGTGTGTGCGTGATAGAGCGGCAAACAGCATGCCCCGAGCTCAGGGCAGCTTGCTTTTGTCTGGGGCAAAATGCGAAAGTGTTGAACAGCACAACATTACATCGTCCATTTGACGTAAGAAGGGGCAGTCTCCTCTCAGCCTCGATATGGATTTCCCATACATGCCTGACCCAGCAACCCCTATTCACTCTCTCCTCCTACTTCTCTCCAAACAGTTTCAGCGGTTTATGTACTACAGCTCTTTAGGCACAGGCTATATGGCTACAATTCAGTCTACATCAGGCATTCCACTGCATTATGCACAGGCTCCAGAACGCATGCTTAGGCAGAATATCAATCATCCTATCAGCTACCAAAATAAGACAAGAGATTTCATTAACACAACCATTACTCAAATAGAAAGAAAAGCAACGAATCTCCCAAACAAGGGCTCTCCCATACTGTTGCCTCTTAGAGACATATTGCCATCTTACTTTAACAGAGGTTACCAAACGATTGTTAGCAGCAAAACGATTGCTTCTGAGTTCAGATCTTTGGGAAGGGGGTGGGATTTGAAGTAGCAGAAACATTCCCTTGTTGCTAATCCGTTCCCAGAGGAACACTTTAATACGATTTACTAGGATGCTGGATATGTGCATTTATTTATCGTCTTGCTCAGTCTTTCACACTGCTTTAGCTGCAGCGTTGCTGTCACTCGCCCCTCAGTATTCACGATCCGTCTGTTCGTAGACGTCGCTTAAGGGAATACTTCCACCGTTTTGTGCTTGCTGATCTTAAAAAGGGGAGAGACAAAAACGATAAGGGAAATGCTTCAAAGTCGCGGTCCCTCTTGCCCTTCCATGCTGTAATCACAAGAGCCAAGAGGTCGAGTGGCAGTGCATTGCACTTGTCTTGCTCCAGAACCACCGGTCCCCTATACGTAGTCCTGCAGGCTGTAGCCAGTCTTGTTATCCAGCGGTGAGAGAGAGCAGTACTGGTGCTGGAGCTGGTCCTGTTGTTGCTGTTGCTGCAGCAGTTGCTGCTGTTGCTGCAAGAGGAGTTTGTCTGGAGGGAGAAGTATCAAATCCTGGGGGCCGTGTCGCTTCCCAGAGCAGGACAGACAGAAAATGGATCCACCCACGAAAAGGAAACCAGACGAGATGAAGGCTACGTAGACGGCGCCGCCCGGCTCGAACTTGTTGCTTTCTGGCACGTTGGCATCCAGGAAACTGACAATAACCTCATTTGTGTACCAGGAGGCAGGAACAAGGCAGAGAAAGCCAGAGGCCAGAAAGCAGGTGCCGGCGGCCATGGCAGCGTGACGTTTAGCACGCCGTCCCCCGCCCCAGCGAGTGCACTTTAAACCCAAAGAGGCCAAACACAATCCCAGCGCTGCCAGCACACAGGAGAGCACCATAGTGGTGCGTGCCGTCTGCAGGTATGCGGGCAGTGCCAGCACAGAGTATTTTAGCGTACAGCTGAACATGCCAGTGCTGTACCAGGTGCAGTCCATCCACAGCCCCTGCATCTGCGAGATGGCAGTGATGATGTTGGATCCAACATCCGCGCTCACCTTCCAGTTAGGCAGTAACGTGGCCACCGTGGCACCTAGGATGCCTAGCAATGCCAGCACAAAGGCGAAGATCTGCGTGCCTGTGGACGCCATCCTGCCGCGTTCCTTAACTCGGCCAACATTCACACGAGCTTGCCTAGTCCCCTCTCCTTGGGCTGCAACTGCGACGGCAGAGACTCCTCAGCACCGCCGCCTGCCTGAGGAAATAAGTGAGAGAATTAAACCAGTGTCCTCCTCCTCCCCCAGCGCACTGGGAACAAAGAGAAGTGTGCACACAGGATGATGAGGAAGCAGGTTCCTAACTGTGATTGTACTGCTGCCGTGCCTTTCCTGTTCGTGCCTCATACCCGCATCTCTACTGGAGAACCGAGTTATTAGTGATAGAACATGCACGCATTGTTGCCATGTCTGATAACTGGAGTCTGATTCTGTTTTCCATACGGTCAGGTAAAGGAAATAAAGTATCGTTTCAGACACACAAGCGCACAACTTGTCAGCACGTTTTCTTTTTCCTTTGTTTTTACCAAGGCAATAACAGAAATCTCTTCGGTTATGACTCATAGTATGAGGCTGAACGGTTTATTTGTAATACGGAGCGGAATGCAGAAATCCTTACCTCGGCTGGTGCAGAGCGAGCTGTGACGCGTCAGGTTTCGGAGCACACTCATACACACGTACACACACTGCTAAACACATAAACAGAGTATAAACGCCCGTAGTTGTGTCGTTGGCGATCCGTTCATGTCATCCGTGTCTTCAGCAGCAGCGGTATATTAGAGGACTTCAGTGATGGAGCGACGATGCTGTTTTCAAAGCTGCACGAATGATGCTCTACGTCACGCAGCAGCGATCTCTCAACTTCACGCGCATGAAAGTCTCCATATGCTCCACAGCGATTTAAGACCTGTCTATGATCCAATGTCCTAAGCTTTCTGATTCGATTTAACGTAGATTTTGAATGCTTTCGTTTATCCTGTGTTTTTATTCTCAGAGAAATAAATGTTTAGCTCATTAATTTTAAAAGAGTTTTTTTTTTTTTTTTTTTAATATACATATATATATTTTAATGGTGTTTATTAGCTGATTTAAGCTGCATAGATTAAATGTTTTGGATTTTAAATATATCAATTTAACGAAAAATATTCTTATTGAACATCTTTGTTTTACGGTTAAAAAACGAAAAAAATACCTAAAATGATTTTAAACATCATGAAATGGTTGAATTGATTAGAGAAGCAATAAGTCTGGCATTTTGTTCTACAGGCAGATATTTAGACTTTTGTTTCATGCATTAAACAGAATGAAATGTTAGAAACCGTTCTCATGCTATTTGTAACTCTAAGAATGAAGATACATTTTTCTCATGTTATTTGTATGTTAAGTTTTTTTCTACCTTTTTGCTATGTCACCATAGGACACAGTCCAATTTTTATTTGTCAACTACCCATATATATATATATATATATATATAGCACATGCTATGTGAGTAGTGGTCTCATTGGGTGGTGGACTAAGGCATGGCCCTTTTACCTGCTATTAAAGGAGTTTCACTAAAGTGGCAATGCACCACTATCAACCTAATCATAATATGACTAGCCACTGAGCAGGAACATTCACTCTGCAGGAGGATGAACTCACAGCTGCTGCCCCTATAAACCCCTACACCCCCCACCCCTGCCGTCCTCCATCCGTCCTCTCCTCGCTGCAGGGTGGGAGTGGCTTTATGGCATTGGTTTAGAAATGACAAAGAGGGCAAAGAAAAACAAAACTGAATCTATCCCTCTATCTATCTATCGGTCAGTCTGTCTGTCTGTCTGTAAAAATGATCAATATTGGAGCTGTAAGTCAAAATCAGTACTTTACACAGGTGAAGCTGAAGGTGTAGCCTTATACTCTTGTATTTAGTGATAATCTTCATTTGAATGCATTTGGGCCCTAGTGGGGTTTAATAATGTTGTTGCTGGTTTGTGTGTCCTCACCTTGTGCATTTAAGTGCTGCTGCTGGGATTGTGCTGGAAAATAAATAACTAAAATGTGTAAACAATGTGTAAGGGGTGGCGCTAACACATACCCAGGGAATGTGTGTATCGGGAGCTGACGTGTGAAGGCACAGAAAGCAATTATATGCATGGTGCCTTGATTTTATCACCTCTAGCTATCATGTGTGCAAAGGCTTGAGATGGACATCGGAATTGTCATTTCTTGAGGGACGGGGTGGGGTGTGTTTCTTTTTCCTGTTTGCCTGTGTCCTTTTTTTTATTATTTAGGATGAGATCCATTTGTTATTCACAGTTGCTGATGGACATATTTCATTACGCTTGCTGTAGCTGTTTGCCTGTAATGCAGATGTCAAAATGGTCTTACTGCAACTGCTACAGAAATGGCTGTTTAAATTCATGATAATAAATGGAAATTACTCTCTGCTGTGCAAGAGGGAAGTGCATGGGTTTCCACACTACCTTGATTTATTGCCTCTGTGCCTTTTCTTGTGACTTTACTGTTCAATAAAATAGGAATGCTTTTGACTGATCTAGCATTCGTAAAGTGCTTAAACATTGGGCCACTGTTCATTTAGCCCTCTTTTCTTGCTTATCCTCCATTTCCATCTCGCCTTGTGTCTTCAGCCAGACACCTTAGAAGCCTGTAGTCTCTCATAGGCTAGAGAGAGTCTCCATGAGAATCAATTCATATCTGATTCTCAAAGCACATCAGTAGTTCCTTTGGTTCCCATCAATGCCTTGGGCTGTTCATAAAGCGTAGGACGAGCCATTCCTACAGTAAAAACAAGCCTCACTGGCAAAAGCCCTGTCAGCCTGCACTGGTTACATTCTCTCTTTCGGCTTCCTCATCTGAGCTGAAGTAAGAGCGGTTGTCTTTTGAAAGTGCTGTCATGATTAATGTATCCCTACTCATTGTGGGACTATTTTCTCCTTTCCCTCACTGTATGCATTTTCAGCCGCATACTCCATTGTTTCACTGGCAGTTATGTAAAGGAAATAATGGTTACTCGGATAGCCCTGAGGGACTGCCACCTCAATTTGATCATTCTCCATTAGAAATGACAAATTAAAATTCACACCCTTTGTATTAAGGGAGCACTTGCGCTCAGGTGCAAATGAGAAAGGGAACCTATATGGTACAGTAGGGGGCAAATATATAGTGTAGTGGTGCTGTTGAGTTTAACTTGTAAAGTGTGGAGCTTCTTAATGACAGTTTTTGCTGAAATGGACCCATATATATATATATATATATATATATATGTATATGTATATGTATATGTATATGTATATGTATATGTATATGTGTGTGTGTGTGTGTGTGTGTGTGTGTGTGTGTGTGTGTATAGGCCATTTGTGTTCTGCATTATTACCAGGATTAAAATAACTTGAGGAAAGGGGGAGGGGGGAATATTACAGGAAAGCTAGTTTGTGTATGTACATGTATAACTCTATGCGGTTGCTTCTAAATCCTGAGCTGTAAATATTTCATATTGCACAGTGTTTCTTTGTGACTTCTTAGGGACTTGAATCTACCTGGTCAAAATTTCAGACGCCTTCACGGAGGGAAGGGATGAAGTGTCTCATTCTAAAACCAGCATCCCAAGCTGGGTAAATGACAGGTGGCCAAATTGATTTCTTGAATGTTGGTTCTCCTTCTGCATAGCTGAGGCAGATGAGTCAATGCTTTCTGAAAGCTCTCGTCACATCTTTCCTTCTCTGTCATCTCCAGTGTAATGCTGTTTTGTAGCTCTAAACACCAGAGGGGCTCTTCAAAGCCTTGTATCCTGCTCGTAATTTATTTAAAATGAACCCAAGTGGAAGAATCTAACCAAAGTCTACGAAGCCAAGAGTCCTGCATGACTGCAACACAACCAGATGGGTTTACAGTGTGTTAAATCACAGTAAGGCATGTAGCTGAAATGCAGGTCAAATCAGTGTGCATTTTCTGTTCATCACCTAATTATATTTTCATCTCCGTTATCTTCATCACACATCTCCATTCTGAGGACATTCAAGCACATTTCTTTAATTTAAGGCAAAGTATTACTACTATATCCCCTAGATGTTTAGCGTTGAGCTTTCACTTAATCGATTAAGTTCCGAATCCACACTCTGGATTAATACAGATAAACAATTTGTTCTGCTACAGGTCGGTAACTGGTTCTGGAGCTACCAAAATTGTGCCTCCTGCTATAATTACACAAGAGAAACAGGGTTTAGCCTGGGCACAGCAGACGTCTGTGTCGATTTTGCATAATGAAAAGAAGCACTGTCCTTTAGTGCTGATCGGCGAACCAGGGGAGATAGAAGCTGAAGCATCCTCTACGTCATCACTAAACTGTGGCTATAAGAATATTTAGGAAGCAACAGTGTAACAAGAGACTTACTATTCACATTTGAAGAGGCTTGTTTTGATGGTCCTTCAAACAGGTGTTACTGTAGCAACCGGAACTGGCTTGTCATCGTGCAGCGTCACCTACCGCCTCCTCTCCCAACCCTCTGCTTTTCTTCACTCGTATATATCTCTCTTGTGCTAGTTTCCATTCCGTTTCTCCCCCTCACTCGAGTGGGAGAAGCTTGTGAAAATGGTCTCCAGGTCTGACTGTAACACTGTTGTCTGTCTGTCTGTGTGCGTGTGCGTGTGTGTTTTCATCTCGTCACCCCGCGGTGTGCGTAGGTGGATGTGGGGGTGGTGCACTTCACTCCGCTGGCTCAGCCCCAGATCCAGCAGCCCTTCAAGCTGGTCGAGAGGATTGTCAAGAATGCCTTCCAGTTCCGGAGGAAGCACTGCCGCAGAGGGCTCGAGTAAGCATTTCCCTGGCATTCTGTAAACTACTTTTCTAAACCACTCTCTCTTTACCTCTATTCTCATGGATTTTAGTCAGGGTGGATACAGAGATACGAAGTACAGTATGCACAATTGCATGTATCTTGGTGTCAAGTGTTCATCCAGCTAAACATTAAATACATAATTCCAAATGAAAAATTCCAAAAATTGAAATAATTCCAGTCCCGCTCCTGAAAGGCCACTGTCCTTCAAAGATCAGCTCCAATCCTAATTAAATACACCTGAATCTGAAGCGAATCAAGGTGTTCAGGACTACTAGAAACCTCCAGGCAGGTGTGTAGGTGTGACAGGTTGAAGCTCAGTGTCAAGTCAGGTGAAGTCACCTTTATTTATATAGTGCTTTTAACAATACAGATTGTGTCAAAGCAGCTTTCCAATATCAAAATAGGAAAATAGTGTGTCACTAATGTAAAATGACAAGATTGAATTCAATAATGAAATGCCTTTAACTGAAAATTGAGAGTTTAATGATGTCATCGTCCAGCTCAGTTCAGTTTAAATAGTATCTGTGCAATCAAGTCGACGATATCGCTGCAATTAAGTTGCTGCTCATTGCTGCAGGACGTTGGCCCTTCAGGAGCTGGAATTTGGGAAGGAGCTCGACAATTAGTCACTGAAGTGAGGAATGTGAGGGAGAACATCTGTAATTTCACCAGCAACATCAACTGCGTGTCGCTGCTTTTCTAGTTTGACAAGCGCTAAGCGAACATCCGCACAGACCATATAACGTCACTTCCATGCCACTTCTCAAGTTTTCTATGTTAACTCATTGTGTCAGCGTGTGATGACTGTTTTTTTCCTTTGCTGCAGGATGCTGTTCCCAGAGTCTCAGCGTCAAGAACTGACGGAAGAGTTGCTGCGCGGTGCTGATGTGGATCCCACACTGCGGCCCACAGAGATCTCTATTTCTGAATTCAGGGCTTTAGCAGACGCCTACAGTAAGCTTTGCGAGGAGAACCAAGGCCTCATCGACTATGACTTCAGAGAAGAACTGAAACTCAAGCATCAGGCAAAGAGACAGTTGGGCAGCAACCGTAAAGGACTTCACACCACAATGGAGAAAAATGTTAACGACAGCCACTAAGGCAGCAGACTCTTAATGGTGACAGTTTCCTCAGCGGGCATGAATGTTTTGGGGATTTTTTTTATTTTTTTTGTCTTTTGAATGGATGCTTGCAGTATGTAGAAGACTAGCCATCAGTAAGGTAAATGAAGCATCAGCTGAAAATTTTCAGCTAAAAAAGGGCAAGGTGAAGAAAAGCTTTTAGAAAATGCAAGAGGATTAAAATAAAGTTATGTGAGATATAGTTAGAGAGCACTGTGAATTATCACATAAAGCTGTTTTGTAGGTAGGAAGGAAAATTACATTAATTAATTACAGTTCCTAGTCACCCTCTCTGTATTGAACTGAGGAAGAGAGAGGGTTGCCCAGAAAACCTGTTGTCATATAAAGCAGCTATGGGAATGCTTTAATCATTTTACAGCTAGAGGCTGACAACTATCTGTCAGAGAAAAAAAAAACACTTGCCATTGTTACCTAAAAATAATTTGACTTTGATGAATAAATAATTTTTTCCAAGACTTTTTAACGTGTGCTAATAAGATTTGAATTCTTTGTGTCCTTAAGACCTGACTCTTGTCTTCATAGTTCAAATCGAATGCTGAAAGCGTGATTCAGTTGTCTGTCACTTAATGTATGCATTTTATTTCTTTGTTTTTATCCAAAAAAAAAGTTGATTTTTTTTTTTTTTTGCAGAAAACGGAATCATTAGGACAAAAATAATCCAGCAATGTAATCAGACACCTTTTTATTACAGTTTTGGGCTGTGAAGTCAACAGTATATAAACTCTTAAAATTAAGTTACAGTAATCCAAAAAAAAAAAAAAAAAATACTATTTACACATTTAAACATTCTAAAAAAAGGACAACTGCAGGCTTTATTTCAGAGTTACATTTCCAGCATAGCACATATAAAGTCCTGATTGATTGTTTACAACTGACCCTGTTTTTATAACAAAGTTATAGAAGTTATGGTAGTTTGTCCATAGAGATCTCCTGCCAAAGTCTTAACCCAACATTTTGGATTCCCATTAAAAAAAAAATATAAAAAGAAACTTGCTAATAAATAAAATATTTTATACAAAGCAAACCCATGACAAAAATAGAAGCAATGCTTAGATTTAAAGCAAGAAGCATATGTAGTGTCCAAAACACAAGGCAAAATTAAAAACCTGACAGAATTCGGTTCTTGTAGCTGGATAGTTCCTAGTATGTGGGAGAGCAAACTGGTCTTACTTTTGCATCAGGATGCCATGTAAAAAGAGTGAAGGCAGGTAATTTGGTTCTCTGGTGCAAAACAGTTGCAATGTGGCCAGTTCAGTGAATTAGTGCTGTGGATCATGGAGAATTATGAAACACTTAACACCATTTTGAATGAAGGTCTGTCAAACTGTGGTTCCACAAAAGGTGAAAATGAATTGTCTGGCCTCAGTTGCTTCCCTGAATTGGCTAATAACTTTAGAAAGGCTGCGTGGGATAACGTGGCTCAACACCAGGTCAAGCATTGAGGCTCTGAAGCCATGCTAAGCTTTGTTCTGTGGTGGCCAGGTGACAGACACTATGAAGTGGTCACGTTTTTTGCCTCCGCGGTGTTGTCATAGAAGAAGTCCTCATTGACAACAGAGGTCAGGCTCTGCACACTGAACTCCTTCTCCAGTAGTGAGTTAAGGTCCACGCTATTTGCCATTGTCTCTGTCTGGCTGTCCAAAGAGTGGCTATGTCGACGCATGTTCAGTAGGGCCGCCTGGCTGCGTCTGAGGCTACTCGTGCCTCTGCCAGGCTTGCGTTTTACCGCGCTGAAGTGAGCTCGCTTTATAGAAGACTGCCTTTCTGGAGTATCCACTTCTCCGCTCTCTGGAAGCACATGGGGAGCAGGCGCCTGGGAGGCCTCCTCGGTCAGCCGAAGCCTGCAGAACTGGGCCTCGATAGCACTGGGATAGTCTCTCCACTCCTGGTCGTTGGTCTCATTGTCCTCGTCGCTGATGATGTTGGATTCTTTGAGGCCGCTCTGCTGCGGGCGAGACGGCTGATCCAGGTGAGCGCTGGCACTGCTGGTGGTTCCACTGCTTACACTGGCTGAATCTGAATCTGGGAGAGACAGCCTCAGAGGGTCATTGTTGGGGCTGGAACTGTCATTTGAAGGCTGCTTGGAGAGCAAAAAGGGTCGAGAAGAACCTGTGGGGCACAAATGAATGCAGTCATGAATGTTGAGATCTTGTTTAAGATGTTGATGTACAGTATTCTCTGATGAAACACTGCATTGCGACACTTGACAGACACTCGATTTCTATTCTTAACTTTCTGCACAGCTACTCAAATCTCTTTGTTCTGGCACTTTAGAGGGAATTGATTGCTATGACCTTTGTTATGCATTTTAAAAGGTTCTGACGTTCAGCTTGTGATGTGGCAGGGGTTTTTTTACCAATAAATTTCCCTTGGAAAATGCATCAACACTTCCATGCGTCACAATGTTGGCCACTTCCAATGTAAGTAAAGGGGAGGTCACACTGACCTAGCTTAGCAGAAGTTGGCAGAGTTTTTCGAAGGGGAGTTAGTCGCTTTTTACAGGTCCTCTCAGGCTGTTGCTCAACTCTTCGCATGTTTCGACGCAAGTTCTCCCGCAGGATGGAGCGAATCACCTTGATGATACTCACTTTGCATTCTGGGGTGCTGCAAATGAGAAAATGGGAAATGTTAAGCTCCATATGGAATAAAATGGGACACTAAGTTTTGAAATGTCCAAGTAGGCAATTCCAACCTGCTACACAACTGGAACACTGTCTCAGGCCTGCCCTCTTTTTGTGATTTGGTGTGGATCAGCTCCCAAACGCAGTCTGTGTCTTCAAACAGCATGAAAATGCAAAAGGTTGATTATTTGTACATGTGGAAATTACAAATCTATGATCATCTATGAGCTCAAACAAGTCAGATTTGTCTCTTACCCGCTGTATTGCCCAGTCTAACCTGTAGTGCTGACAGGGGAATAAGCCAGCGAAACTTGAATGGATCCTGCTCTCCGTGGGCTGACTTTGAAGTTGGCTGGCAAACAAAAGCATGACATAAGACTTTTGTATTTATATCTATTTTTAAAATATTAAAACTGTATTATGTAAATGTGATTAATGTCAAAACACCATTTATGAAAAGTAATCTGTAAAAACATTTTGTTCCAAAATTTGGATGTTTATGTTAATGGATGAATATATTAACACATGACTGACCGAATTTATAAACTTGTCACAATGTAATGCAGGGGGGAAAAAATGACATGATAAAATAAAGTGACCCCATTAAGAAACTGCTAAGTAATTAGACCGAATATGAAAACAAGACTTACCATCTTCTTTCTCACTTTGTTATTCTCCCTGTACAGCAGTATCACAGCTCTCTTAAAAACTAATAAGACAAATCAGAGACGCTATGAGTCAAGCAGAAATGTTAATTTTAGAAAACGACAGAATTATTTGTTTCTGAGGCTGCAGAACTGCCGCCAATACATCTGAAACAAGCCCAACATACTTTCACAGATCTATAAAAAGCACTATGTGAAGTTCAAGCTGAGTGCTGCGTGACAAAATAAACCTTAATATTTGCATGATTTATTTAATATATTACGATATAAAACATTTATTTTGGCACATGAAAAGATAAGAATAAGGTTTCATGGGAAATATGCTTTATATAAAAATATGGTTTCATGGGAAAAGACCAGAGCCTCACCAAAAACATTCAACTCGGGATCCTTTTTCATACGGCCCAACGATGGGAAGGGGTTGAGCCAGATCACTGAGGAATGTATGAGGAACTGTCCCATAGAAATCTCTGTGACCTGAGACAAAAAAGGAAGAGAGAGTCAGATGATGATTGAATATCCTGTTAAATCAAGGGATTACCTTGATGCGTTCAGACTGTGTGCAGCTGTACCTCTTTCTCAGTGCCACTTTGCTCTGCTACCAGCTGGTCAAATACTGCACCATAGTCTCCATAGATCTTCTGCATTTCATTTATGTGGCTTGCGACTTTTTCCATTTCTTTAAGTGCCTCTGTAATAAGAAAGAAAAAAAAAATCATTCTGGGCTTTGATTTCTAAAAAAAATAGCTGTCAAATTGCAATAAAAGTACTGTGTGAACTCAAACTGGAGTTTGAAAAAAAAAAAAAAAAAACTTAGATATATTACAGGATTATTCCCAGTAATATTACTGTTTAGCACATATGTATTTTTAACCATTTACTTATCTTTATTTAATTCAAACCTTTCTGCAGAACACAATAAATTCTATGTTGGTCACAACATGCTTTCATAATATGTAAATGAGCAGCTTGTGGATTTTGTGAAAATATCTTGTGTAAACTTTTTTTAATTCTCAATAACCCACCTACAACCAGACAGTGAGCGAAAGCAAGCCCTGCTGTGTGCGTATCTCTACATGCGATGTACCTGTGAGATGGTAGTGTTCCTCACTGTCCGTGTCCGTGAGAGACACCAGCTCGCGGAGCAGCAGGGGGTATTTCAGTACTCTTTGCACTGGTTTGATAAGGTAGGACTCCAGTGTGGTTGAGTGCTGCTTGGTTGGATTCCTTGCATCGAGGAACTCCTTAAACGATCGATCTGTTTTAGCTGAAGACAAAAGAGAAATCATAAATGCCAGCACCACCCACCGAGCTAGAAATAACATGTTCTTAATGGCCGCTGCAGGTAAATGGCTTTAGGCAATGCACACAGGGCACAAAATCCATCCACAAGGAGGCAGCACAGGCTCTCTGACACCTCGTTAGAACCACTGCGGTATAAATGCAACACTGCAGACAATGAACAACACCAAGGTGAGTATCAAGGGTCTAGATCGTACCTCCACTGAAATGAGTGTTTTGGCAGGAGTTTGTGAGGGGAGTTAACCACCACCACCTCTACAGCATGCAGAATGATAAATTCATCACTCGCATTGTCGTTCAAATCAAGAGGAGCTATTAGAGCAGTAATTGAGGCACTCCTCGCCCCAGATGGATTGACACTTCAGGGAGCAATTGGCAGGCAATTAACAAGTCGACACAAAAAGTCGTTTTCGCTTTGCAAACGGAAACCTTGGCACAACAGAAACAGTGTGTGAGAATATATAATTACAAGCACCGCTGACAGACTGCTACACACACTCCTGTTGTTGCATCTGCAGTGCAAGCGCCACGTTTCATGTCCTTACCCCGCAGTGGTTAAACAGAGTGTGTTGTTTCTTATAGCCTTTAAAGTACAATTTCTGGGGCTGCTCTGAGGATGGCTCTCCTCTCGTAATGGGATGAATTAAAAAGGAGGCCGGGGTACAGTTCTCCACTTTAAATGTGGGCAGGGCAGCCTCGCGTTCATTTCTAACTGGGCAGTTTGCCCAAGAAGGAAAACCAGGCTAATGTTTCACACATAAATTATATTCAACATTTATAGTCGCTAATCACTAATACTCGGTAGGAAATAATGAAAAGATAAACCAACAAGGGCTCCAGGTGTTGTGACACTGCCAGACTAAAACATTTCAGAAGCACCCATACAGAATGAGAGACATTAAATTGGTTCAATTATTCAACATGGCTATTATTTTATTGTTCAAAGATGATGTGATTGAGGTGTAATGTGCTGTGCTGTACCTCGTTCCAGAACCTTCTGCACTTTAATGTGGTTGGCGCAAAAGCCACTGTAAAGTTTGAAGTGCTCTGCGTAATACAAAAACGAACCGCCCAATGAGAAGAGCAGCTTCTGGATAAGAAAAAAAGACAGCAATGATGCATCATGAGTAAAGAAGCAAGCTTAACACAAAAGTGTTTCATTTGAACTTAATTCCCTTCAAGGAACCGTTCACACAGCAATGAAAATTTGAATCAGCTACCAACTCATGTGATTCCAAACCGGTTTGATTTTCTTCCATTGAGCACATAAGGAGATATTTCACAGCTTGAGCTGCTCTTTGAAACCAAACAAAATTGCCAAAGATCAGTCAGTCCACATGACTCATGCATGACTCACCCCAAGTTGTACCAAATTTTCAGCTGTTATTACATGAAAATCTCGCCCTCCACCTTACTGCACAAATCTCATTTACATTTGCCCATATTCAAACTGCTTCAACTTAAAACTATTTAATTTTAAGTAGTTTATTTTACCTTTTTTCAATTAAAGATTTTTTTGTAGTTTCAGTTAAACCCTGGTGTGTTCCTCATAAAAATAGCTTTAAAATAGTTTGGTCATGTGGAGCACATTATTATATATTAAAACTCATAACCTATCCTTTTGTATTCCATGAAGCAAAAAACATGTAAATATAAAATGATAAAAGAACTTTCATTTTTGGGGGTGATCTATTCCTTTAACTTGGGGGGGGGGGGGGGGGGGGCATGGTTATTCTACTAAAATGCTGTGTATGTCTCATATTACAGATGAGAGTATTAATGAAGAAATGAATGGATTTGGCATGCCCACCTTGAATTGTACAGGGGTCTCAAGCATGTTAAAGTTGGGGAACGAACTAATCTTCTCCTCCAGGGTCTGCAGGAAAACTTTCTGGAACTCCAGCATCTCTGGAAGGCTGCCAAATAGACTTTCCATCTGGGCAAAGAAAATACACAAACATTACACAAAAAACAATATGTATGAAAAACAAACAACCAAAAAAAGCATGCATGCTACAACTTTATTATGTGATTGAAAATTACTTCACAGGGTACAGTTTAGTACTTCACAGAAAATGGATTTAAATCTGAAGATTTCATTTTAGTTGTGCTAGCTTCTTATATCGCAGGCCCCTTGCTAAAGTTTTATTGCCACTCAAATTGTCACTAGTAACTTAAGAAGCAGCGTTAAAGCCATTTTATGTTTAGTCCTTGTCTAATTTGTGCAGGGGCATGCTCTAGTGTCCATTAACGGGGCTTTAATATGGCCCACTCGTCAGCACATATTGACTGATCTTTCCTCAGGGATATCCTGAGTCATGTCAGGGTCACATCCAGTTCACCAGGCGGCAGTCTGAAAGCTGGCAAGTTGAATGTGCAAGTCTTTAGCATCAGTCACATTAGTGGGGACATGCAAGCTTGTGGCAAATGACCCAAGATGTATCACTGCAATGACTGTGCAATCTGCGACAACTCAATCCAACACCGATCCCCTTCTCCAGTATGGGGTTTGCTTTACCTCGTCTTGGGTGAGAAAGGTCTCCTTTTGCAGGGGCTTCAGGTAGATTTCAAACAGGCAGTTCAGGTCCTGTATAGAAGAAACAGAGCACAATATTACATCATGAGCTCTCATAGAATTAGCATCTCCAGAAATGTTTTACTACATGAAACCTCTTTTTGGGTAATAAGGTATGCTAGGTCTGAAAAACAAAACACGCAAGGTAATTAAAAATGTAAAACACTAAACTGAAACATTAGGAACAAGACTAAAGCTGTCCTTGCACAGAGGTTGTACCTGCACTAAATTATTGATATATTTCTACAAGACAAAATAGTACAAAATACAGTTTCATTAATAGCTTAAACAGGGCAGTACTACATAAAAAATGTATGAACCCTATATATATATATATATATATATATATATATATATATATATATATATATATATATATATATATATATATAAACATCTTGACTTTAAAAGGCGGTGTAAATATATACAGTATGTATATATTTACATTTGTAAATATACAGTACCACAAGTATATTTTTGTTTTGTTTTGTTTTTTTTGCAGTACAAAGGCTGTGCTAATGTATTTACAAAGGAATCTCAAGTCCATGACACAGTAGCTCTGTTCCAAAACCCTGTGAGTTACCCTGCCCCCTTAGCACACATTAGACCCCAAGTCACAACTGATTTTAATAATGTTTCACATTGGTATGTAGATAAGCTAACAACACGACAGTATAGCAGGCATAAATACACATATTGAGCAAAACAGAAATATTTAATAATTTGTTTTTTCAACAGTTCAGTTTCATATTAAACCATATATCCGAACTGAATTTGATTTATAAATCAACAGTGCTTCCTCCAGTTCATTCTCCAACATAAATATGCATTGTGTTGAGCTCAGTAAAAAAATATGTTTATGTCTTCTTCATGAAAGATGCATGCAGTGCTGCCTTAGAACCTTTTGGTGCAGTCTTTGTGTTAGGAACATGTTTTTAATGCCTTAATGCTGTCCACAGTTGCAGCTCACTAGTTTTTGAAAAAGAGAGTTAGTGCATCACACTCAAACATTGATTTATTCTTTAGCACAGTGACTGACATTCTTTAGACATAAGTTTAATCCAGCAGTGTGAAGATGCCTTAGCTTGCAAAATCATACTGAAGGTATGAAGGCCAGAACTGGACCAATTATGGATCTACAGTACTTAGGAAAAATGAAACAAGGTCACTTGGTAAAATTTACATGTAAAAGGTGGATTTGCACCCCTACTCTCTCCTTCAAGTATTAAGTTGCGCTACTGCAAAATTTTTGTAATGACTCCAAACCCTACGTAAGACGCAGTGTTAGTGAAGCACAGAATTTTTTTAACCGAAACACTGAAAACACAAAATAAGTTTTCATTTATCCAAAAACTGAAACCGAAAATAAAGTTTATTTAATAATAAATTAATCACATCAATTCAATAATCAACACTAAAATAACATGTTGCATATAAACTTTTAAATTGCAGTCTTTATGTAAAGGTTTTAATTATATAATTACTAACAAAATATGATCATTGCATGGCTTTCCTCAGTGAAATGTAATGTTACGCAACATTGTTTACAGGCTGTTTTATTGAAGTCTTTCCATGTTACAAACACTGATTGAGTGATTACATCAGATATGATACATTTCAGAAAGTTGTATTGTTTCCTTCTGATGCTCATTCATGTTTATATCACGCTTTAACTAGCAATAAAGAGGAAGATATGATCAGATCACCTGATGTTTGAACACACATGAACAGCATAGACGAACAGATCCCTGTTCATCAAAATGAAAAACGATATTGTCGGTCCAGGTACTGTAGTACCCACACAGCTGGCATGTTTACCTGTTGCAGCTTAACCTTGTTAAATGCACCATCAGAGAAGGTCTGAAATGTCACTTTAACTGTTTCGGTTTCACTGATTTTGCATCACCACAACAGTTTCAGCCAAAACTGAAAATTAATTCAAATTATGTGCTGTGGCCATGTTATGGCATCGCTAGGCTGTCGGTGCATCAACCTGAATATTCTCATTAGGCTGATTTATAGCTGTCTGCCAGTGCCGATGCAGCATATCACAGACAAATGGCTCCAGCACAGGACTCTGGGATAGCGCCGTTCCCCCCTCCCACAAATCACAGAGCGCTGGAATAATCAGACACCTCCCTGACACCCATTAACCACGAGCAGCACATTACCATTACAGCAGCAGAGTTTTAATGCCGTCTAAAGGTTCACCATGAACATCAGCAGGGTAAAACTGGCACCACATAAGACATCGTATGCAAGCCTCAGGATTATTCAGAAAACAGATGAGAGGGGAGGCATTTCTATTCAGCAGCTAGAGGAGTTAATTAATAAGCGGTCCTTCGGGACTCAGTGAAGACTCTTCTAGCTATCCATCAAACATGTTCTGCGAAAACAGCCATTTTCACCTCATAGGTCTTTCATTAAACTGAGGTTTAGAACTGAACTGATGTGACTTCCATATTAGCACAGAGCCGAATAAATAGATGAAACAGTTCAGTTTTAATGAAGTCAGAGTATCGTACAGATGACTGCATGGATCTACTCGTGTGAGAGCTCATTTCTTCCTGTTAAACTATGTTAATAGGGGATTACAGAGTCAGTTCTCACCTTTACATAGGATTTCTCCGTGTCCACTAATTCCTGGATGACCTTGCATAGTCTCTCTGTGGCAGACATATGACGTGGACAGGGCCTGAGCGTGGGAACCTCAGGCCCTGTTTGCTCCTGGCCCTCCATCAGACCTCCAGAGCCTTCCTGGAATGAGTGGTACAGCGAACACACTGTATCCACACTCTGCAGGAGACACATTTAAAATAATTGCATTAAATACCAATGTCAAGTAATCAATCAAATGTTTAGGAAAACAATAGAAAAAAATGGTATAGGATTTACTATTTTCTATTTACTATTTTTCATTAACAATTTTCACTCAGAAATTGCTAGTAAATTTCACAAATAATTACAAAGGAACAGAAAGTAACGCACTGAATTAATCAAGACACTAGAAAGACCAAAACAGGATTTTCTTGTAAAACATGACATAAAACAGATTATATAAAGTACACATTTTGCACTTTTAGAAATTCTTCTAAAGGTCTGTTCACACCAGTATTTCTGTCAGTCGCATGCAACATGCAACTCTATAGTGCAAAGTAAAATTCATGTAAATAAAATATTAATAAATATACATAAACATAATAAAATTAAAACTTTCCATTTTGTTCCATTTGTTTTGCATATCACTTACAGTGAGTTTTTATATGTCCCTGTTTATTTTTGAAATAAATATAGCTTTTTAAAATAATATCAGTAAACTTGTGGAAATATATATATATATATATATATATATATATATATATATATATATATATATATATATATGTGTGTGTGTGTGTGTGTGTGTGTGTGTGTGCATCTACACTAAAAATAAAAAGTCCTTTATTCCTCGTTAGTGCATTTTAGGAAAACACGTATTTGAAAGCTTTTTCTAGCTGTTGCGGAGAAACAGCTTAAAACATGATAAGCACAGATTCATTGTGACAGAAACGATCCATATAAAATATGTGCAAGTATTACATAATTTATGCTGGATCTACACACTACAGACATAGCTGCATCACATCTTCTTAAACATTGTGATCGGTTTCAAAATAATAAGACACTGACGACTTGAAGGGTTGCATCTTGTGTCCAGCTCTGTCAGCATTTACAGTGTTAAGGTTCCCAGCCAAATTCTTATTAAGGTGGTACATCAATACAAACAACTATATTGCTTACAGTGAAAGTCTCAAAATAAAGGCTGCAGCATCTCGGTTTCAGCTCTCAGAGAGCTGTGAACAAGTGAAACAGCTGACAGGGACAGATCTGTTACCACAGGGGACAAAAACACCACCAAAGCCCTTTTCTGGCTTTAAACCAGCCAGACAGACTCCATATTGAACAGAGCACATGCACCCTGCTGCTGCAAAAATATATAAATTCAGCACTTCGTCCTTTTCCTTACATGTATGTGTCCTATTGACCAAAGACCTAAAACCACCAATCAATATACAGCGACATAGAACACATTACAATGCAAAGAGTGTTTGTGTGAAATGAGTCAGTGACTCAGCCAGAAGAGTGGCAAGAGAAAATGGGATCTCACAAGGAACAAGCAGATTGCTTCTGCAGTTCGGTTTACTAATTACAGCACGGACTCTAGAGACCATGTGCTTCAGTAGCTTCAAAGTCAGTTTAGTGTGCCGGGAGAGAGAGAGCAAGAGGAATAGGTAAGCTCAGCCGCAATCTTCTGACAGAAAACTTAGCTATAGTAGGACCACCAAAAACAAACACTGAGGCTCCCAGGACATCTTCTCAAACATTAGTTAAACAGAGATTAAGGAGCCTCAAAAACACTGCAGTAAAAAATAAACATTATGCCTCAGCATGTAGGTTGCATTAATTATGCAGTGTGGACACATGCACTGACATTAATGTGTAATTATCATGAACTGTATGCGCACAAGCATATACGGCTGCTTTCAAACGCTCCTGTACAGTGTCAAACGTGTTTTTGCAGCATTGAGCATTGGAGCCAATCACAGGCATGTTTGTTGTGCGTGTGAACACAATGGCCAATCAGACGCATTGAGCGAGGACTGTCTTAGTATACTTTGGGCTTAAGCGACTTTTCAGACAACTAGTGACAAATTTAGCACGTTTTTGAACCATAGCTACTTTCCGTGAGACAAGCTTTTGCTTTCCTGGTACAGTAACACCACTCAACGTCTGATCTGCTCAGTGAGTGACAGAGAGGAGTAGCGCGTTTATATAGAATAAATAGAAAAACGAGCTACTGCTTGATCATTTTACATGTAAATACAGCCGAAATCACAGTACAGCCATTGTCTTTAACTTGCTTGTATGGTGATTTTGTCAAATGGTTACGTGGCTGTAAATCAGGATATTTTAGAAGTGTAGAGCAGCTGCTAAATAAATTGCTTAAAAGTGACAGCTGGTTAACACGCTAATATGTAAATGAGAACACGCCATTGGGAATTCGACTGTATTAAATACAGTATGCAATAGGTAGACTGCAAATTTGATGCAATGATGCCATTTAGTGGATTTTCAGAGCGGGCTTTAGCTACTTTCCATCGAAAACAGTTGACAACATTGGTGTGAGTTCTGCTTGCTTGCAGTTCATTTCGCTATAACCATCAAATATAAACACAATGTAAATAAGAGATTCATTCTGCAGTATAGACAGTTTAAAAAAAAAAATTATTATTGTATTTTCACTCAGTCAGTGATCTTGCATTGCAGGTGAACTGAAGTGATATCAGCTCCACTGATTATAAAGGGAGCACTCTTGGCTTGGTTTCTGCATATAACCCATTCATAATTTGAATATAAGTTTTATTCTTCCTGCTGCTACAGTAAGTACACATTGCAATTTTTCGGGAGTGACAAATGTATTAATATGCAGGACTGAATCTGAATATTGCATTAAAGTCTTGCAGTTCAAGTCCAACAGGTCAAATAAGATTTTATTTCATAGCAAACTTTAAGGTTTGAAAATACATTGGTGAATTGCTAATGTATAAAGCATGTAAATTCTGTGGCTAAAGATAGGCCATAAACTATCAAATAAAGCATTTTGCTCCAAAATGGTATCTGCTGCGTTAAGCTGTGCCAGTGGCTCAACTAAGCTTTACCACTAAACGCAAGACAAAATACTGAACTATTTCACTACATTCAAATATACTGAAGACTAATTATTTTCCTGTCTTTGGAATGAGATCAAGACTTAGTACATTTCAAATGTAAATGTGAGAATGTAAAAGCTGCATCACTGAACCAAAGTGTTATTTTATACACTTTGTTCTAATTTCGGTTGATAGGAGACACTGATTTTTTACTGAAATTTCATCTCAGTTTCTTCAGTGGAACATAAAATATAATATTTTGAAAGTCTGTGGGGTCTAATGAATCCAAACACTGGAGCCCACTGACTTCCGTTATATGGATGAAAAAAGTCATTAAGACACTTAGTAAATAAGACATTTAAAAAAAAAAAAATTCATTTGTCTTCCACAGAAGAAAGAAATGCAAACCAGTTTGGAACAACAGCAAGGCCTATAAATTGTGACAGAATAAAGGAAAAAAGGAAAAAGGAAAAAGTTACATGATTCTCCCAACACTCTAAAGTGTTATAGTCTCAAACATCCTAGATTTCAGGATATAATAAAAAAACGCTAAACCACATAGATAAGAGGCAGAGGGAGGCAGGAGACATCATGTGGACACATTAATCGAGCACCTTGTGGTAGAGTCGGTGGGAAACCCCAGCCTGGCACAGACAGATAACGGTAATTGTGGCTAGTGCATGTGTCATTTGTTTTGCTGCAGTCACCAGGAGGTTAAGAGGAGCGCTGCAGGTTGTGAAGACTCCATACAGGTTCCTGTTAACCTCACGAAAGCACCTGAAAATGATGGCTTTTCTCACTACACACATACATTTACACTGAGTGTGAAATAGCTATATAAATTCGTGCCAAGTCACTGTGAGAATCGAAACAGTAAACAGGCCAATACAGTGTGACAGAAAGGTACTGCATAAAATGTGTCTGTTTGCATGCTGGGTGACCCAAATTCTAATTAACAATGATAAAGGAACCATGTGGAGGTGAAAAAGACAGTAACACAAGAAATAAGAGTTGAAAGCTTCAGTTCTCAATTTCTTACTCTCAAGTCCCAAGATGACATGCTGTGATACCAGCTGTCAAAAAGCTTCAGTCTGACAATCTATCCTCCTTGACAGAAAATGTTCACAGCTCACTGTTTGCAGAAGAGCAAAACTGCTTGGCAGTGCAAGTTTGAAATCCGAATGACGCACTGGACCCACTTAGACCTTATTAACATCTGTTTCAGGTTATCTGAATGTGATAGACAACACTAAATATAGTTGTAAGTGGGGTCCACTGCATCTTCAAAATGCATTACTATACACTCATTAAATGGATTGAAAGCAGAAAAAAAAGATAAATGCACTCTGTTAGGCTCACTATTAATCCCTCTATACATGCAACATGGTGAGTGAGCAGGTTTCTCCCCATCTTCCCATCTCCCTATAAAATCCTGTCTTCTCAACACACATGCGCACACTAAAAAAATCATGCCACAAGAATGCCATTAATGTTTAAATGACATGTAAGCTACATTCTCCAGTGGAAACATATAGCCGTTTTAAACTGCTTCATCTTAATCCCTTCAAAAGCATAAGGAATAAAAACTACGTGTTTACATGATCTTTCAGAATGCTGCTTTCTGAAACAACCCTGGAATCCCGTTTTCTGAAGTGCATGTAAACGGGGTCACAGACCAACGGCGGATAAAATTTCAGAGGAATGCAGCGCCTCACTGACATCCCTTGGTTTCACTGTATTCATATTACACTAAAGCATGCCATGAATGCGAAGAGCATAACTACAAAATACAGACGAAAAGTCATGTGAGAGGAGGCAGATGCCTCTGCTGAACTATGATTGATTCATTACCCTGTCAATGCCCGCTTATGATGTTCGTAAATGGCCCTCACATCTGCCTGAACAGGTCAAACTGGTGGAAATGGATGAACTATTTACAAAGTATTAACCCATTCAGATACACCATTTTTAATGATTCATAATTTGAGCTGTCAGGTCATATTTCTTGGGAAATGTCATCTTTATGCGGTTATGTCATGTCTGCAAGCAAAAAGACGACGGTTTGTCTATTATAGAGTGTGTGCAGTGTGGTGGGAAGTGTGTTAATAGTCCTGACAGCTTGTAGCCATAACTAGTAAGCAACATCATTAACACAATGGATCACTCGAAAAGGCAACCATCCGAGGAAACGCCCATTGTTAAAATAAAATAAAGAAAACTTGTTCAGAGAAGAGTAAAGGAAATGTGACAGAGCCCATCATAAAACACGTTAACATCAGACTGGCTTTTAAGAGATGACGATAACTCTGAAGCTTCAAATAATTTTAAACAGATCCATAGCTGGCTTTTTTGCTTGACAGGTATTTACAAGATATCCTTGAGTAACACCTCAACACTAGATGGCCACCTCTTTGATATTGCACCTTTAAATTAATGTATGATCAAGACGCCCGAAAAGAAAGTGATTTTTAATAATAAATATAATAATTGCAAGAAAATAGTTAGTGGTAACAAATGCTACACAAAATGTGCTTTTTACAATACTTATTAATGTTTTTGGTATTATTTTAAGCCATGTTTTAAAATGCATAAATAATGCAAATATTTCAAATAAACACTGTGATAATATAGACTTTGAAAAGCATTACAGAGTTGGTTGCTTATTTATGTGTTAGTGTGTTTCATCCATCCTGTAACACAGAGTAGTTGTGTCAAACACTAATAAGTAATTATTAACATTAATTAGGCTCCACGTCTAATTGATCAGACTCTTTTCAAATCATTTCAGTTCTTTGTTTGTTTATTTATTAACATTTAAAACAACATGATTAATCATAATAATACACAATTTACTTGCTAAATAAACAATGATTCATACAATTAATCCTGTTAATAATTAAAAAAAAAAAAAACCCTTACTGCAGGATCAGTATTTTTTCTTGTTGATCCTCTCAGTATCTGCACTTAAAGACTGATCTGCTTCAAATGAAATGCAATCATTGGTCACTAGAGATACCCATGAGATGCTTTGTCTCCATCCTCTTGTTCTGACCCATAAATACACTCACCATGAAAAGCAGCCTATAAAGTATCCTCCAGGCAGCTATGGAATGGAACTTGGTCCTTCTGGCCAGAGAACAGCCCTTCCTTCTAATCTTGCCCACCCTGAAATTTGGCATGTTTGTTGAGTTAATCTTCAGCTCTGGTTTTGTCACACTCACATGCTCCACTTTAACTCATGACATGTATCCCTCTTCCAACTGCAAGTCAACAATCAAGCATTTCCAAAATTCTTGTTATTAGGCCCATTACAGTATCTTGTTAAAGGCTTTCTGACAGGATCTAAAAATCGATCACTAGCAGGTTTTGTGGACATAGACGCTACACTGAAACTGCTGCTGCCCACTGAAATCTGCATATCAATTGCTGGCTCGCATGACCCCGCTGTAGTTTCCAGAGAGCATAATGAAGTGCTCAGACAGTTTGCAAACACTACCAGTAGCCTAGCCTTTCAATAACAACAACACAATGGAAACGTTTCTGGATGGCCTGTGAACACTAAGGCTAACATGACCACACATTCTGTAAAGAGAATTGCCTGAAAAATATCAACCAGAACTACACCGTCACAGAGGAGAAGGAAAAAGACAATGATTTTATTTGATTTAAAAATAGATCTGATTTTCAAACAGTCTCAAAATAGCCTGAAATTTTCCATGAACATCAAGCCTGAACTCTCCTCAGTGTTTTGCTCTGGACTACCACACAGCTCTCAGGCAAAGATCCTATTCTTAGATTACATCTGATGTCTGGTTCTGCGCAGTAGTCAAAATAAACCAGTCTGCTGCCCATGGTTAGTAATCAGAGATGCCTCTCAGAGTGTTGTTTATTTCAAATACAGATCTTGTAACACTAAACCTTGTTAGGATCTGAACAACACATTAAACAAACACTTGCCAATCAGACCTTTAGATCATAAGGTTTTTGTTTGTCTTGTTTTGTTTTTGCAAGCAATTTATTTACACATACGTTTATATTAATCCTTATATGCACATCTTTTACTCTGGTAAAGTAGAAAAACATTACCTTTATACACTATAAAAATGTTTTTTCGATATTATTGGAGTATGTGTAGAAAATACTATTTCAGAATTTCATGTTCAATTCAATGTTACTCGCCATTTCTTTGTGAAAGTGAAAATTATTCAAAAAGTAAAATAATTTTTCGGTAAATGACAAACATATCTTTTAATGCAATAAGTCATTTGTTCATACATTACTAGTCATACAGTGTGTTTGTACAAGATTTTATCATTTAGTGGGTACAGGTCTTTATCTTGTAACATATCTGGTGCTTGTTAGGCAAGGCAAAGCTAGGCATGACAAGTCAAGTTTATTTGTAATGCACATTGCAAACGGTGGTAATTTAGTAATTAACAAAAAAGATTAATGTCTTGCTCATGTGGAAGATAAAATATACAATATAAATCAAAATGTTAATGCCACAAGTTCAATATTCACAAGATTCATTTTTGTTTTGTTTGTGAAGTAGTTCATCTTACAACTGACTTTTTAGATGTTGTCAAAAATGTGTGTGTGACGAGTGGGGCGGGACTTGAGAGCCGAGTGGCGCAGGTGTCGCTCATTATCATTAAACTCCGCCGGCCTCGCTCCGCTCCCACGACTCTCGGCCCCGCCCCACTCGTTACAGTATGTTTCAGCATAAACGCAAATGTAAGTAAAGAACCACACTTTGCGTAAAATACACAGGAGTAGATTACATTGGACAATACAATTATCTTTGGGGGAAGTATGAATAATCGCGGCTTAGGACCAACGGTTTGTGCAATTTATATTGCTTTGCGTGTTCAAGGATTTTGTATTGTTTAAGAAGTATAATTTGCCCAATTTTTTTTATAAACATATAGCTCTTATTGACTGTTAATGTACCCTACTTAAAAGATCCTTAAAGGCTAGCTCTGAACTAAAGCATGTTCACAGCAACCAACATCACCAAAAGCGACGTGCACAAAAAAAGAGTCCATGTAACAAAAGGAAATCCCATGAATACAATCACTGAGTTCTGGCACTTTATTAGCTGAATGAAACCATAACAAAGAACAAACAGTGGTGACTTCTCTAAGGTCACCGGAGAGGGACTGTGGGAGGCTGAAGGATTATGGGTCTTGTACGTCTGCCAAGAGAAGGATTATCCTCATTTAGCATATTCTGTGGGCAAGGTGTTAAACTAATGCTAACTCCCCTCTTCACCAAGTCACCACCAACAAACAGCGAGTAACTCTTACAGCACTTTAATTCTGACATACTCATTTCATTGTGTTAATTCCAGGAAACCCAGACTAACAAGATCTTGCTCATACAACATAATAAAATAAAAATGTATGGGAAGCCAAGAGGATGTAATATCCCTGGAGAAAGCACTGGCCATTGCTCAGAGGAAAATGTCCTGTCACGCTGTAGTAGAGGCTCTGACAGGCTGTGATTCATCCCTGAGGTTACAGCAATTGTGCCATGTAGCCATCTTCTTTTTAAAGCCCGATAAATAAAGACACACACACATAAATCGACGTGGATAGCCAGGCAATCCAAACGGCACTTGCAGTTATATGCTCTAGTGCACATTTTAATCTATTATTCTTCTTCATCATCCACTGAGTTTTTCGAGCAAGTTTTAATATTGAAACCCAATCTGTCAAAATAATGTGCCCGATTACAGCGAAAAACAAGAAAGTGATGTTAACGCAATGTTAATTAAGTGATGTTAATTCCTCAGATATCAACACCAATGCAATTAACAAGCTGAAATTATTTGGTAAAAACTGATTAGGAGTCAATCCCCCCTCGTATAAATACAATCGCTTTTGGTACCATGAAAACCGATCCTTCTGCAACATTCTGGCAGGCCATGCAGGCAGCAATTTCCTCCAGCAGTCGGGCCAGCTTGTTCTGGAGCAGCCGATGCACAGTGAGAAGAGTTGAGTTGAGAAAGATATCCTTGCCTTCCTTGATACAGTCTGGCCAGAACCAGCACATGGCAAGGAAGGAACAGAGAACCTCGACCGGCGAGTGCTCACAGAGGCAGAGCTCAATGAGCGAGGTGAGGTAGATGCATGGCCTGGCATCCCGTTTGGTCTGCTCTGCCATTGGAGCTGACCCCGTCCCATCAACGTGCTCGTAGTGTTAGCTGTGCCTGTTCTACGGATCCCTTCCCAATCTCTGGCTGTGTACAGGACTGTTAAATAAGCCCAGATTATTAGTCAGCTCACAGCCATATGCTGACTGACTGGCTTAGTCATTCCCATCCCCCTAGTTCAATGGTAAACACTGAGGGTCTGGTAATTGGAAATTATGGGGTAGCTCCCAAACTGGCTTTTGAGAACACTTTGCTTGGCTGTGTGTATAAGTTTTTGCAGCCAAAGATATATTTTTGGAATGATCAAGACTCTCCAACTTCAAGCATGTCTTGTCAAATACTTCTGCTTATGAAGTAAACTTAAAAGCTGCGCTAGTTCACAGCTTGATATTAAAGAGCCTTCCCAGATACTACAGCCCCTTTGCCTATAAATAAGGCTAATTTCCTGATCAATCTCTTTATGCCAGATGAAGACACATATGCCAGAATTTAGGAAACAATTGCAATTGAGAGAATTGGGGGAAAAAACACCATTGTTTGAAGTGGATTGTTTCTGTCCTGGATGCCATTAAAGAGTCCATACAGAGTTTCAGACTAAAATACACTATATAGTAACAACTATGGTGTTTTAAACAGTAGGTATATGAACAGGTGCTCACTGTTCACCCACAGAGGCTTCAAAATTAGGTTTAGCCTACATGTCAGGGACTATATCTTTGTGCTGAAGGATAGTACTGAATGTGTTTAATTACAAAAATTTTTTTTTTAATGAAACTAGACGATATCCACAAAGTAATCTGCATAGATTTTGAACTTTTGAGAGTTGTCTTTGGTGGTTATAAAATGGACTGCCATTTTCCTGAAGGAATAAACAGCCAATATGTTAATAACAGGTTTGCTAATAAGAAACTAGTTAATACTGAGAATTGGTCCCTATACTAAAGTGGTACCAAACACCCAAATAATGACAATGGAAACAGCCACATGCTGCCTGCAACAGCACATTATATACCACACTACAGTTTATGCCAGACATACTGACACATTATTTCAATCACATAAAACTACACTCTCTTCAACCCTAACAGAGGTACTAATCTAGGGTCATGTGACAGCAGCCATATCATGATCAAATCAATTTACAGAATTTTAATAGAATTACAAAGTGAGGAAAGAAACGTGTTTCCTGTGGACTCTGATAACAGTTTCACACAGCTCCCTTCACAGCTCTCAGCAATTCATAAATTCAAATGCAAACAGACCCAGATACAGGAGTATTATGAACTGCTATGTGCATAGGGAGTCACAGTTGTTCATCTGCAAACAATAAAAAGGATCCCTCCCCCTGTCTAATCCACCTCCTCAGCAGATCAATTATAGAATGATAACTGAAGTTTCTCACAGCCACAAGCAAAAAAGCTTTGCAATAGAGGAGACTTCATTAACATGAAATCAGTAAAACAGCCTACAATGCGTAATATATAAAAATCACAACATAACATGCAGAGCTGTGTTCCACTAGAGCAAAACTGCACTCAGAGGTGCCACTGTCCAAATGAATTTGGACTCACCATCTGGAATACTGGAGCGAAAACTCTTTATGACCATCTGAAAACATACATTTTTCAGTGTTTTCCCGTGTATTTATTCTGGTGAGGGAAGGCAATAAGCAATGAGCAGTGCAGCTCATCAACATGAGCCTTTAATTAATACATTTGCACATCAATAGTGGAGCAGGCTTGCAACTCAAAGAAAAATAAATCTCTATAGATTGGGAGACCTCTTGTTTACTGTGCTCAGCTTAAGAAACAAGCAAATCTTCATGGGACACTCCACTTTTAAATCAAGCAATCCATCTTTTTTTATGAAAATATAAACAAACACAAGGGACTTCGGAAACCAGAACTTTGCACAACATGTCTATAAAGCAAACACGAAAACATCCATGCAAACATACATACTGTACATTTTCAACACATTTTCGCTTCTTTATTAGGTACACCTGTACACCTGCCTGTAATGCAAATGTCTAGTCAGCTACTTGTGTTGCAGCAACTCAACTAAGTTGTTAAAATTAAAAATTGAGAAATATGAGGTGATAAGATTTTCTGTGAAAAAAAATGTTGGTAGGGTGTGAATTACAGGGCGTTTGACGGGGATTGATGTTTGATAGATGTAGTGCTGTAGAATTTATTAAAGGGGTCATCGGATGCCCATTTTCCACAAGTTGATATGATTCTTTAGGGTCTTAATGAAAAGTCTATAGCATACTTTGGTTAAAATTTCTCAAAGGTAGTGTAAAACAACACCCTTTTTACCTTGCTAAAAACATCTCTGCACACAGCAAGCCGTTTTAGTGCATGTTTCTTTAAATGCTAATGAGCTCTGCTGACCCCACCCCTCTCTTCCGTGGGGTGACGAGCAGTTCTCATGAGACGGCTTACTTTAGCCGTGGAACTTGCTAACTAGCACTAGAAAAGGCAATTTGCAAAGATTCTTAAAAGAACCTTATACTCACTTCTTCTGTAGGTGTGGCTGGATCACAAATGATTCGTGCAAACATTTACGCATTTAGGTAGTTTGGGGCGCATTCCCTTCAAAAACAAAGGTAATCCACTGTCTTCAGCGGCTCAGATGTCGGGAGTAAATGGCGACTGCTGTGTTCATTATTACATCCAACAACAAAACACCTCAATCGCTTAGGAGACATTCTTGTCCATGTTCCTGCTCCACTGTTGAAACAATTTCGGACTGATGACAGCTCACTCAGTGCGGGTCTAAGGTAAAACACCAGTGTCAATCAACATGGGATGGCCTGGGTCTGTGTGACTTCACACAGCCAAGAAGCTGAGAATGGCTTGATTTGTGAAAGGGGATATTATTTATAGGGATTTAAAAAAAAAAAAAACACTGGGAGGATTTTTATCATTAGCCGCTTTTCCACCAAAATCACCTGGAACAATTTGTCCCAGGAACTTTTTTTTTTACCCCAGACCTGTTGATGTCTGCGTTTCCATCGCAGTCTAAAGTACCGAGAAGAATAAGCAAATAGTCTGGTGACGTAGGTCTGTGTGCGTTTCTCAATACCAAGTACGCAAATTTCGGACTTGCGTCCTCTGTAGTTTTGACTTCGCAAGTTTGACTAGAGAGTGTGAACTCCTGCGGACGGGACGACACAAGTCCGGTAATTCTGCAAAGAGCAGCGTACTTAATAACATCAGTCAGCTCACCTAGGCTACTGCAATTGTCCTCACTGTATTTACAGTAGGATGAAATATATCATCAAACACCACTGCCTCTTTTCGTTTTCATTTAAACATATTAATATAGGCGCAGATATGGAAGAATATTCAGGTTAAGGCTCCGCTAAAGGCAGCTGCCAATCAGTTCGTGACTGTGTGAACCAACAGACAACACATAATTCTGTCTTTTTTACCCCAAATGCAGTGACTATACCCTGCTAACAGTGAGAGCAACAACGGTACGCACAATAGGTCAATATTCACTATTACCCAAACGCTTTTCACCTGACTCAACATCTCTCCCTGTTTCTCTCACTCCTACTGACACAAATGAGTAAACAGAAAGTGCAATTCTACAGTTCTACAGCACATTTTCAAATAGGCGCTGTCTTTATAAATAAACCGCTTATTATTAACTTATTAAAAATAAAAACATTTAATAAGTTAATAACTAAGTGACCCTAAAGTTATTCATTGTAGATGCAACCACACTGTATGAACATGCAAATTAACTGAGAAGTTTGCACTAGTTACTGTATATTAACATATTGTCAGAAATTGCAACAATATAAAAATAGAAATATAATACATTTATACATTTAAAATTTTAATTAAAACAATATACAAATATGAAAAATGAATAAATACATTTTAAAATACTAAATAGTATGATATATATACACAACAGAAATATATTAAATGAATTAAACTATAAATTAAAATTATAATAAACAAACAAATATATCTTATAAAAATAGACCGAGAAATAATAAATGCATTAAACTATACATTACAATTATAGCAAATGAACAAATCATATAAATGAAAAATTTAAATAATGAATAAAACACAAATACATTAAATTATAAATTAAAATGCCCCATCGGGACAAGACCACGGAATCAGATAAGCCGTTTACACAATCTGACATGGCTGAGGTTGGAATTGAACTGTGGGTGTCGTCTGGCCAGAGGAGAACTGGCCCCCCAACTGAGCCTGGTTTCTCCCAAGGTTTTTTCTCCTTTCTGTCACAGAGGGAGTTTTGGTTTCTTGCCGCTGTCACCTCTGGCTTGCTCAGTTGTGGACACTTAATTTCTAGTGATTATCGTCAATTTGATTTCACAGATACTATTTAAACTAAACTGAGCTAAACAATAACATCTCTGAATTCAATAATGAAATGCCTTTAACTGAAAATTGAGTGTTTAATCTTATCATTATACATTACTGACACTCTATCCTCCAATTTGATACTGTTAAGTGCTTTGGCACACAATGACAACAGAGTAACATGTAAAGTAACAAGTAAACACTTGTTTTGGGACTTCTTGTTACACATGTGAAGAATGGAATTGATTCTTACAACAACTCAAATTAAAGGTTTTGAGTATGATGATAATAGACAATATAATTAAAGAAATGGCACTTAGAATGTAATTTTTTTAAAAACCTGTATTAAACTATATGCATTAAAAGAATGTACAAAAATGGGGCCCTGGTCTGACAAACGAAAAAAAAAAATAAAATAAAAATCCTCACTGAGATGAATGGATCACTGGAAGCGATGGAATTCAAGGAGAACTCATGTGCAGTGTTAAAGCACTGTCTGTACACAAAAAACATACATGCATCTCCGAGAGGTCTATGACATCCTTCAGCCCAGCATGTGAGGACTAATCAAGTTCAATATTCTGTAACTCTTATTTTTTTGTGTGTTTAGCCTTCAGCATAAATACAAGCTCTTGTGCTGGTGACAGTAATAAGCAAGCAGTGTGAAGGCCAAAGATCCATAAAGAGGCTAATTACTAAGTGAGAACGAACACTGGCAGACAAGCTTTGACAATGCAGCTGCTGCTCAAAATGCACACACGCGCACATACACACATTTGTTTTGGTATCTTCTTTAGGTATTTTTTATATTATGCTAATCCTACTGTTTTTATCCCCTAACACTAACAGAAAACTTTTAGATATTAAAAAATTATTTAGCATGTTTATTTATCTGTTTTCATTGAGGGGACATTTATGAGCATCCCACGATGCAAGCAAAACAATAAGCTATCAGCATTTGTGGAATTGAAGAATTAGATAAAAACATTATGGATTATTCTTTACCTTGCTGTGCTGCACTGGTCGATGTTTGTGGTATGGATTCTGAAGACCCTCATCTACAGCCAAGCCTAAGTTTTCTGCCACACAGGACACATCTGAGGAGAGAAATTTTAGGCAATATGTTACATACTCAAGTAAAGATGCTAATACTAAAACTGTATGCACCACTATATTGGAATTGTAGAGATTTGGTAAGTAATGTACCACATTCAATTCACCAGTTCGAAAGTTTGAACTGGCAGAAAGTGAACTACAGTATGTGGAGTAAAACACACACACACAAAAAAAATCGATGCTTAAAAATTCTCTCTAAACAGTTACAGGACTTATAATATATAATATATGGGATCTCTGTGCTGGTGCCCTTTGCTAATGTCAAGTGTGTCACATTTTTTGGTGAAAACCAAGCAAAGCTGATTGTCTCAGTATTAATTGTATTGTGCTCTTCTCACTTCTGTGCAGTTACCTAAATGGCTTCAATATATCTGGCACTACAGCGCCTCCAGAGACAAATAGAAGTTCCTGCAGCTATGCTGCAGAATTTATTATATGCGAAACGGTGTAAATTGTGTAAAATACACTGTGTAATGTTTGTTTTATATATATAAAATAAATAATATACTAAAAATGTCTTTGTGTGATGGAAAAGTCTCATTTTCAGCAGCCATTCTAGATTACTGTGAAAACGGTTACGTAGTCTTAAAAAATAATTTTAAAGGTATAACCTTAGTACCCAATGTGTTTCTTTTTTTTTGACAGCTGAAATGGTTGTAGTGCTTAATGAAATGCTGAAAATTGCAGCATTGGATGCTTTAGTATTCAGTAGCCTAGAATTTCTTGCAAGTTACGTTTGCTTCTTGAAAATGGCCAACAAGAAACTAATTCTTCTAGCAACTCATAAACTGTTGTTCTTCAGAGAAAATAGGCCTATTCCACGCACTACTGCCTTGAAAGAAGAAAGCAAATCAGATCTAACCAGGACAGAGCAAGTAGTGAATGGCCCAGATGCACAACAACAGGAGGACAAGTACATAGCAGAAACAGACCCCTCAATAGTGCTCACCTGGCAGCTTCTAAGAACTGCACACTAAACACTTCTGACATTAGCAGAAAAGTTCAAATTCTGAGAAAAATGTCATACAGGCCAAGAACACCAAATGGGAAATGCTACATGAATGTAATTTGAATGTAAATTGACTTCATATTTTGATAATAAAGCACAGAGATGATCAAAATAAACAAAAATGCCAAAAAGCTTGTCCAAGATGAAAATGAATAGTCGGCAGCCATATCACCCTGTAGCCCAAGACTGGTTACTCACTGAAGCTAAGCAGGGTTGAGCCTGGTCAGTACCTGGATGGGAGACCTCCTGAGAAAACTAGGTAGCTGTTGGAAGAGGTGCTAGTGAGACCAGTAGGGGGTGCTCACCCTGTGGTCTGTGTGGGTCCTAGCGCCACAGTATAGTGATGGGGACACTATACTGTAAAAAGCACTGTCCTTCGGATGAGACGTTAAACCGAGGTCCTGACTCTCTGTGGTCATTAAAAATCCCAGGATGTCTTTCGAAAAGAGTAGAGGTGTGACCTCGGCATCCTGGCCAAATTCGCCCATTGGCCTCTGACCATCATGGCCTCCTAACAATCCCCATATCTGCTGATTGGCTTCATCACTCTGTCTCCTCTCCACCTGTAGCTGGTGTGTGGTGGGCGTTCTGGGGCACTATGGCTGCCGTCGCATCATCCAGGTGGATGCTGCACACTGGTGGTGGATGAGGAGACCCCCCCCCCCCCCCCTCACAATTGTAAAGCGCTTTGAGTGCCTAGAAAAGCGCTATATAAATGTAAGTAATTATTATTATTAAAAATATTCTTATTCCTGCATTTTTTATTATTTCAGTTCTAAATTTAACTGTGGAGAATATAATCTTCAACCATACACTCTCTCTGCTTTTCGTGGGGTAATTTATATCATTTTTAAACTTCTTGATACTTCAAATACTTGATGGTTGTGCAAGTTGTTGCGTCACCATGGTTGCACCCTGTGTTGATAATGAGGTCTGAAGGGTGGTTTCAATGACAGGAACAGAGGGTTGCTGCAAACA
This sequence comes from Acrossocheilus fasciatus, assembly GCA_036784905.1. Classification (NCBI taxonomy): domain Eukaryota; kingdom Metazoa; phylum Chordata; class Actinopteri; order Cypriniformes; family Cyprinidae; genus Acrossocheilus; species Acrossocheilus fasciatus. Next base: position 27,213,054 of record CM071954.1, on the reverse strand, counting down.
ACTACACAGGAAAACCATGGTATGTACTCGCACTCTTTTGTTGTGAGTGTGGAAACGCACATATTATAGAAAATATAGAGGCCATGTGTTTTGATGCATCTAATGAAAGCCCTGAAGATGCACAATGAAGATGCACTCAAGCATAAGCAGTTTTCCAGTGTGGCCTAAGCGAAAGTGTCACACAAGATTTTAAGTTTTATTAATAGGGGTGAATTTCAAGTTAAGTAATTAATACATAGGTAACTAACTGAATCCTAAGTAACTAACCATGTTTTTGTGTTAAAAATTACAGAGAAAAACTACACCTTTGTTCCCCATTTCTTTTTTTCAGCCTGCTGTACCAAGAGCATTCTATGATGCATTGTTGTGTGATTTGGCTAGCAGTTGGAAAGCATCAATTTCAACTAAAGAAACTTAAACACCATTTTGCACATTGGTTTGAAGCCAAGTGCACACTGCAAGATCACTGAAGATTGTTGGATATGAAGTTTTATTAAATGAATGAATGAATGATGCATTTATATAGCGCTTTATTGTGTATTGCTGTACACCCAAAGCGCTTTACAATCAAGTGTGCAGCATCCACTTGGATAATGCGACGGCAGCCACAGGACAACGGCGCCAGTGCACTCACCACACACCAGCTACAGGTGGAGAGGAGAAAGAGATAGAGTCAATCATGAAACAAGAGGTCCCCAGCTAGTTGCAGACACTATGACAGACATCGGCTTGTTTTAAATCTGACTAGTCTTATGGTGTACATTCTCTCAGCTGCCCCTCTCCTTTTCTTACTTTTCTTGGTATGCGATGAAAATGAAAACAAGGATGTGTGGGACAGACAGTCTTAGCAATGGCACTCAATTCAAATAATTTCCAATGTCAAGCTATGCCAGTAACTATTTAGCTGTGGCTTAATTTAATTAATATACAGGTGACAAAATGAAGCAAGGATCGAGAAAAGTAAATAATATTCCATTGTGTACAGAGGTGGTTTGATGGAAGGAAGATTTAAAGATTTAAGTTTTAAAATGTGATTGCTAGAAACAAATGAAACGTCTCATCTTGGCGACTGAACTGGCTTGGTTAAACAGGTTTGGAACAGTAGTTGGAGAACTGCCCAGAAATGCTAAACGACTAATGCTATCCATCATGCATTTCCAAGTAAGACATTTTGCTTTATTTTGTATAATCAATACAGCAGATATTGTACTGAATTGGACATGAACCAATAATAAGAAATTAAAGACACATAGCTGTATATTTATACATACTGCAATACATTACCTTAGACCCACTTTTTATTAGGTGTCTTCAACTACTTAATTGTATGTAATGCAGTTACATTGTAGTTACAATCAAAGTATCTGCACACAATTACAAAATGTACTTACATTATTGACCATAATCTGGCAATAATTTTCCAGAACAAATACATTGTATCAAATGTTTAAAGGGGTCATTTGATGCAATTTCTTGTTTTCCTTTTCTTTAGTGTTATGTAGCTGTTTGTGCATGTATAAGATCTGCAGAGTTACAAAGCTGAAAGTCTCCCACAAAAGGATTTATTCTATCTAAAAGAAGAAGGCTGATCCAGACCGGGCTAATACTCGCCTCATTCAAACACGTCCCCACATGTCTACGTCATAATGTGGAAATATTTGTGTAATGCCACCCAAAAGTTCACGCAAAGGCGTGGTTTCAGTAACCACAGTAGTGTTGATGCAGCCAAGGAGACGCTGTGTGTTTCTATGCGAAAGCAAAAGCACTTTATTTGGCCTTCCGAAAGTAGATGCAATTAGAAATCATTGATTAAGATTTGTTTACAACAGAACAGCACAACCCAAATGTTCGAATTTGTGCAACGCATTTTATGGACGACAGTTTCGTGAACCTAGGAGAGTACAAGGCTGGCTGTGCACAAAGGCTATTTCTAAAAAAAGAAAAAAAAAAAGGATAAATTCCGACTTAGCTATGACAATCTAGCGCTCCTTCCAGATCAGATGGTCACTGTAGTCACCAGATCCAGTCCGTATCCAGATCAGCACCTAGAGACGACCTCTACAGCCCTGAACGTCAGCGGAGATCAGGACACCTAGATGAGCCCCAGAGACAGATCCCCAGTGAGGACCTCATCACCTAGACAGCCATCGGGACAAGACCACGGGAACCAAATGAGTCCTTTACATAGTCTGACTTTGCTGCAGTTGGAATTGGACTGCTGGTATCGTCTGGTCAGAGCAGAACTGGTCCTCCAACTGAGGTTGGTTTCTCCCAAGGTTTTTTTTATCCATTCTGTCACCGATGGAGCTTTGGTTCCTTGCCGCTGACGCCTCTGGCTTGCTTAGTTGGGGACACTTAATTTCCAGCGATATCTTCGACTTGATTGCACAGATACCATTTAAACTGAACTGAGCTGGACGATAACATCATTGAATTCAATAATGAAATGCCTTTAACTGAAAATTGAGTGTTTAATCTTGTCATTTTACATTATTGACACTATTTTCCTTTTTTGATATTGGAAAGTTGCTTTAACAATCTGTACTGTTAAAAGCGCTATATAAATAAAGGTGACTTGACTTGACTTCTGAATCAGCGACTGTAAGTATCTTTTGTTATTAGTTTAAGTATTTGCTATTGACTGTTCAAATGCGGAGTTCTGCGCATAACGCGTCGTGTGTGGGTGTGTGAGGGGAACAGGGTCACATCACAGCGGAGTGTACAGCCCGTCAGAAATCATCTTAACCACGGCTTGTGTACTGCAAATACATACGAGCATCATCATCACTGTGTCTGTCATGCGAATCGGTTCCCCTTTCAGGTTTGAACTGATGGTAAAACTAACTTGAAAGCTGAAGCTCGCAATCATGGTAAAGGGCATTACATTTCTGACGCGCACTTGTGATGTTCAGCCAATCACAATGCACTGGGTCAGTTGGCCAATCAGAGTAGACTGCGCTTGTCGGAAGGAGGGGCTTTGTAGAAAACTACGCGTTTGAGAGAGGAACTACAATAATATACAGTATTTTAAAAATAATGTGTTTTTTGAACATTAAAGCATGTCAACATATTCTGTTACACCAAAATACACAAGATAATGATCTTTAAAATAGCATCATATGACCCCTTTAACATGTACGTGGTAAAGGAGTTAGCACTTAACTTAAGTAGTTAAGACACCTAATATAAAGTGAAACCCAACCTTTAACAGATATTATATACAAAATAAATAAATAAATACATAAATAAATAAATCTGCCTTACAAAACACTCGAGTAACCACTGCTCAGTACATGAAACCATAATACTCACTGCTCATGAAACATGTTCCGTAATTTAGAACAAATAATCACTGATAATACAATAGAATAATTAAATGTAGCAACAAATGTGCTGTGATGTTCATTCTGTCAGAAACCTACCATGCAAGGACAAAAGCAGCCAGGATTCAAAACCAACACGTAACACCGTTCCTGCTCACAGTATATAGACTGCTTTCTGTTTATCACTTTTATAAATGACTAAGATAGTACAGACAACAGTCCAGTTTGAGGAAGTCAGGGGAAGGAAGTTTACAAGTGAGGTGTGACAAGTGTCAAATGTCTTCAACAGTGAGTTTTGCATGCATAACAAGTAAAGAGAAAGTTGTCAAAGATACAGTATATTTAGGCCATGTTTGATTTAAAAACAAAACTGCTACATTACATTGGAAACTTGCATTTTGAGAAACGGATGTCATCATTGCAACAATGCAGAAATGCCAAACCAGGATTTCAATTTTTCAAACATTAAAATGATATTAAAATGATTAATTTTGCAGCATGTTAGTTTTAGTGCCGTATTGTGGACCTGAACAGAGAGAATCTGATAGTAGTAGTGTGTCAACAGACTTCTTTTCAATTATCATGCTGAAAAGAAGTATAACGTCAGCAAGAAAGTGATACTATCTTTCTCACCAGCTGTCATGCAGGTGTGAAATGTTGGTGTCTAATGTGTTTGCTGTATGTCTCCATTTCAATGTTTCAACTACATAAAAAAGAGCAGCACAGAACTATATAAGCAGTGAACTGACTTGTAAGCTTGTAATTAGTGAACTGGACTGGTTATTTGTAATTTAGAAAGTGGTTAACAGACTGCATTTTCTTAGAAATTTCTTTTTAAAAAGTAATCATCTGATAGCTATTCAAGTTTATTAAAACCATATTTATTTCTTAAATGTGATGTATCTGAGTAAAACTGGATAGGTGAACTTGGGACTTGATTTTAACTACTGTGAATTGACTGAAACATGAAAAGTGGTCTCAGATGTTTGTGTGGAGGTGAATGAGAGGGCTTAGTGATGCAGGTAGCACTTCATTTTTTAACTTGGTACTAACCAAGAACCTAATTCGAAATCCGTGTACATGTAGTTCAAAGAAATGCAAAAAGGAGCACACATCCAAAAATCCAAACTGGGTTCAGTTGCATTTCACTCCACAAGGGTATTGTGTCTGGTCGAAATGTTGCGCTGCTTGGAAAATAAATTGTTTTGGAGCTGTAAGTCCATGTAGTTAACCTATACTTCATTGCACATATTACACTCTGTATAATGCACAGTTGAGCGGGTATGTATGTAATTAGTGCAGATGGGCACATTCAATGTTAATGTGCTACCTAGTTGATCTTTGGCACAAAACTTGAGCTGCACACAAGCATCAAACTTTTTTCTGGAAATAACATGCACCGCTGAATCACTTATGTGTACATGTGTGTCTTTTACCTGTTGAGGACTTGGCTCTTTGGTGGTTTTGGAGGTTCTCCCTGCGCAGAGACTGTGTGTTTGCTGTATCTGTACTGTGCTGAATGGATGGTGGATGGCGTTTCACAGTCAGTTGCAGGCTCTCATCGTTGAATAAAGTCTGTATCAGAGCCAGGTCCAGGGAAGACACCTCACAACCATTTAAAACCATTATCTCATCACCGGGCCTCAGACCTATCAGTTATATAAAACAACAGGAGTGAAGGGAACAAAGGTTATAATACCCTTCCAAAAGCAATATGTGAAAACATAAAAATATCTTTTGGTCTTTGTTCAAATATAAAAAAGGTGTTTCCAGCATGTCCAAATAAATGCAACCTATAAAAGCAACAACTGCACAAGCAAAAGTACCTTTGCTGAAAGCAAGCCCATCAGGGAGAACTTCTCTGACAACGATACGGCTGTTTTTAAGGTTGTCTACATAGCCTGTAACAGCAAAGCCTTAAGGACAAGAAAAAAAAAAAATCATAACACATCATAAAGTGCCATCAGTCCCCATGAGTTTAAAAACAGCCACTTAAATTTCCCCTTTGCAATGACTTGCTTACCAAAGTCTCCAGCTACACTAGGTCTAGACATGTGCAGAGTGTAGACATTCAGCTGGCTGACCTCCAAATCGTCATATGACTAGGGTGAGAAAGAAGTGTAGATAAGTGCGCAATCACGCAGTTTAACAACTCTGCTTTTTATAAACTGGGCTGTGATCCACCTGCTGCACATCAAGCTTTGCCATTATCAATATCTTACCATGTCCTGCAGGAGCTCATCAGCTGATGGAGTTGATACCTCAATCCTGTCTCCTACACATCTTCTCAGCCTTAAGCAGTGTAGGCTAGGGTCCAGGCCCATAAGCTAAGAGAAGAGAATTATCTTAAGATACAGCTCTTTTCACATACAAAAATAAAATGCAGAGTGTCAAGACATAAAAGAATAACAGCTTTATTGTATGACTTCAGAAGAGTTGGATTATAATGCTGAAATGCATGTTAATGTATTTTTCTGCTATTAGAAAATCTTCAAAAATTTCCACAAAAGAAGGGTATTTTGGTGTGGAATAACAAAGGTTAGTAAATGGTGAAATAATATTTATTTTGTGTAAATTATTCATTTTCTTTGCTGACAACTCAATATTTGTAATCCTTTCCAGCTACATCCCTGGAGCTATGAGATTTGCCTTTTTCTTTTTCATGACTTTTCTACCGTATAAAAGTTTGGGGTCAGTAATGTGTTTTTTTTTTAATTTTATTTTAAGTAGTACTTGTATTTAGCAAGAACACATTAAATTGATCAAAAGTGTCAGTAAATACTATCATTGTAATAAAAATTCTAGGTAACACTTTATTTCGATAGTCCACTTTAGACATTCTACTAACAGTAAGTAACTTTGCAACTACATGTCAACTAGCAGTCATTAGAATATTAGAAGACTGTCTGCTTAATATCTTCTAACATTTTATTTTTATGGGTCCACAACATACAACATACTGACTATCAGAAACTTTGCAAATACATGTCAACTTATTCTACTAATCCTAAACCTACCCTACTGAGAGTTAGTAGACATGTAGTTACAAATTAATGAGAATTAGTTGACATGTAGTTGACATGTATTTACAAAGTTACTTATAGTTAGTAGAATGTCTAAAGTGGACTATCGAAATAAAGTGTAACCAAATTCTATTCAAAGCTATTTACTGATAACCGTAATAAATGTTTCTTGAGCACCAGCATATGAGAATGATTTCTGAAGAATTTTGACATTTTGATGACTGACGTAATTGTTGGTGAAAATTCAGCTTTCCCATAACAGGAATAAATTAGCTAAATATTAAAATTGAAAAGCGTTATTTTAAATTGTAATAATATTTCATTACATTTAGTATTTTACTGTATCAAATAAATGCTGTGAAATTAATTTTTATAAGAAAAGCCATAAAGAGGGCATGAAGAGGGCATGATGTCATCTATTAATGAATTTCACCATATTTACATTTACATTTAGTCATATAGCAGACGCTTTTATCCAAAGCGACTTACAAATGAGGACAATAGAAGCAATCAAAACCAACAAAAGAGCAATGATATTATAATAATTAGAATATATTACAATGACACATATAGCCTCAGTAATCTCAGCAGTGAAGTATGCTACAACATACAAACATAATGATGTGTCTGCGTCTGTGTTGATTCAGACATAACAGGCACATGTGTAAAGTAATTAGAAACAATGCAACAGTTGACAAATCAAAATGGGTGTGTTAGTAAATCAAGGCAATTAACTTGAACACTATGCTGACTCTTTAAAACAAAGAGGTGGAATTTTTGAATGCACTGATCTTACCCTGCAGGTCTCGGTCAAGACATCTGTTATGGTGTGATGAGGTTTCAGAAGGACAGTAACAGTCTGGTAATTCGGCATATAGATGCATGTTGTGTTTTCCTGGCTGCAATCCCATTGGCTGCCTTCAGGTGGCATGATTGAGTAAACATTAGCCATACTACCTAACCTCTGTGAAAGAAAACCAGAGAAGAAACAAAACAAAACAAACAAACAAACAAAAAAACAACAGGTCAAATGCTAAGACTTTTTGAATATTACTTTATTCCTTGGTTAGTTACTTACCCATTTATAACACTTTATTACATCTCCTTATTTATTACTGGTGTGATTTAATAGCAGATTTAATCAATCCTAAAACACAATTCTCTGATTTAGATAAATTTATAGCATTTTAGGGATTTATAGACAACTATAACTAATTCAAAGACTGACTATGTAAAACTAAAGCATTTGACATTGACTTTGGTGGCATCATTCAAAATGAAACACACCATGGTTCTTTCAGTGGAGATTAAATCTTTTGGTGTTGGAAACAAACACGCCTATCCACCTTTACACACACCAGAGAAAACATGTCACGTCTCAGTTCCAAAGGTACAGACCGTCCACACACTTCACTCAGTGAAGTAATGGCCTTTTTAGCAAGGGAAACAGAGTTACCTAAGACAAGTTGTATAACCCTATGTTTGTCCAGCGAGTGGTGTGAATGAAACCCTGACCAGGAGTAGAATGAGTCTGCATTCATTTACCACCACAGTAACGGTCAACTTTCCAACAGAGCAGCCAAGGGCAACCGCCCAGTACACGCTCCTCAGTGTGTGTGTGTGTGTGTGTGTGTGTGTGTGTGTGTGTGTGTGTGGCTCTCAGCACCAGAGCCTCCACTTCAGACTTTCCTCTACAAAGTGGGAAAAATCATTTATGGAAGCTAACCTCCACCCAGAATGCTAAAGATGGAATGATGAAGAAAAGACTCTTGCTGTCTAAAGTAACCGCTATCCTTTAACATGGTCTCTTAGCAACATCGGTGTGTTGGTCTCCATGGATTACTGAAGTACATACAGTGAGGAACCAGTGTTTCAGAGACGTACAAGCAATCACAAACTGTAAACGTGGCTCAATACACAGTCTTGCTTAAAATGAACTAGTTCTATTTAAATCAACTGATGTGAACAAAATCAGACAATTAATCATGGCAAGGGGCTTTTGAACTAGCATCACCACCAATCAAAATGTGAGAATCTATCAGCAACAATAAATTATTTTTATACATACATGATGAATAAAAAGACATCACTAACATGTAAAACATGTAGGTATATCAATATCCAAGTTTTACAAATGTATTTTTAACACATAACCAAGTAAGCCTAAGGTTTTTCCAGAGGCAGGACTATGTATTTTGTAAAAAAAAAACACAGTAACGTACCTCAAAACTACAAGGAGGAATAGTATTTAGATGCCCTTCACAGTCAGTGTCAAAGACCTGAAACAAGAAGGAAAAAACAAATCACTGCAGTCTCATAAAACTCTTAGTCATATTTTGTCAGACGGAACAGAGCCATGGTTACAAACACTGCAGCAGACAAACTATCATTTTGTTTCTAAATAAAACTTCACCCAAGCACATTTCCTGTAGTGAATCTATTTTGATCTTAAACAAAAGCTTCGAGACTTCACTGGCAGAAAAGAGCATATGCTGGTTTGCATAGCATAAATGGTCATGCTGAATGTTTAATGCAAGACTTTTAATCTCTAATTTATACTTTTGTGGAGGCTTCTTATGACAGATTGCTTTTGATGTTCCTCATCTGTAAGTCTTTTGTATAGCCATGGATGGTCAGATATAGGGATCTTATACATTTTTAGATTTTTCCCCGAGGCCCGCTTATAATGTTACTTTTTTCTCATTTTTTTCAATCCTCTCCTTGGGCCTTAGAAACAGATTAGATTTATTTATTTATTTATTTAATTTTTTCTGATTTGCCTCAAAGTCTTCTATGTAAACAACCTTTTAGCATACGAAATGAGAAACTTTTCTGAGGCCTTTTCACATCAAGCGTAATGCAAATAAACAAAATGACTCACAGACGAATTGTCTATTCACACCAAGAGCAAAATTAATATTTGTCAAGCTGAAGAAACAAAAAAATCTAAGACAGTCAGTAAATAAATATCATAAACTATATCTGTAATTTGTATATCAGTTATATGTATATATATTTTTTATCATCTCAAACTGTATGCATGAACCAGAGTTCACATTGTTCATAATTATTTTAATCTTTAAACAGCTCTACTTTTTATATTTTTATACAAATGGAAAAAGATACAAATGGAAAAATCTTGACGGAGTAAATTAATGTAGTTCAATATGAATAAGAGAACAGATTGAAGAGAATAGATGATAAACTGGTATAAACAGGGCAAAAATCTAAAAAATACCTAGGAAAATGTATTTCCTCACGATACACACTAACATTTTAAATGTAATGTTTTTGAAAGAATGTGCTACAGTACAATATGATTTAAATTTGTACAAGTTTTAATTTTATGTAAAATTATTTATAAATTTTTCTATTTGACAAAGCTGAATTTTCAGCAGCCATTACTCTTCAGTGTCACATGATCCTTCACATGAAGGATTCATTCTAATATGCTGATTTGGTGCTCAAGAAGCATTTAATTATGATCAATGTTGAAAACAGGTATGCTTCTGAATATTACTGTACAAACAGAGATACATTTTTGTCCAGAATTCTTTGATGAATAGCATTTATTTCAGACTTAAATCTCTTGTAACAGGCTTTACTGTCACTTTTGGTCAATTTAATGCATCCTTACTAAATATAAGATTACTAATTTCTTAGGTTAAAAAAATCTTACTGACCACACTTTTAAAGATAGTGTATACATGTAAATATAGAATTATCAAATTATAATTGTCCCCCCCTCCCCATTTCATAACTGTGTAACTGTGTGTGTTAACTGCATAGGAGGGCCTAGTGACTGGGGACCCAATTTTAAAGTCTAAAGAGGATTACTGTCAGAGATGAAGAACTAATGATTTGCTTCTAAGCAAGACCAAACGTAGGCTTAAAGACTGACTGATGGTCTCAAGCTCAGTGAGAGACGAAGAGAGGAAGAGAGACAAAAAAGACACTTTGGCTTGATGGCTACCGCAGTGTCTTTAGCAAAAGGTTAGCCTGTTTAATATTTAGCAACTAGCATAGGGCTCTTATACCAACCATCTGTGTCTCGCTGCGGGGTAGAGTACAGCAAGCTGCAATTTACCACATATGGCTTTTAATAATTCATAATACATTTCTCCCTCTATCTGTCTCCACACCTCTGCCTTCTGTGGTGTGCAATGAAATTGGGGCTCGTTAGCCAAGTCGGCTGGATCTCCCATTACATGACACATGTCAGGGAGGGACAGGGACTTCATGTCAGTGATTGGAGACTTTTTTACCTTTTACTGGATTCACTCAGAGACAGAAATGAACAATTTAACTTTTTATTAAGGGCCAAAATTTGTCCTATGAAATTGATTTTCAGTGACTTTTTATTTGTTAATTTATGTCAAATACTTTAGTATATTATTATTTTTTATTGGTCACTGCAGTGTTTTAAGTCATAACTATTTAGGCCTAGTGTAAAATTTTATGAAAATTATATATATATATATATATATATATATATATATATATATATATATATATATATATATTTTATTATTATGGGGCCATTGGGGCATTTTTTTTTTACTTTCAGAGGCATTTTTTGCACAGACTCACAGTTAATTTCTGCCATGGTTTTTTATGCATAAGAATGTGCATTATTTAAGATGGGAAAACCAGGACTTAAGATCACTTGTTAATCACTTAAGAACAGGCTTATGAATTGGCATGCCGTCTACTATCTACATAGACAGCTGACTTCTAAAACAGAAACTGCATATGAACCTCATTTGGAGACACATTTTTAGTGGTGAAACTGATTTTCCCATATAATTAATGTCCAGAAAAAGCACAAACCAAAAAAGCATGTAAGTCATGCAAATCTTTCAGCACTTTCTTTTGGCACAGTAAATCTAGCAAGCTAAATGTTTAAGATGGTTTCCCAGAAGCTACTGACCTCAGGGAAGGTCACCACTATGTGTAGAAATGTACCAAGTGATTATCGGGAACAAAACTGGTAGTTTGGACAGGAAATTATTTTCATCTGAAAAAGTTTAGTGGGGTAAATAAAATCTGTGCTTACAATTGATCATTTGATTAATCTGATTTCTAGAGGCTGCAACAATATTATCCTTTCAGCTGTTACCCTTATGAATATTTCAGGTAATTAAATAAAGTGAATTAAGGCATTTACAGAGGTGTACAGTATAAGGACATTTAGAGGTGTATTTTTTCCTATCATTTGGAAATCTAATCAATTGCTTTATATGAGAAGGATCTGCGAACCAAAATTAATGCCTTGAAGTGTTTTCTAGGTAGGCAGCTTACAGTTTTTGGGACCCACATTATATTATATACTATGTTTTAAATTATTCATTTGATACAACATACTTGCTGTGCACATACATGTTTTACATTGTATTTATGAAATAACTGCATGCAATTACAGCTGTAATTAATTTCTGTAAATACATCTGTAATTACATTGTTGGCCCTACCCTTTCCTGTTAACCGACACATAAATCTAACCATAACACCAAATATGTCCCTAAACCTAACCATATCCAACCTCAATAGCAGCACTCAACATGAACACAATATGTACACTGCACCTAACTTTTTTTCCCTAACCAAACATAAGGTGGGACCATTTTTGGAATATAGCTACTGATTGCAGGACGACAGGGGGGTCGAAATTAAGAAGCATTTATATTTCTATAAGGAGCCATGCTATACTAGCTATGGTCTAGAAAACTAGTGTCCCTTACCTGAGGAAGACCGCTATAAGAACAGCAACTCAAATCAATGAAATCCTTTAAATAAAAAAGACAAAATGAGGCATCTACAATTTTTATACAGACTAAAGGGTGGTAAAGAAGTGCAACAGACTCACCAAAACAAGCATTAGTGACTAACTTAGCTGCCACTTTTTATTCCAAACAACACAGTACTCTAATTGTAGAGACAGTCCCCCTGCAACAACTTGGTGTTAAATGCCTCGCTCAAGGGCACAGTCATGACAGAAAATCTATAAAATTCTCCGGCTCATGGGTCAACCCTCTCTAGATTTAAACAAACAGCCCAGTGCAGTTCCTTAACTGCTAATTTACCAGTATTATTAGCACAGTGCATTAAGATCTCAACAGGGAGGAAACATCATCAGCTTCATCAGTGTCTCAAGGCTTTACATTTGGTAACCAGATATGAAACTCAACATCTGAAAATAGCTCTCTTATTATCTTGGTGCATTTCTGAGAAAGGAGGAGGAGATGGGAGAACGAACAACATTTTTAATCCTGCCAGCTCTGTAATTACTACCTTTAGAGAGTCTTTATTTATCAAAGTCCTGTTATTTGCACCTGTGGGAGGAATTTCCCACCAGCATGACGCATGAGTTTCAAAACATAAAAGGTAGAAAAATTTATATGCAAATGCACTTTCCAAGCACTTGTGTTACAGCACACAGTCACGACTGTTTAAATCAGACAGAGTGGGTGTAGTACCTGTGAGACAAAAGGCTTTTTTTCATGACCTCGCTTCGTAAGAGTATCCAGGCCCTTGAGGGAGGAAAAGACCCCTTTCTTACTGCGACCTCGGTGGGACAGAGACAGAGAACGCTTTCGCATCGTGGCTTCATCTCTGGAACAGATCTGTACGACAACAAAGAGACCGGCTGTAATGGTAACTAGGTAAGTATTCCATTTTTGGAAATGAAATGTTCCAAATTAAGTGTAATAGCTTCCTCTCATAGTAATTTCAGGCTTCAAAAGTTAAAATGAAATTCATTTTCAGGAAAGAATTATTTTTTTACAATAACGTATATACAGTAAACCTGTCAGAATGATTTAAAAAAGCTGTATAATAGCTGAATTCCCTGTCAACAACTAGATTACCCCACAGCCCTGATCCATCAGTCAGAGAGAGGGAGAGCTGTTGTTGCCATAGAAATTGTGAATTGTGCCAAAAGAGCTCAGCAGCAACCACCCGCTTCTATGAAGCATTGCGCATGACAGTCAAGTTAGTCTCCCACACTCTCAACCAATTATATATGTTAACATTTTGCAATAAAACAACAAATCCATTACATTTTAATCTTATTTTAATATAATGTCTATTATTTAATTGCTTTAAATTATACTGCTGTTTTGATTCCAGTACAGAATTTGCAATACTGCATGGGATGAGTTCACTGCTACGCAGTTCTCGGCTTAGTCTTCAAATTATATACAAATAGTTGTTGTTGTTTTTTTCTTCAAAACAAAGTTTGTTCAGTTTTGATTTAACTTGTTAAATCTTTGAGATCCTAATGAAGAAAACGAATGAGACATATTTCTGGAACCACTGAAAAGTGGGCTGTCACTGTTGTGCTCTACATCAGCTTTTGATCAAGGCTACTAACCAGTGCATGGAAGGAGGAAACGGAGAAGATTCCCAGACGGGCCAGTGCAGCTTTGGTCGGGCGGCTGGCTGTGGCTAGCAGGCTCTTGGGGTTGGGTAACTCACCACCTTGCAAACTGGCCAGGTAGCAGCGCATGCGGAAAAGGTCCATGTTGAAGCGCTCAAGATTCTGTTCCCACTGTTGGATCTGTCCACAAATTAAAAAAAGTGCTACTGAGAAAAGGCATCTCATCTGCTAGGTGACAAACTACTGCTTTGCACAATGATCATTTGCAGTGTTGGGAAGGTAACTCTGGAAATGTAATAGGTTACAGATTATTTAAAATGTAATAAGTAGTGTAACTATTTCAATTACTTTAATACAGTAATGTAACTGATTACATTTGATTACTTTTCTAAATTTAATTTATACATTTCTTCAATTTTTTTCTAAACATTCATTAAACACATTCTAAACTGTTTTTCAAATCATTTTGAAACATTTTAAGCAGGCAGGGTTAACCTGACAGTAGTACTCAACACTGATTGCTGTCAGACTTTCAGAATATTTCCATCACTTGTATTAAGATTATAATAATTGAATTTTAAAGCATAGCCACCACAAAATCAGACTTCAGCACCTCTTTTTAATTTGAGATCGTTCTGAGGTTAAATACAGATTTAATCAACACAAACTCAGCACACCTGAGAAGTTGATAGGTGCGTAAGAAAAAAATCCAACAACAAAGTGGAATCCAATCAATAAAAAATAATGATCCCGCACACTATCCGTCCGTGTTAAATATAGAAATTTATTACAAAAAACAGCAACGTTTCTGTCCACTGACCTTCATCAAGCTTGTGTATGCTGTTACAGACAAGACATTTAAAAACAGTCACAACCAATGAATGTAATCAACACTACATGTGAACCAATCACCAACTCGTAAGACATGATTAGCGAGGACTCAAATATCCAATAAAAACCAACACTTTTTCAATCCCCAAAAAACGTAGGGAGGACACATCATGATTAGAAGAAAGAAAATGTGCAGCGACTGGATAATTGATATCCTTTCTCCTAATGGAGCTCTTATGTTCACTGATCCTCCGTTTCAATTGTCGAGATTTTTCCCACGTAACACAAACCACATGGACAACGAATAAGGTACACAACATGAGTAGAAGCACATGTAATGACAGAGTTAATTTTATATTTTCGACCTGTTCTTGGATGCCAAAAAACGCAGTTTTGAATGTATTATTACACTGTGCACAATTACCACACTGATAATTTCCTTTCTGTACAGGACTCAATAAGGTTTGAGATGTAGGAGAGACCGCACTCTGAAACCAGGCATGTACAAGATCATCTCTAAAGTTTTTAGACCGCTTATTTACAATCATCGGAGGATATCGAAAAAGAGGACTCAACGCTGGGTCCGAGGTTAGTAAATGCCAATGTTTTTTAAAAATGTTTCTGATCTGATTGTTGTTGACGAATATGTAGTAATAAAAGTAAACAAATGTTTTTTTGTCCGTTTTGTCTTCTTATTTAACAACTCTGTACGTGTTTTTTTAAAAGCTATATCAAAAGCATCATTAACCCATTTTATGGGATATCCTCTATCCAAAAATGTATTTTTCATGATCAGCGACTTTTCGATAAAATCAGAATCTGAATAACAAATCCTTCTTAATCTGTAGAACTGACTCTTGGGTAAACCCCTTTTCAAAGAGGATGGATGGAAACTAGTAGCTAGTAAAAGAGTGTTACGATCAGTTTCTTTGGTATACAAAGTGGTTATCAGCTTCCCTTCATGCTTAAGCACCCACATATCCAAAAATGAACTTTTAGGGGGCTCACTTCAAGGGAAAATTCCAATTCCTCTACAAAAGTATTTAAAACGGTCACAAACTCATGAGCCTCCTCTAAGTCTCCTGAAAAAATACAAAAAATATCATCGATATATCTATACCATTTGATTATGCGAGAAGAAAATGGATTGACATCACAGTTATAAACATAGCGGTGCTCGAAATAACCCATGAATAAGTTTACATAATTCAGGGCAAAAATCGAACCCATCGCCGTGCCATTCACTTGAAGATAAAAGTCCTTGTCAAAATTAAAATAATTATATTTTAGAACATAAGAGGCCATTTCGACTTAAAATTCTGAAGGTGGAAAAGAAGTCTCATGAGTCTCACGAGTTGGTGATTGGTTCACATGTAGTGTTTGATTCATTGGTTGTGACTGTTTTTAAATGTCTTTAACAGTAACAGCATACGCAAGCTTGATGAAGGTCAGTGGACCGAAACGTCGCTGATTTTTGTAATAAATTTCTATATTTGGCATGGACAGATAGTGTGTGGGATCTTTTTTGTTGTTAAATACAGATTTAAAATCATAAGAAACTGTTTAGCTATGATACTGGTTTTGAAATCAAATCTTTGCATAGCTATGACAGGAAAGTCAAGTCAAGTCACCTTTATTTATATAGCGCTTTTAACAATACAGATTGTGTCAAAGCAACTTTACAGTATCAAAATAGGAAAATAGTGTCAATAATGTAAAATGACAAGATTAAACACTCAATTTTCAGTTAAAGGCATTTCATTATTGAATTCAATGATGTTATCGTCCAGCTCAGTTCAGTTTAAATGGTATCTGTGCAATCAAGTCGACGATATCGCTGGAAAATAAGTGTCCCCAACTAAGCAAGCCAGAGGCGTCAGCGGCAAGGAACCAAAACTCCATCGGTGACAGAATGGAGAAAAAAACCTTGGGAGAAACCAGCCTCAGTCGGAGGACCAGTTCTGCTCTGACCAGACGATACCAGCAGTTCAATTCCAACTGCAGCAAAGTCAGATTTTGTAAAGGACTCATTTGGTACACTGGCATCTAACAATGCTTTGGGGAAAAAAAAACAGTTATCAAATAAACATGTGTCCTATTTGGTGTCCTAAATTCTGAGTAATATTGATTAACTACATGTACTTACTATATGTTTAGGGTTAGGATTAGGGTCACTTGCATGTAATTATGCATAATTTACTGTTATTATAACAGTAAGTACATGTAACATGTATAACAAGGACACCTTAAAATAAAGAGTTACCTTATTATCTAATTAAATTATGTAATTCCGTTACATGTAACTAATTACTCCCCAACACCGATCATTTGTGATCTATGGTGGCAGAAAAAGCATGAGTAAAGGATCTTTGTGGCAGTAATTGCTCTCAGATGTGAGAGGGCATAAAGGGAGTTTTTCTCCAATCTCCAACTGCCATTATTATATGTAATAATAAAAAAAAAACATAGGGGAAACCACTTAGTAATTTAGTGTTCTGCTCTTTTGACAAAACAGATGAGGAAAGGAAAACGAAAATGCCAGGATTATTAGTCACAGTTCTATGAACGTTATCAGTTTGCCAATGAAACTTTATAACACTAGTCTCATATAGCTAAGCATCTGACTAAACACCATTTGTCTGGTCCACATTGCAGCCTAGAACCACCCACTTAAACAGGAAGAGATTGTCTGACTGACATGTGACAAACTAGAGTGTTTTTGTTTTGTTGTAATGTAATGTACCATTTTAAGTGCTTAATAAAAGCCTGTCTACACTAATGATGGGGTTTGTTTTCTTTTAATGGGGAAAGCTATTATTGTATATTCTTCACTTATTACTTTTGAGAAATAAACAATATAATGATTTAATTTAGCGATAGATAATTGACAAACATGGATTTAAAAAAATACTAACATTGCAAATGCAGACTTTGCTTTTGTGCATTGTTTGTATGGCTTGGTTTGGGCTCCCAGTATCATTCATACCACTGCCAATGAGTTTAGAGACACTGTGTCATAAAAGTTTCTTGGTTTTTGGTTTATTAAATTCTACTAACTCAACCTCACACCATTAAAACAAGTATAATGATGCTGGACAGACACTGCACTGTTAACTCATGGGAATCTTATGCTAGCCTTTCAGAAGTGTAACACCGGATACCAACATACACCCACTACTACAAAAAGAGAGGCATGCTCGTTGTCATTTAGAGCCTATTAGGAACACACTGGCTTGTCTGAGTCTTTGGAGCCTGTCTGAGAAATTTGTTCTAATTGTCTCCCATGAAATTTGATCCAGAATCAACATGTGTTGAAAACAAACAATTAAAAGTTCTCACACAGTCTGATCAGATTGAACTGATTGAGATGTTAGTAAATTTGATATATAAAAGCCTGGCTGAATTATATTATCATTTCTGTGATATATGTGTGTTTATGTCTGGATGGGCAGAATTTTGGATGGGCAGAATTTTTGATGAGCAGTCATACACATTTATCTTCAATTTGTTTCTCTGACCTTTTCCCTGATTCATTTAAAAGACATATGCTTAAAAGCAATTATAATTCAGTTACAGGGAGAAAGGGTGAAGGGGGGTCAATGCAGACTTCAAACCGCCCAGCTGGCACTGATTTGTGGAGACAACACTTCAAAGTTAGCCAGTTTCTCAGACAATCCTAACCTTTTCCCCTTTACCAAATCTCTCATCCAGCGCCTGGCACCCCTCTCACTCCCCCTTTTGACCTCTGCATCAGCTCCAGAGGTTCCCATGAAGCATTAACATGATTATTATCAGGCAGTGAGAAAACTACTAATACCATTGGTCAAATAAAGCTATGTGGGTCATGCAACCTCTAAAGCGGTATGTGGCGGTAAGATTAACATGCCTGCTGTTAACATGACAAAGCCCTCAATGATTTATCCCAATGTTTCAGACAAGAAGAGAGACAGCTTGGTACATTCTCAACCTTGTCAATACATACACATTTCACCACAAAGCCTCAAATGTAATGATGTAGTTTAAGCACTAAACTTCAAATGTTTGCATGTGCAGCTGCACCTTCACTGTTTCTAAGAAATTCAGTCTTCATCTCACACATAAGAAATTTAAAAAAAAAAATTAAATAAAATTGTCAGTCAAATTTAATTTAAAAACGAATTGCTGATTAATTAAAAAATGCATGACTGGTGAAAAAAAAAGGACTTCATACAGTATTTATACGCACTTCCGACAAACTGGATTAAACTGTTGCTTACCTGGTTTTCAATAGCTTTTCTATTTTTGGGGTCACCAACGATGGACATCTGCAGCTCTGCCATTTTCCTCATCTTGCTGTCCATGTCGATCTTCTGGAGAAGACCACGGATCTGTCCACGTAACAACCGCAGTGTGTCCTCTTTCCCGTAGCGTTTTGCAAATAAAGATGCACTAGCTGAATGAATGGCAGTTACCCAGTTCTCTAGGTCAGTCTGGTTGGAAGCCTAGAGTGGAAAATAACATACAAGGAAGGAAATGTAACATTTTATACATAGAAGTTACTGTAAATATGGTCATTGTAAAAAAAATATAAAGCTATTTGATTAGTAACATATAAATCTTGTGCAGAATTTTGTACTTCATTTTAAATAACAACGTTACTTTGTCTTACATTTTTCAAAATTCTGAAAATGTATGTATTTCCATGTTTAGATTGCATTATGAAGCCTAGATTTTCAATGTCTCAAACTTTTGGACACCACTTTCAAATTTCAAGCATTTAAAGTGATAATTCACATAAAAATAAAAATTCTGTCATCATTTACTCACCCTCAAGTGGTTCCAAACCTGCATGACTTTTTTTTTTCCTGCTAATCACAAAAAAATATATTTTGAAGAATGTGGGTAACCAAGCAGTTGCGGCTCCCATAGACTTCTATAGTATGGGGAAAGAAATACTATAGAAGTCAATGGAGCAACCAGCAACTGTTTAGTTACCCACATACTTCAAAATATCTTTTTATTTTCGGCAGAAGAAATTGGAACAACGTGAGAGTGAGTAAATTATGACAGAATTTTCATTTTTGAGTGAACTATCCTTTTATGTTTATGCTTGATATCATAAAGTCGTTAACATCACCTTATTGAAACATTATTGACAAGTAATGTGTGCAATGTCTTTTTTTATTCAATACTAAATTCTGTCACACTGCACTAATCAGCATTTGGAATCAACAGAGATTGTCTGGTTGACTAAGCCAGAAATGTTTGTAATTTTACTGGCTTTAGAACATAAAAATATCAGTGCTTACACTAAGAAAAGGAAAAGAAAAAAAATCCATATCAATCAATCAATCAATCAATCAATCAATCAATCAATCAATCAATCAATCAATCAATCAATCAATCAATCAATCAATCAATCAATCAATCAATCAATCAATCAATCAATCAATCAATCAATCAATCAATCTTCATGTTTTCTGCACCAGTCAGTTTTACAACAGCAAGCAAGTGGCTGGTACATACAGTGGCCTGACACTATACAGGAAAGTTGACTATACTGGAGTTTTATTTCACAGTTAATAGCATCAATCAAACAAAAACACACTTGAGCTGCAAACACACAAAGGCTATGTTGAACAATTTGTTCAACCAATTTAAAGTATAAGTGTTTTATCATATAAATTAAACTACACTGCATATTATATGGTTTAATGTGTTATATGGTTGTATGGGGTGAGTGTGTGAGAAGAAAGGAGACTCTTACATGACAGAAGCTTACACTGTGAATATAAACAAAAGCATGTCATCGACTGACAGTGACCAGCAGACTACCCAATCAGCTCAGCTGATTTCAGTTCAGTTGTGCTCTAGAAATGCTGCTGGTGACAAAGCACAATGGCCATGTGCTGTTTCCGCTCTGTACACATGCAGTTTCTGTGTGGCTCTGCTTATGCTTTCAGTGTGAAGTGGCCATTAGTTTGTAAGCTCAGGTTTTCAACTGACCTGAAAAAGGTAGACATCACCATAGGTGTTACTGAGGCAGAACACGTTCTCTTTCTTGGGGTGCTCAGGAACTGCCTGGACTACACCATCCTCTGCTAACAAGGCATAGCATGGAGACTCTGGATCTGAAGATGCTTTTCCATAGGTCTCATAAAACAGCATTGTGCAGCCTACAAGAAAAAAAAAAAAATTGGGCATCACTGGTCACTTTAAGCAATCACGGTGTGTCCTTACTGCACAAAGGTAAGTAGCACTTTATCACAGCAGTCATTATAGCAATCTTGGCATACTTACCCTTCAGAGTGACCCAGAATTGTTTCCATTTTCGACGGCCCACTAGCTCTAATTTGCGGTCCTTGTGTACAGTAAGCAAGGGCTTGAAGGAGAGCCATCCGGCCCGCCTAACTACACCCTTTTCTTTCTCAAACAGCAAGTCCAGCTGCTCTAGACACCCAAGGATTTCTTGACTACTACTCTCTGTTTCCTCTGAGGAGCTTTCGCACCAATCTTCTCGCCCACCTTCTGCTGGAGGCCGACCGGTCTTAAGCTCCCTCATGAAGTTCTTGTAGATGTTCTGCCGCAAAACATCGGTACCCAAATGAAGGGCACCGGCAGAGCCGCTGGGGGTATTCAGTGACAGAGAGTGAGAGCGGGTCTGAGGCATGCCGTTTGGAACGGTCAGAAAGCTGGAGACCTGAGACGGAGAACTGGTATCGGCAGTGAGACCATCCACACCACTATCGAAGCAATCGACTGGCTCATTATATCTCGGCTCCTACAACAACAGCAAAGGAGAAATACTGTAGGTTATATATGTATATATATATACACACATATATATATATATATATATATATATATATATATATATATATATATATATATATATATATACATACACACACACAAATATATTTATGTTTACTTGTGACCATCAAAATAAAAATTTTTAAAACCACTATAATAAACTCATCCATTTTTGCAATCTGGGTCATTTCATTCAAACTAATATATATATAAGTTTTGTTGCTATTCGTTTCTTGGTGTTCCAAGTGGTTTTTAGCACTATTCCTTTACCTCCTTCAACACAAGTCTATGTGATTTTTTTAAAACATTTTTTTCGACATTTTTTCCATTGAAAATATAAATGAATTGAGACTTTTAAATATTACTCACACCATTTGTGCTACTGGTTATTGAGTTTTATATCTCAGGTCAATAGCACAAATGTTATACAATAAATGTGACCCTGGACAACAAAACCAGTCATAAGGGTACATTTTTTGATTTATACACAATCTGAAAACTGAATAAATAAGCTTTCCATTGATGTATGGTTTGTTAGGAGAGACAACTATTTGAAAATCTGGAATCTGAGGGTGCAAAAAAATCGTAATATTGAGAAAATCGCATTTAACGTAAGCGCAAGTTTAATCACAATAATGCTAAAATTTCACAATAAAACCAAATTTATGGAAAATGAAAGCCATGGGCACACCTCTTTACCCCATTCACCATGGAATGCACGGTATGTTCATTAAAGGAGTGTCATTAGAAAAATTCTGCTCGTAGACAGGAGTGCACTTCAAAAGAAATCTGAGTAGGAGGATCCTTCTCGAGCATCTTTCTTCAAAGTCTACACACTTCAGCAGCTGACACTAATTACATAAGGGTTCAGATGTGCCAACAACACTCTGTGTAAAACTACAGCTGATGTCTGGCATTCAGTGGAGATTTGAATGTAGACTTCAATGTATCTTAACAATAACTGCAAACGTTGAATTAACAAAGTTACATGGCCACATGATTATGCAAATCCATTTTGAAGCCATCCAGTGATTACCAGGGTTCTAGCAGTTGGTCAGTGTCTATCTCAATTCTACCAAAAGGTCTTTGTAGCAGTCAAATTGTAAAAAATGACTGAAAATATTTCTTGGACTGGTTCATAATAAACCTGACAGCACACAATCTCATAAAATGTGATCTGATTTTCACTGAAGTCATAATAAATATGGTATAAACAGCACACACTGTCAAGAGCCAAATCTTTATTCAGCAAACATTCCAGGTCATTAATGGGAAAGTGTGTGGCAAAATAAAAATCTTTCATTCCCTATAATATATTTGCATCAGTTTAATACTGTATATGGAACATCTTGTTTCAGCTCATGTCAACAGTCATTAGTATAAAAGGGTAGAATTTCCAGGAATTTTGTTCCAGAACTTTCTTTTCATATAAATTTTAAGGAAAGCCATTTCTCTAGCCTTCATATAATGAATAGAATTCATAGTATGATCATCATACTGGGGAGAAAATCCATGAAGCAGTTTTTAATGAGGTATTAGCAGGGTCTTTAGGAGTCCTTTTCTAATCTGTTTCACCAATACCACTCAGACTTAACACTTCCACTTCCTCTAAAGTCATGAAGTAAAGATGTTAAGAAAATGTAGCCTAACTAAAACAAGGCAAATCAAGAGGAACACCTGACAGCAAACCTCACGCAGAGAGTAAAATGTAATGCATTCTTTATTAAAGACTTTATTATTATGCCCTAAATGAAAATCTGATCACTGGGTTCATTCAAACATTCACAGTTAAAAGGAGTATTCTGGATCTCCACAGTCTACAATGAAAAACTGCATTCAAATTTATTAGCATTATTAGCATGTTAGCATGAAATTCATCAGCGAAAGCAACTAAACCATGTCTACATAAATGTCTACAGATGTAAAACAATACAAGGTAACTGAAATGACTTTAAAAGCACATTTCATGATTGCATCCTCTGTTTTACAAAAAAAATAACTACTAAAAATGTCTTTAGTTTAAAAATAAGTCAATGCTTTCTTCTGATGTGAGCAGAAGAACACACAGATGCTTTAAATTACTCAATAAAGAAGAACTAGCCTAGACTGTATCATATTGTATTATAAGTCTAAGGTGAGTAATAGCAGAGCAATGCTTGTGTGCAAAACCTTCCACAGACACAGACTCCACAGAAAACATCAAAGTGTATTCCACACTTTCCCATTAAATGCAGCATAAAGCCAAACAACAGGAATGTCTCACTGATGGTTAAACATTTTCACACACATGAAATCACAAAATACTTCAAAAGACACATTCACAATTATCTACTAAAACTTAGATGTAAACAGAGAGAAGAAATAAATGATGTATACCAACTCATCATTGGTTTTTCTCCGATGCAGTCTTTAATGAATCAACTCCTCGTTTTCTTCAACACCACAGAATTTATCCCATGCTTTCATTTGGTACCTACCAAATGCCAGACACTGCCTTTGTGAGGAACACATCGTCCTGTCTTCTTCAGAGCCCTAAACCTAAACATTTTATTTTTTTGCCATTTTTCAGCTCCAATGTATCCTAATATTAATTTGTTAGAGCCCCATGTGTTCCTTGTCTCATTGAACTGGCATGGTGTAGATTTCAATATTGTGCCCTACATGTGTTCCTGGCAAAACAATAATGCCCACAGTGGCACCTGGCACAAGTAACAACAGTCAATAACCCAACGGACTGATGCTTGCAATCACCAGTCATGCTTGCACTGAAATAAGGCATGTGGCTAAAAATGACACAAAAAAACACTAGAATTTGTGGGAAAAGAAGGGAAAAAAAGGAAATGTGAGAGGTGGTATAGGAAAATATAGTTTCCAGTAATAATAGCTTTTCAAATGTTATTTTTTTAATGCTTTTGGAAATGAATCTTTACCATCCTTAATTAGGCTTATTATTTAGCATTTTAGGACCATTTTGAGCATGAAGTATGTGCCTTCTGCAAATGTTTTTATTATTATTATTATTCATACATATTGTGGTGTACTTTCACCCATGCGCTATAGTTAAGATGTGATTGTGTCTTAAACAATCCTGCATGCTGTTACTTTGCACATACAAACAGTATTACTTGAACATGAACATGTGACTACCTTGAATGACAGTGTCTCTTTTGATAATTGATAATAATACGTGTTAATTTGTATCTTGTCCTTAAGCGTTTTCCTTTTTGTTGTTGTTGGCTAGGCGAAAATCAGATTGCTTGTATGACACTCTCCTCAACAAGCAACACAATTTCAGGAATCATTCACATCCACAGCACAAATACCAAAATCGGCCATTGTGAGTTCACAGGACCGCAAGTGCACATAAAGTGTGCCATTTGGGACAAAGCTTACAATTTCACTTTCATAACCCGCCCAGTAAGGATGAGCAGTGAGGTTACAGGGAGAAAAAGACGCCGTTAGTTAATCATAACAATGCCCGTTTACTGAGTGTTAACACTGAGAGTGAGCAATAGTAATGGCAATACTTGCCTCAACAAGCACCATTAACAATATAAGACTGATTTTAAAAAGGAGCTGTAGACAGGGGTTGACATTGGGTTCAAATCCAATTACATCATCCAACTCTCTAAATAAAATAAAATGGAATGAAACTGAAATGAAAACAACCAACCAAAAAATTGTCCTTACCTGAAACTTCCTTTTTTTCCTGGTCAAACTTCCAGTCCAGTCACTAATACGTCTAAATCTGTTCCTGATGGACACTTTCTTTCCATTATTGTCTAGAAAAGGCTTTGGTTTCCGGCTGGGTAAGG
Organism: Acrossocheilus fasciatus; assembly: GCA_036784905.1. Lineage (NCBI taxonomy): Eukaryota > Metazoa > Chordata > Actinopteri > Cypriniformes > Cyprinidae > Acrossocheilus > Acrossocheilus fasciatus. Next base: position 27,187,892 of record CM071954.1, on the reverse strand, counting down.
TGAAGGAAGAATATTGCTTTTCATCTGGGCCCCCCTCTGACCCGAGTTCCTCCATCACAGACACAAAGGAGGACCTGTGCTTTAAATGGCTGTCATTTGAAAACTGCAAATCCTTAACCGTGGGGAAGGTGGCAGCAATTCTGGGATCCCTGTAGAGGTCAGCTGTAGTAATGGCAGGCAACTGCTCAGCAAGAAAACCCACTTTTGTTGAAATACTTTGTCTTTGGCTGTTAGGGGATCCATTGTCTGAATCGTTAACTTCGACACTGGTCCCCCAGGGCAAGTCGTACAAGGAGCCATCTGAGCTCAGAGAGCTACCTTTACTGCTCTTGAAGCTGGCAACTGCCTGTGGAGCTCCAAAATGGGCTTCTAATGATGGTGTTACACCAGATAAGCAAGAATTGGACTCTAAGGTGGGGGAAAACTTGAGGAGCTGAACTGGTCCAGTGCAATCATCCAAAATAAGGGCACGGTTGGAACTGTTGTTGAATTCTACTCGTACACTACCATCTTTCTTTATAACAACCCTGGGGCTGCTCTGATCCTCAATTTCCGCAAGCTTGGGACTTTTCTCTAGTGTCTTCATTGTGTTAAAAGCATAATTAGGGTTCCTTTTCTCCTTGTAACTGCCATACAAGCAGCCATTTTCAGAAGGCAACGTCAAGCAGCCACCAGGCAACAAGTCCTCAGAAACCCCATTCCACTGACTATTGGCACCACTCTTTAGTTTATGGGTGATGTAGTCATATTGGCGGGACATAAAGGTGCGGTTACTCTTTGATGGGGAGGAGCTATGACCTATGTTTCTGGGCTTCAATCCAGAGTATCCTGAACCAGCATTCCAAAAGCCTAGAGGTGATAAAATGTCTTCTTTGGCAGAGTGACCCTTGAAAGAATAGGGTTTCTGTCTACCAGGAATGATAAAACTATTGCTTCTAGAACCCTGGATGCTATACTGGCTCTCAGAGTTTCCCATCCCGGATCTAGAAGAGCAAGAAAATGACTCTGTCAGTGTCATGCAATGCTTACCTTATGGAGACGATTTATCATCGATCTCAAAGTAAAAGCTACAGTATGATAATTCTTTTAAATCAGGGGTCTCCAACCATGCTCCTTGAGGGCTACAGTCCCACAGAGTTCAGCTCCAAACCCAATCAAACACACTTGAAGCAGCTAATCAAGGTGTTTTGGGTTACTTGATAATTACAGGCAGGTGTGTTGGAGCAGGGTTGGAACTGAAGCAAATCCACTATAAGGCAAGCCTGCAACCTTTAGCCAAAAAAGCGTAATGGCTAATGCTAACGCTTCTGCTTTGGCAGTACGTGGGAAAGGAGAACAGAGTCCGTTTTTTGAATGGATGTCAATGGAGGAAAGGCTTCACTATATTTAATAAGTGGCTTTTTAGAGGAAACATTTTCCGGATTGATTATCCCTTAACTAAACAATACTTTGGATTGAAATATTCTTTTTACATCAATAAAAATGCCGTTTTATAAGAGAAGTCACCGACTTTTGCGACAGGTGGGATTCAGCTTACAGCATTTATCATTCATTCCTAGTGTCGCACAACTCTGATTGAAATTCAGTGACGTCAAGGCTGTAATGTGATTGGTTATTAAGGCACACATGATCCAAGTTTACAGTTATGCTTTCTCCAATAGTACGTAACACAGACTCTCTCATCTCCCATCTCCCAATCTCTGACTGAAGTCTGCAGGAAGGTAGCCCTCAAGGAACAGATTTGGAGACCCCTGTTTTAAATACATTTCTTACGGACTATGAATACTGTGTATTTTGATTCTGATTTAGTTATGAGTTTAGTTGAGAGTCTGCAACAAGTGACTGAGATTGTCAAGTAAAATACATTGTAAAGCAATCCATGGGGCACATGGCAGCGATATACAGTAGTGTACAGACTTACCAAGGTGGTTAGGCCTGTTATGGCCTTGCTGTCTGCATAAACACCATTCTGTCCTTCTGTTTCAGTTCAACTGTTTTATGGTTATCTGTGGGACAAAAAAAAAAAAAAACATACTGGTCTTAGAAAGACATGAATCACATGCATTAGTTTTAAAAGACTGTTCACAATACAGCAAAAATATAAAATAAACTGATTCCAAAACCTTAGGAAATGCAGTTAACTCTGTAATGTCAAGATTTTAAAGGGGCATGAACTGAGAGACCAAAATTCCCTTGATCTTTTGACATATAAGCGCGTGTTCGCATTTGGCATCTTTTTTTGACAAGAAAAAGTTGACAAGAGCGCTTTTTTAGTAAAATAAAAAACTGACAGCATTTTGGTTACAAATAGAAGTCTAGGGCGTATTTTGTTGCTATAACAACAGCTGCAACAGTATCTTGTGTGCTGCAGAAATGTTGAGAAAGAGTAAAAGCGTTGTCTTTTGAAGTTAACGGGGAGGGTAATGTCGGTTCACAATGATGTTTGTAGGAAGGAAACAGTGTGGTGCTTACAACAATTTAGTCCAGGAGCTCCGGTTGGATGATGCATGGTTTGCGGCATTGCGACTAGATAGAGTTTTGTGCTAATATCATACAACTCCTTGTGCTCCAAAACTAGTACGATCTATGTAGATCGTACTAGTTTCGGAGCACAAGGAGTTGTATAATATTAGCTATCTTCTTCTTTTTTCTTGTTGTTTTTGTTGTTATGGAAACGACTCGCCACTCGCTTGTCATTGGGTCAGCTGTCAAAATGGCGCTTAACGTAAGCTGTAAGCTACACTTTTTTTTCAATTTGAAAAGACGCTCTGAGCTGCAGAAAAAGACACCGGCAGTGGCGTTTTAAAAAGCACTCAGGACCTTTTTGAAAACACGGTTTACTCTATAGGATTATAATGTAAAACAGATGCTGGCAGCTTCAAAAAGACACCAAGTGTGAACATAGCCTAAGCAGTCATTGTACTATAAAAACATCCTGTAAGTTTCAGAACACAAACTTTGTCATTAGTAGGGTTGGGTATCGTTTGGGTTTTTTTCGATACCGGTGCCAAATCGATACTTTTAAAATGGTACCGGTGCCTAAACGGTGCCTGAACCGATACTTAAAAATAATAAAAAATAAATAAAAATTACCAATTAATAAATGGATTGGCCATTAGCACTAAACACATGATGTCTTTTTTATTCATACTGGATGCCAGAGAGCGCTCTCGCACAAAAAAAATCCACATATCCAGTCACAGTAGCAGCGAAACTCATGAAGCTCCAGGAAATCCTCAATATGGACAAATGCATTGCTATGGATGTAACTGACTACGACAATGTATAGTTTATCTGTGCTATTCAAGCCATCTCTGGGATTTTCATAATAATTAAGTATATTTATAATCCATTCCCAATCGATGTATTAGTAGCCTATGAAACATATTTTCTGCCTCATTCAGTGAAAAGAAGCTACATCAGATCTCAAAAAGAAGCATTTAACTGGTGTTTTGGACTAAAAAGGTTATAATGTTCTCTTTTGTTGGACAACAGGTTTAAAAATGTGAATACAAGAGAATTTCAGCTTTAGGCATTTTAATTTAAGAATGTTTAGCTTAGCTAGTTAATGGAGGGCTACCTGCTGCCATCAGAGCAAGTGTAATTTCTGCATTCACGCATTCCTTGGATGCTCTCATTTCCCGAGTTGTGCTTTTAAGTTGGAATGTGAAAACAGCACGCTCGCGTTACAACAAAGATTTGTTGGACTTGTATTATTAGAGCTTTCCGACTTGAGTTCACGTGCATTTTCTCAGTCGGGAAATAATTTTTCATGTGAGGTGCCGGTGATGATGCTTCTTACGTTCGTTTTGGAGAAACAAAGGACAAATATTTCAATCGATCGCTCAGGCATGGCACCGAAATAAGGCACCAAAATCTGCGTTCTGATTCGGTTCCAGTACATACCGGTTACATAGGTACCCAACCCTAGTCATTAGCCTAAAAACAGCTTATATTGAAGGTAGTCTGCCAAAAAGACAGCTTGTGGAATGTTCTACTCTATGATGTAATAGTGTGGATAAACGCCACCTTCACAGAAGAAGATTGATATCACTGTTTGTTTAGCCCCTCCCACTGATTCAATGTGCGCATGTAGTCTTTACCAGAGAGGCGAACACACAGGTCTACGCAGAAACCAAATGATAAAGATGGCTCTAAAGACAACAAGACGCTGTGCTGTGCCAAGTTGTGGAAAAACAGCCTTCCTCCTGACATTAAGAAAGAGTGAATTGACTTTATTTTTAATAAGTCCAGACCGGGTCAGCAAGAACTCGATTCTTTGTGCTATTCATTTTACCGCAGATTCGTTTACAAACAAGGTACAATTCAATGTGGAGTTTTCAAAAAATTGAAACTAAAAGACGCTGATGTGCCGACTAAAGTGGATCCGGCAGTCATGTTGCAACACACAAGTGTGAGTAATGTAATTGCTTTGTCTGTTAAACAGATCGTTTGATATGTACTGCGTTCTGATGAGGAGGGTCAAAATCAGGGCAGAAAATAGTCTATCACTTCTAAATTATGATGTTTTTTGAGGTAAAAATATCATTATAAATGAACCACAGAGAACAGTACAAAATAAAAATAAAAAACAGAGGCAGTTTATGACCCCTTTAAAGAATAACCTCAGAAAACCTTTGATTTTAAGATTCAGTGGCTTCTGAAAGAGCCATTAGTATATCTCCATATCCTCTCACCTTTCACTTTTTCTCCTGAGCTGAGTTTTTACATCTCGCTCTGTCGGTTGGGAGCGTTTTCACTTCATTCTCTATTTATTTTTTTTGACATACAAATTCCAAAAAGATTTTTGGTCTGCACTGCTAAAAAAGCTTTGAGCTGGATACTAAATAAAGCTGTGGTCAGAATTTTCTTCCAGTACTATCCACAGGACAATACTAACCATATGACACATCCTTACAGTTCTCTCCCAGTCTGTAACCACCCAAAAATGAAAATTCAGCTATTTAATCACTTTAATGCCATCCTAAGCCTATATGAATTTAATTTGGTGGAACAAAAAAAACAGATATGTTAAAGAATGTTGGTAACAAAAACAGTTTTAGTGACAAAATTAAACAAATATTCATCAAACAATCAAAAAAAAAAAAAAAACTCAAAATAACTTTTTTTTTTATATTCAACAGAACATCATACAGAACAACATTATCGTTGTGTAAACTATCTCTTTAAGAAAACAGTGTTCTACACATCACATTTCCAAGAACACCTTTAAAACAAGCCAAGAGATGCCGTAACATAGTTAAGAGAGGTTAAATCCTCATCAGCTTTAGCAGGAGAAGAGATCAAGTGATTTCATCAGGTGATTTCCAGAGAATTACAGAGAGCTGAGGGTAACATAATGCCCTTTGAAAGCTTATTTCGAAAGTAACATGTACACTACCATTCAAAATTTTAAGGTCAGTTAGATTTTTTTGATGACACTTTATTTTAATGTGTCCTTGTTACACGTCACATGTACTTACTATCATAATAACAATAAATTATGCATAATTACAGGCAAGTAACCATATGCCAAACCCTAATCCTAACCCTAACAATATAGAAAGTACATGTAGTTTATTAATATTACTCACTCAATACTTAAATTTATAATTACACTGTAACACCTTAAAATAAAATGTAACAATTTTTTGTTAGATTTTTTGCTTTGAAAGAAATTAATACTTGTATTGTCTGTTTCTCCAGTTTAAGCTTTTTTTTTTGGCACTTTACTATAATATTCCCCAGTCACCCATGAATTCATATAACTTGATACAATAATGCCGTGGTAGTAGAATTATACACACAAATCTTTGTTGTCCTTTCTGAAGTTTATTTATTTAATTTTTCTTTTGAAGGAAAAATCAGCAAATCACATTTTATATTTCATTTCACTGTTTAAAGTTTGCCAAAGGCCATGTGGATAATGCAGAGGACTGTAGGAAAAATGTTCTATGGTTTCATGAGTCCACAAAACTTCTTGGTTTTAAGTGAGAAGCGTTACATTTGGATAAAACAACATACTGTGTACAATAATAGGAATATAATCCTAACTGTATAGCACAGTGTTGGCAAATAAAGGTGACAAGCCTGGTGACCAGCACTTTTCTACAAAAAATCCAAGCTGAAACTGCAAGGCTCAAACTTGCACCCTTGCATTATTAATGCTGAGACTTCCTGGAAGAAACGTATAGGTCCAGATTGAAAGCTGGAATTAAGTGGACATCTGTCTTTGCCTAAATCTCCCCTCTTTGACCTCCCAATTCACTGCTTAACATCAATGCCAATTAGAGTGTTTGGTACGAAACCGCTCAGGAAGGAAAATGCTTATTGCATTTACACACAGAGTGAAATAAAAGGTTTGAGGTTGATGAACAAGCCTGCATCAGTAAAGCAACTGTGAATTAAATATTATAATTTTCCTTTTAAACAATTTAAGTTTACAATTGGGTGGTTACACCTGACAAAAAGAAAAAACAACAAGCAGAAAGAGTAAGCAGACACATAAATTACAGTATTTCAGTGCTACTAAATGTTTACAAAGACTGTAAAAAAGTTAACAAGATGTTTACAGAACTTTACATAGCAAAAGGTTCATGCGATAAACCACACAACCTTGAAAACACAGCTGATGGAACAATCTCCAATGCCAAGTTGGCACCAAAAGCATGGCCATGCAAAAGACACATCATTTAATTGCAGAACATAACAGAAGCCTATGGAGCCTCCAACACTGTCACTACCCAGTCATATCATTCTCTGTCACAGTTAGTGTCCTGCTGTTACACAAGAGAATTCTTTATTATTAGACATGCAGCCCTCAGTTCACTTTCTCCCTCGTCATATTACCATCCCCATGACTTGACAGCAGCAGCTGAGAACAGTGTTTAGATACAGGCATAGCATTTCACTTTTGTCCTTAGGGGGGCAAAACGAGGGCCCTATTGGAAGCAGCATATAGAGGGTTCAGGTTATGTTGTTATTTGCAGCATTATATATAAAGCCAGGCTTCACTACCTCTCATAATAGCATTGGATGATATTGGAAGATAACGCCAAATATCTGCACTTAGGATTGTTTAAAAATAGCTGATAATCAGTGAAATCTCACTTTAGCGCAATTGAAAAAAAAAAAAAAATAGCATTGTTAATGCATGCTCTATTTGACCCTATGAATCACCTTTAGCTCAAGCCAGGGTTGCCAGGTCCACGGCCTTTCCCTTCACCAAACATTATTTTTAGCGCCTCTCATTCAATACACTTCAGAGAACACAGTTTTTAGAAGTAAGAAAGCATTATTTTTTTATATCAGTATTGGTGGTAGTCCAGCAATTCATCTGGTACAGACAGGAATGCTCAGAGACAAACAATATTAACTTTTCCTTCGTTCAGTTGTAGTACAAATTCTACAAGTACCCCTCCTCACTGTGATTGGACAGCTGAATAAAAAGTGTCAGTGATAAGTGTTGTTTTACCCAAACATTTTTCAACTCTCAGTGCTGAGAAAGAACAGACAGTTCACACCTTGTCACGCTTTTGCTGTTTTTAAAATATTCAAAGCCTCCCGTTGAAAACAATTGAAAAAATATGCTAGCCTTAAGAAAAAAAAAACATATTGGCGGACACACAGTATTATACAAGTTATAGCTGCGAATGAACATCAGAATGTATGCTAAAAGATACAGTTTAATGTATCATCCCTCATATAATCGTGATGTTTGAATGAATCTGACATAAAGACGAGTTTATGGAAACTACCCTATGTGCAATTGAGTTGTTTACAAACTTTTTTTTTTTAGTCTGGGAATCTGGGATTATTATTTGGTATCTGTTGTAAATAAATGGCCATCGATATCAGCAGAAAATTTTAGTGTGGGTGCAGTCCTAGTAATAAACAGCTTAAAGGGTTACTCCACCCCAAAATGAAAATTTTGTCATTAATCACTTACCCCCATGTCGTTCCAAACCCATAAAAGCTTTGTTCATCTGTGGAACACAAATTAAGAAATTTTTGATGCTTTCTGACAGCTCTCTGACCCTCCCACAGACAGCAAAGAAAACAAAAATAACGACTTTATTCAACAGTTCGTCTCCTCTACGTCAGCGTAGCGCCATTTTGGAGAGTATCCACAGAACGCAAACTGCGTACGCTGTTCTGTGTCAGCCGCACTACACGGATACATTTTCTATGTCGCTTACACTTTGATTTGAATGAAAACAGCGTATCCGTGTTGAACCCTTGATGTCACATAGATTATTTTACCGATCTCCTTGCTACATTTCTGGACGTTGATCGTGTTAATTACATTGCTGTCTATGAGAGGGCCAGAGAGCTGTCAGAAAGCATCAAAAATATCTTCATTTGTGTTCTGAAGACGAACGAAGCTTTTACGTGTTTGGAACGACATGGGGGTAAGTGATTAATGACAAAATATTAATTTTGGGGTGGAGTAACACTTTACGGATAAACCAGTCGACACAGTCAGATATTTGCCCATTACCCCGATTTCACCTGTCATATAAACACATCAACTTGCATTTAATAATGTGCGCATGTGTAATACATGAAAGGAAAGCGTCTTTATGACAGATGTAAGCACATCCAGCCACTGTGAGTGTTTTGCTCTAGTGGAGGAGGAAATATATTGCAAACTCAGACTCTTCCTTGACCCAAGAAACTATAAAAAATATAAACATGTGTTTGTCGTCATTTCCTTCAAACATCTTGTAATACTCTGGGGTCTTTAATGCCTTGTTTAACATCACAACTCCACAAATTGAATACTCTGAGTAGAACACATATGTGACCCTGGGCCACAAAACCAGTCTTAAGTCGCTGGGGTATATTTGTAGCAATAGCCAAAAATACATTGTATGGGTCAAAATTATCGATTTTTCTTTTATGCCAAACATCATTAGGATATTAAATAAAGATCATGTTCCATGAATATATTTAGTAAATTTCTTACCATAAATGTATCAAAACGTAATTTTTTATTAGTAATATAGCTAAGAACTTCATTTGGACAACTTTAAAGGCAATTTTCTCAATATTTGGATTTTTTGAACCCTCAGATTCCAGATTTACAAATACTTGTATGAAATGTATAATTGATGGTGTATAGAAATGTATAAATCTCAATTTCGAAAAATTGACACTTAAGACTGGTTTTGTCGTCCAGGGTCACATATGTATGTATAATACATTTAACGTAACCACAGGGAAATAACCTGATTTTTTTAATAAAGTCTTTTAAACGGTTTATTTACATTGCTGGGTTATCAATTTGCATGTAAACTGGTACAACGGGTTATTTCAATAATCAGATTTTTGGTAGTTATCAGCATAATAGTATGCATATATCCATGCTCAATGGAAGACTAAATGAAGGACAAATATTAAAAAGGGATTAAATTACGACTTTACCTCCACTGAAAAATACATGAAGTGAAACATGAGGAGTCATAAATACCATGTCTATAGATCCAAAAGAACAAATCCAAAATCCCAAAAAATCCATCTTATTATGCACCACAAAAGTGAACTTTTTTATGTGAATGTCCAAGACTTCCGTTTCATTAGCTGCTATAGGTTAATAACTAGAAGAATGAAGTTGCACCACAAACCAATGCATTTATGATTACAATAATACATTAAAATTATATGATAACAAATATCAGTTTGCAATATCACGCAGCATAATGGACGGTTTTTGTACAACTAAAATAACCTGAAGCAAATGGCACCAGAAGCCTCACACATTCAAAACGTCCAAAAAACAAAAACAAAAAAAAAAACCTAAGAAATAATGTGGACAGCAGGTATAGTACTCTTTATGATTTATTTTACATTATGGCCTAATTAGTGAGTGCTCAGACTAATCTCAGTTCTTCTAATCTCAGTACAGATTGATTGTCCAAGCAAAGTCTCAATGAGCATATGTCTCTGCACTCAAGACACCCGTCAAATGTCAACTGATGGAATATTTCAACATCATAATACAATATTGACACTCTGTGATCATCACCAAAAGCAAATTTTTCCATCTCATGAATCTAACTGACATACTGACAATTCAATCTGAACACACTGTCCAGAGTTCAATCAATCACAGACCTGCCCTGTGTAGAAGTCTTTAGTTTAAAATGAGCTGTAGGCAAAGGAAGTTTCAATGAAAAATAAATGATTCAGACAGTAATAAGGTAAAGTTACCCAACAACAGCAGTAAGGCACTAAGCCAACACCTGCAGACGTTTTTTTCTTTTCTTTAATCCAGTTAGATGCAACAAAGGCAAGGATGAAAAAGACAGACAAAAACACCTTTCCCTTACCTTTGTGGAAAAGCTTTAATCTATAATGCTTTGAAAAGCAAGACGAATCCAGTTTCTCTGATCTCAACCTCAGCTCCCATAGAAAGACACATACTTAAACAAGACAAAATGACTCACACAAAACCACACGCGCACACGTGGAAACTCCCTCCCAGACTGTGAGTGTGAGACTCCTGCTCTGGACAGCACTGCTCCGGCATGAGGGGAAAATCTGATGTCTCCTGCTGCAATCAAGTCAGTGTTTCTTGTTTTTAGGTAGCATAAACTCTTTAAGAAGTCCACCTGAAGTTAAATCTCACACATTCTTTAGGCAAAGCTGAGGAGAGAAGCTGAACCTCCTGCAGTTTTCATTGGGGGTTAAGCGCTAACCGAATATTACCATGTCCACAGTGCTATCTGACCCTGAATAGCACCATCACCCCCACACTGAGGGGCAGTCTCCAGCCTGCCTGAAAGACGAGGACAGGAGGAAGGGCAGATGGAAAAAAAGGGGGGAAGGACTGGTAAAGGAGGAGGGGTTATTGCGGGATTCGTTTTCAACTCCATGGGGAACCAAATCCCAAAATCTGATTACAGTGAGGTTAGATGTCAGTATACATAATTTTTTGGGGGGATATAAACTCAATTCTAACCTACTCTTCATTCTTTCTCATCTGAGGTCAAACAAAATATTCATTCAAACTGTCTCAATCAGACAACCACAATGTCATGCAGCCAAAAATAGGATCACCAACAAGACAAGTTTGTTGCAAAATATCACTTATTGGTGATACAACTTAATGAATGAATGACTAAATGAATGAATGAATGAATGAATGAATGAATGAATGAATGTATCCCAAGCAAGTATATATAAATGTAAGAAATGCTTTGTTCATGAGCAGTGCTATAACTGATCCAAAAAAAAAAAAAAAAAGTTTTCAATTCTATATTCATCTTTGTTTCTCTGACTTATGAAAGTTTTCTTTGTGGAATCACTCTCTTTTAGGTCAGGCCATACTTGATATTGAAGGAGGGATAACTGGAGAATTCCAGTGAGTTTTTAATGGGATCAGTGATACAAAGAATGATGCTGCAGAAACTTGTTAAAGGGATAGTTCACCCAAAAATGAAAATTCTGTCATTAATTACCCACCCTCATGACGTATAAACTTGTAAGACCTTGTGATACTCTACAAAATGGCGCTATAGGGTGATGCAGAGGAGACGAATTGTTGAATAGAGTCATCATTTTTGTTTTCTTTGTGCACAAATAGTATTCTCGTAGTTTCGTAAAATTACGGTTGAACCACTGATGTCACATGGATTATTTTAACAATCTCCTTGCTTTGTTTCTGAGCCTTGATCGTGCAAGGATCCTTGCTGTCTATGGGAGGGTCAGAGAGCTCTCGGAATGCATCAGAAATATCTTAATTTGTGTTCTGAAGATGAACGAACGTCTTACATGGTTGGAACGACATGAGGGTGAGTAATTAATGACAGAATTTTCATTTTTGGGTGAACTATCCCTTTAATTTGAAAAATGATTTTCACACCTGGTTACGAAACAGTGTAATATTTTATTATGAATGTCCACCAAGTTCAGTGTGCAAACCAACAAAAACAGCAGTTCAAGCTTCTTTAGAGTTTTATTTTGATTCAAAATTAAATGAAAAAAAAAATCTTTGTGGACACTGCAGTGTGATGTTAGTAATGGCAGGCTCAGTAAGACTTTATTTAAAAACATACAAAAGACAGAAATTACTTTGCTCATGTTTATTGCATATAAGATACATTTCTGTACAGTCTCCACAATTTACCATTTTCAATTCAGATAAGCATCCAATGGATGATCCAAATTAGTTGATCATGTTTTAAATGTCTTCATACAGTGACTGGTGATTAGTTCAACATGGAAAGAGAACAATGAGTAAAGAGGATCCGGTGACAAAAAGAGTTGCTATTGTGAATGTTTAAAGGAGCTGGTGCCTTTGAAATGAGAATGTCTTTGTAGGGATTAGGGACACAAGGTCATATATATTCTAAAGGCATGATCCTGCTAATTACACTCAGAACAACACACTTTGGCCTTTACTGGGCTGTGCACAAAACTAATTAACAGCATCTGTTGGTACAATCAAAAGTGCACTAGCTAACATTAAAGACAGCAAGAACTCACAAGAACTCTTCTGTAGCACTGTGTGAGACGAGTTTCACTTCTATGGGTTTTATTTAGCTTTAGTTTGGCAAACACAAGCTTCATAGATCAATTGATTTTATTAGCTTCAGCATATGGAACCTTAATTGAACAAATCGAGATTGAAAGGTCTGGACGGCCATCCTGAACGCCATTAATCGTAACAGACAAAACATAAACATTAAGTCTGGTCTGTCAACACAACAGAGGATAAAAACATCAGCTGTGTAAAATTTTTATACATTTTTTACACTAAAACTAACAAAGATGAGCTTAATACAAGTTTTCAATGTGTTAAGGCCTATTACTTTAAAGGTCTATAAAGTCTTAGAAATGTTGTTTTTTTAGTTCAATAAAATGTGGACTTGGATGACAATCACAAGGGCTTTTAGGGTGACATTTGGGACAGGGTCATACTTAATGCTTTTACACAACAAATTATAAAGAAAATGTCTAACTTTACTGTTTTATGTTCTGATCCACGCTGTCAAGAAAAGTGCAAAATATGCACCTTTAAGGTCGTTTAGATACTGCCCCAGTTATAAGCTGTCGTACCCTTCAAGGTACCATTTTTGGACGATAGTCTAGTTAGCTACTTAGTAATATTTTAATAACTCTACAAATATGCAGTATATACAGCCCTATATTAAACCCAACACTTTCCTTTAAAACATAACAAAATATCTAATGGGCTCATTTTATACATTCAATCAAAATGGAAGTTTTTGAATTTAAGACCAAGCTGAATTTCATTAAATGTTGAGACTTAAATATGTGCGAAGCATAAAAATCTTGCCACAGTATAAAGTCAAACCGGTACAATGGGCATTATGAAACTTAACTAAAAACAACAGTTCTTGAACGGTTCCAATGAAGAATTTGCGACCCATGATAAATGAATCTAAATGAAAACATTGAAATTCAGATGTACTTTACTGACATATCAAAGTTGAACATGCAGCATAGCATAATTACATTGCCATTTAACTAAACTGTGTAGGTCAGGAATTTTGTGGGGCAGCATGATGAGTAAAATATTACTACAGTGAACCAAACACCAAAGGAGTATCAGTCTAGCCATATTTAGAAGCCAGTATCATTTTCAGTATGACTGAAAACTTAGCTCCTTAAACAAGTATTACATCTGTTTGACATTCAGTTCATTCAAATGTATTCAGTACTGGCACTAAGTTTCCTTCCCCAGGTTTTTTGCTTCAATCAGCTTGTATTCTTGCCAGTCTGTGTAGTTCATGATAGCAATCGGACAGACACTGGAGATTAGCAGAGACAAATCACACTCTTCACTCAACTCTTTAAAGACCTAAATGTCAGAAGTGACCCCAAGAGCTATCATGCATTTTCCAGTAAGTCATTGACACACACACAAAAAGCAAAATGACAATGGCTGTAAATATCAGTCCATCAGACGGCATCATTAAACCTCTGGAGTACCTCTTTTGATTGTTTGAGACTGTAATAGAGAAAGGATGAAATATGAGTAAACAGGAACAAAGAATATGAAAACATGCTTGCTAATTAATCACACTGCCAGACATTCCGGCCTTCAGAGACAAACAGAGCATGAGAAGCAACGAGTGCCACAAAGGCAAATTTGTTACAGATGTGTGTGCACATATCACTTGAACCAAAAGCAGAATCAGTGATGGTTCAGTGATGGCTCAGAAGATCAAATACTGACAAATGAACAGGAAGAGACAAGAACATGCATGAATATACTTCTTATGAAGTTAACCATCTTTTGAAATTAAATGGGTGTAAAAAAAATAGTGCCCACAGACATTAGCCCTGTCCACAGCCTTCACCCACTGCAATCCATCTCCACTGACACACACGCTACACATGGAGGGAACCTAAATCGTATTATCTAAACCACTAAATTGAATAAGGTTGACCCGACTTGCTCTGTGTCCTTTGCCGAGCAATCTGTCACGTCAAGGTGCTAGAGTCCAATGAAATCAATATTGAATCTGAGACAGATTTTACCAGTGTCTTGGATGATTTTTCTGTCAATTCTCAGCCGTAAGCCTCATTTACACAGTCAGCGGGGAACCAGAGGGAGTCACTGAGCAAGGATACAAGCATTAAAAAGATACTTTACCCAAAAGTTAAACTACTCACCATCAAGTTCTTCCAAATCCATAAGACTTTGATTAACATTTTAATAAATACCTAAGGTTTCTGTCCAGGTAGCTGACATTTAGAATATCCAAAAAGGACATAAAAGCAATGTAAAATTAATCTATATAAATTGAGCAGTTTAAACTAAGTCTTGTGAAAAAATACAACTGCTTTATATGGCGAACAGATTTAATTTAGTCTTTTATTCACATGTGGTAAACACGGAAGCTCCTGTGTGTTACGCGTGTATGTTATATGATAAAACAAACCTCACTGCACATTTGAGCTTCTGTGTTTACCATATGTAATGTACTCTATTGTACGCATGTCAACAATTGCTTAGATATAAATAAAAGGCTAAATTAAATGTGCTTTATATAAAGCAATCGTATCTATTTACAAGTAGTGGATTAAAACACTTGATTCAGTATGATTTGTTTAAAGATGCATTTAAGACCTTTTTGCATCTTCTAATTTTTGTTTATCTGTACCTTCAATGGAAGGACAGAAATCAAAATCTTAATTAAATAAATTGGGTTTTTTTGTGCTTCGAAGATTAACCAAATCTTATGGTTTGGAATGACAGAAATTATTAAATATTTTTCAATTTTGGGTGAACTATCTAACAATCTGCAATTAAACTCAGGAGTGTAGCAACCATGTCCTCCTCACTTTTAGAAATTACTTAATTTGCCATTTATTCTGTCATCCCTCTACCATTCTTAAAGGGTTAGATCACTTAGAAAATTAGCCTGTGATTTACTCACCCTTGAGACATCCTAGGTGTATATGACTTTCTTCCTTCAGACGAATCCAATCGGAGTTATATTAAAAATTGTCCTGGCTATTCCAAGTGTTATCATTGCAGTGGGCGGGTGTTTCTGTTCAACCGTCCAAAAGACGTCAAATAAAGCGCACGCATCCATAATAAAACGTGCCTCATATGGCTCCGGGGGGTGAATAATGGCCTCCTGTAGCGAATCCATGCATTTTTGTAAGAAAAATATCCATATTTCAAACATAATAAACACTTCTCTCTCACTTCATCTAACTGTCGTACACATAAGTCGTTCAGGCGGGTGACGCAGGACTTCAGCGTTGCGTGATTAGTGACGAACACTGAGAGAGAACAAAATAAAATACCGGTCATGAATTAGAAGTACAAAACCAGGGTAAGTAAAGAAAAATGTCGGAGGATTTTGAGACTGGTTTTCTTTCGCTAAAGTAAGGAAACTTTGCTTCCTTTGCTCCTGTAAACAAACTCGCGAGACTAGCATATCTCAGAGGCGTAGAACGGCTTTTGCGTACGACAGATAGCGGAAGTGAGAGAAAAGTGTTTATTACGTTTGAAATATGGATATTTTTCTTCCAAAACACATGGATTCGCTATAGGAGGCCTTTATTCACCCACTGGAGCCGTGTGAGGTGCTCTTTATTTGACGTGTTTTGGACTGTTAAACAGAAACACCCACCCACTGCAATGATAACGGTTGGAATAGCCGGGACAATTTTTAATATAACTCAAAATGAGGAGAGCGAATAATAAGAATAAAGAATAAAACCAGCTGGAAGTAGACATGAACGAGCAGCAGTGAAGCACAGTAGGTAGCATTTAGAGAAAGGCAGAAATAATGCAGTTACCCTGTAAACAAAACTGACACTGCCTTTTTGTTTGTGACACCACTTGTCATGGAGAAGAAAGGAAGTCAAACAAATATTTACATGTTTTTAAACAGCCATTTAGATTTTTGAACTCTCTCTGGTGTTTATCAATAAACAGCAAATACTTGATATTTATTTTCAAGCATTTTTTTACACAAACTTTTTCTATCTAAAAATGTTTGGATTCTTTATAGTTCTTCTTTCTTTATAGTTTATAGTTCTGAATGCTCATTATAGTTCTTTACCAAATGTGTTCTTTTGCACATTTTTGAAATATTTGTCTACTTTTAACATTTAAATAAATCAATACACAAAATGCATAAAGTTCTTGACTCGCGTCAGGCACAAAGCAGGACTATCTTTGAAATCATCACAGAATACTTTTCATTCATAGTTCATTTCTTGATTGAATTTGTAGCCCTTTTCATTCAGAAATTCTGATAAAGTTACAGAAAACTTCCAGTAACTGTTCTGGAACTGCATGATTTTTTTCATTCTCAATGAACAAAAGTAGGGTCTGATACTGGGATTGAATTTTCCAGCATTTCAACTGAGTGATTCATTGTCTTTCTTTGAGAGCACAGGCACCCAAGTGTCTGAAAGATCAGGCTTTGTAACAAGTTCAAAATCTTTTCTGCACTGTTAATGTGTCATTTTTACACACAAAAAACATTAAAGACATCAAAACAGTATAGTTTATTTATTTTATGTTACATTACTGTGTAAATAAATAATAGCTATTTTTGTTGGCCAAAACATTTGTAACAAGAGTGTATCTGAGGAATTTTTAAAACCTTTTTGTTAAACATTCAAAAACATTAGTTTGAGTGTTCTGATGTGTCACCTTGTAGCTCAACCAATGCTTTGAAGTGAAACTACTTGTTTTTCCAAAAAAATGGAGAAAAGGAGTGTTGCTTGCAGTTGTGTTTGAAAACAACTTAGCAACAAAAACATGTTTTTGAATTTGGTTTGAAACAATAAGTTAGACACGTTTTAAATTACTGGGTCCACATTTACAAAAACAAACACACACACCAGTGTAGACTGCCAGTAACGTGACCTTCTAACCCAGCACCCAAAAGGTTAGGTGTTATACTAACACTGCAAGATAACAGCATGCCATAGCCTCATCACTAAAGACTGCTTGATGTGTTTATAAATATTCTTTAGGACTTTCTTCTTTCAGCTCAGTCTTTCATGCATCTTTGAAACATCTCAAAGGCTGAATTTGTAATTCAGTTCAGTACAACAGCCATAACATTTCACTAGAAGGGAGGCTAATAAAAATAAGAATCTCAGAGCCAAATCAGATATGAATCTTGGACTGCAAAGGATATTCCTCAAAGGATAAACAATTCCATTAACAAATGCCTTCTGAAGTTTATAGTGTCTTATCTTTGTTTATGTTAAAGATCTTGTTAATGGAGATACTGTCTGGAGAGTGGAGCAGTGTTTATTTACTTTTTTTTTTTTTTTCATTTAGCTTGATCATTTTATGAGTATCAGTGTGTGATAGCAGAAGGCAGAAGACTGCTAACCTCTCTCCTTTTCATAAGGTGCAAGGTTTCCCTTAACCAAACCAACACCCTGCACGCCTCAACGTGCATAAGGAATCCTCAAATGAGAGCGCTGAGGTTATGAGACATAACCCACTTTTAGTTGGCACTTATTTTAAGCAATTTTAAGCAAAATTTAAAAATGGTCAAAATCCCCCTGAACTCAAAATGCAATACCTTTTCTCAATCAAATGGCTTTCTTGCATACCATGCCTTTTTAATATTAATTTACAATTGGGCTCAATTGATAAAATATTTGAAACATTTTGAAAAATTCATAGACACCACTGCTTTGGCTCTCAGGGCCCAATATCCTCATCTTTGATGACTATTTTGACGGTTTAGAATTTTTTCCTTTTACAAAGTACTGCTGCTGCCCAGATGGAAATATTGTTATAACTATTACAAAAAAAGTATTGTCTGGAGCTCTGCTGGGAAGAAAAAAAAATAGAGACTAGACCTCTTGGAACAGTAATTGAATACAACTTTTGCCAGGTTTGGTGATTTTTACAGAATGTTTCACACTTGATGTTCAACTATAATATAGCCTAACTGTTCAACTGTAATGCATGGTTTCACATCAGAGAGACTTGAGGCCATGGAATTAACAGAGACATACTTGTGAATATGACAAATTGTGAATTTACGCACTACAATAAAACAGATATTTGTAAAGAATACATATACGCGCTACATATTAGATATTCACCACCACAGAAAAACAAATTTTTGGGTCCCACTTTATATTAGGTGGCCTTAACTACTATGTATTTACATTTAAATTAACCATTTAATACAATATACTTATTGCGCACATACAAGTTTTTACCTTGTACTTAAATTTTTAAAAAATACCTGCATGTAAATGCATCTGTAACTATTTTCTGTAATTACATTTATAATTACACTGTTGACCCATGCCAGAAATAAACCCAGTCTTAAACCTACCCATACCACCAAACCTATCCCCAACCTCACCCATATCCAACTTCAATAGCAGCAAAAGTGTTTTGCAACACAATAAGTACATTGTACTTATTTTGTGATGTAAGTACACAGTACTTAAGGCCACCTAATATACAGTGGGACCAATTCTTGCTACATAAACACACAAGCCCTTTTCAAAAGCCTTGCTGCTGTCTAAGTAGGGCTGCAGCAAACGATTATTTCAATAATCGATTAATCTAGTGATTATTAGAATGGTTAATCAACTAATCGCCGATTATTTCACTCATTAATCAGTAGACTTTGATTATTCAGCTTTTGCAATTAGTAAAAATATTGAGTTATACATATTCTAACAAATAAATAAAAGGTACTCACTACAATTAATTTATACAAATAAATATATTTGCCACACAAAATGAGATGACAGATCTCTCTCATTCACCATTTAAATTAGCTACATGAAAAAGTAAATAATTTTGCCTAACACATTTTTGCCTTTTGTCATATATCATATGCATAAGAATCAAAATAAAGGTGATCAAAATAAAAAAGTGATAAGACATTTTATTTTTGGATAAACAATTTTATTCACATAACATAATCTCTCTTAAAATATCTTATAGGTTTATGATAATCAAAACAGTCCTGAGCTAGATCAAGCTTTGATCTCTGCAAACCAAACTATCATTTTAATGAAATATTTTTTCCCCCACTAATAAAAAGATTTTATTATTAGTTAGCTCTGCATTGCTTTAATCAGATGCGTTCTTAACTGCTGCATTCCCACCGCTGTCAGTTTTTTGTTGTGTTTATTTCATTATTGAGAGGAAAGTGCACAGCATATATTTATATATTCCTCCAAATGCAGCTCAGCAGCTTCAGATTCGGTTGCGTTTGCTCTGAAGCGCTGTGTTTTCTTCTCTTGAATTGCATCCAGGTGGGTTGAAGTACAGTCTTGTGCTACACTGGTCAAACCATATTAGTTCATATGAGATCAAACGACTACTCGACAACAAAAATTTGTTGACAATAAAACTACTAGGTGAACACAAATTGTATAGTTAAGCCTATGATGCCATAAAATGCTCTCTACTGTAGGTGAGCCACTTTCTAATTTCTGGAGAAGTGCTACAGGAGTGCCATAATTTCTCATGGTCATTTATCTTCCTCCTGCAGGACAGGACATCTGAGATGAAGCAGCAGTGATGCTGTTCTGCACAGGAACTGAGCAGACAAACAGATGCCTGAGCGCTGAGAGGTTAGGGCAGGTCAAGCTGTTCATTCACAGAGAAGACGAGAAAGAATTTGCTCCATGTACCATTTGTTCACGCTTGGACAGGAGGCAGAGACGAGCTTCACCCGAAGGAGCAGAATGACCTGCTTTGACTAGAAAAGGTGACCCTCCTCTGCTTTCTACCCAACTTATCTGCACTCATGAGAAAAAGAGCATTGCTCAAGGTGAAGGGGGCATTCTAGGCTTTGCTTTTGAAAGGTATTCTGCTGTATATGACAGCAGATTTGTGGCAACCTGATATTGGAGTGCGGAACGAATTCTTACTGACTAATTTATGCATCTTAATGTGCATGAGTTTTTTGCTAAATGCAATTTAAGCATAATTGAAGTAGGGGGTCCTGTGGTGAAACGTCAAAAAAAGACTAGGGGGATCAGAAACAGCTTGTTAATGACACTCACAGTTGGCAATAATCATAAAAACGCCTCTGAAACACAAATGGCAGATAGGTTTATAAATGCTGCATCGTTACCTGCTCATGGCCATGGAAATGGGAAAAAAAACGTGCAGTCATCAAGCAGATTTTTAACAGAAACATGGAAAAAATGAGATGATTAAACAGCTTGCTGTTAGCCAAGAATAAACAGTGCAGACTAGAAAACAAGATCAAATGGGACAAACCAGTTCATGGCTATAATGAACAACATCATTAGGAGCCAGTGAATCGGTTTTTAAACCAAAATAATAATAACTGAGGCCAAAGTTTCCAGAGAGGCACAAGTCTGCACGTGCCATTTGACCACAGGGTTTAACAGCACTTTTTACAGGACAAATAAATCTTTCATTCTGAAAATTACTGAAGGTTTCCTGTCAGCAGCCATTTGGAGGTGACCCCAGAATGAGAGAAAAAAAAGTTACAAACCATTACCAAGGACAAAAATAAATCTTTAGAAGTATCTTACTTGAAAGAAAAAGAGTATGTGAAGACGATGGTTAAATGGATGCCTTCTTAAACTGCTTTCAACCAGATGACAGGCGGATTATTTGTTACTATACAGGGTGTGTTTGGCACAACACTGTTCTAATTAAAGGACATGGAGGTGGACTGGGGAATGAACTGAGCAACAATACTCAAGTCTTTTGGGAACAGATCTATTAGTTCCAATCCTTTGCAAACAAGCTCTAATAAAACCACTAAGTCCTATTTATAATGGATGAAATGTGCACAGATAATAGGGCTGCAACAAATGGTGGCAGTATATGCAGTTATACCCACAACCCCCTCGCATTTTTGTCCAAAATGTCCCATCTGGAGAGTGCAACAAAAGGCTTGTTGAGTCTGAGGCATGACCTATCAGTAGCGATGACTCACAGAATCTAATCCCTTAGGGCAAATCACACACTCAGACCCAGTCCTCAACGAGAGGAACTGCAATCAGCACTACTTAGACAGCTGGAGGAGTGGAGAATTCTACTTAACACTAAGATTTGTATCTCTCTCTATAACCTGTGCATCTAAGACTTTGTTCTCCTGGCATGTCTTAAGGCCATTGATGCTGAGCTGACATGGATTAGAAGAAAGCTTTTCAAATGACAAGTGAATGTCAACCAAGAATAGCCACAAACATACACTATGCACTTTTACGATCACAATTACATTAGGTCCTCACCAAAATTGCAGTCATCAGTGGCAATATCAGTAAAATTTCTTGGTATCTGTACCAAATTTGTTGCCACAGCAAAAGCTATTTTACAAAAAAATATCTATTAAATAAATTAAATAAAGTAATAATTATTAGCCTTATCAATTAAAGTAAAGAACACAAATTAAGAAAACACTAGCATGTAAATTTCACATACTTATTTTGACATCAGAATTTTTTTGGACTTTCAGATTTTTCCATTGCTATAGTTATCAGTTATCAGGAGTGTTTGAAAGCAGCGCCTATCAGCAGGTACCAGACTGACTCTGTACTAACAGTGCGGCAGAAAAGCTGGTATCATCACATTTTCAAAATGTCAATATCAACTTGGTACAGAGCTACTGGTACTTTGATAACACTAGTCCTCTAACAGAGCAACATTAAAGTAATATCTGAATAAACGAATGAGTGTGTTTACTTCTAATTTCACAATAGCTAAACCTAATAGCTAGGCAACTCCAAAATTATTCAGACAGCAATTTCCAGACATTCACGTCAGGGTGTCTGCTTTTTTCTTCTTTGAAATCTTGCACTGCAGGAGCTTTGTCACACATTTACCAATTAAAAATGCCAGAGAGGTGACTAAATAATTGCTTCGGATTTTTCATGAAGATGGCTGAAATTATAACAGGAGCACTCAACCAACATGAACTACTGTAATGAAACGAACTGGGATAACGCCTGAATAAATTTGCAGTAGAAAGCATATGTTCCTTCACAACTTCGGTAAGTTCTGCCTCCCTTATCGGTTTAATAAGTGAAGCCCCAGAAAAATGCTTGGTTACATAATTATCATGAAGTTGAGCTGCTGTGACTATTAAGGATGCCCGCTGAGAGCTGCATCAGATTGTCCTTGAGCCAGTAGATAGAAAGATATGATAAGATTGTTTAGTTCTGTGAGACTGTGGCCCTGTTTCCACCTGGTATTAAGATGGATTTCCACTGATCTGGGAATCCTTATCCTTTTTCATTCGCTACCTTTCCCTCCCGCTTGTAAGCTGCATAAAAGGGTTCATTCATGCAACAGCATTCATCCACCGCACGCAATGCTCCCAAGAACGTTATGTAAAATATAAAGAAATATGAGTGTGTTGCAGCGAAATCCGAAAACAAGTGGTCACAGAAGACACATTTGAAACACGTGATAATACCAGGTGGAAAAGGTAATGAGTCTTGACTGACCACTGATGATCAGATCACTGAAAACACAACTTAATACCAGGCCTAACATCTACATGTGCTTTGAAGAAAATTATTCTTTTCTCATGAAAGGTTAAGTCTAACCTAGAACCCAGCCTGCCAAGACATTTGGGTCAAATAACATAACTATCAGACATTTTCCTCCATTCGATAACAGCTCACTATCAGTTGAGCTGTCCTTAAGGGTTTCTGAAGCCCGCACAGTCAGTCAAGGCTACAAATGTTGGTTGAAGGGTGGATGAATGATCACTAGAGAGAGCAAAAACTGAGATGAAAAAAGGGTGCTCTCCTAGAAATGTTTGCAGTTCCACAAAGATTTTGAAACATTCAGAGCTCTGGAAACATGTTGAGGAGCATGATCAATTAAGTTACTGCAATATATAAAAGCTGTCAATATAGTTTGATTTAGAGAAATGACAGGGAAAGGGATTGAAAGGGATGAATCTCTAGCTTGTGGCTTTACTCCACACATCCATCAAAGAGAAAATAGAGGCCGTCTTAGAAATGCAGCACTTTATTTCAGAGCTTCCTGACCCAGCTGTGTTTACTCTTATGATTAGTCTTAAAAGAATGGCTGCTGGACCTAATGTCAGCTGGATGCACCCTCCTTCCCTCACACACACACACCTGATCTGCATTGTGTTAAAAAAAAAGAAAAAAAAGACAGATGCTCAAAATCAGTAAGAAATGTTTCTGTGTGTGGTAATTTGGTTTGACAAAGGTATTAGCAATCCTAAAGCTTTCAATTCGTCACCATTTATGTCGTCGACCTGGACACTAGGTTAGTCTCTCTCTTGTTAATCATGAACAGTTGGAATTTATATAGGGATTTGTGACTCAAGCCATCGTTTTGTTCGAGATGATGTCAGAAGAGAGTCTAAAGCAGCAGGGGGGAAAAAATTATGTTTATTGTTAGACAAACATGTCTGTGATTCGGCAGTCTGTCCTTGGACAGCCTGGAAAGATGGTTAGGAAAAAAAACGTTGACTGGCCGCTAGACAGTGGCTCACTGCCTCCAGGACGCATTTAACATCCGTCTTACCTCACCTGCTTTTTATAGCCAGCTCTAAACACAGCCAGCCACGTGCACAGAGGCTGCCCTTGTGCAATTACTTTTGAACCAAATATAATCTCCAGAAGACAGAAACACATCATCAAATTGACCAAGATTACCCGTTAATGGTCATAACATAAAAGACGTAAGTTTAACAGAATTACAAAAGACTTCTCATTTAAACAGACTTGAAAAACAACATTCTACTTACAGTGAGTGAACATTAAAAGAATTTGAAAAGGAATTCATAATGAATGTCCAACAGAATCTATCTAAACAGTAAGAGACACACATACTCACTGTACAGTAGACAATTTACAGCACACACCACATTATAGAGGGAAAGTGTGTAAAGGGTGGACATGATATGTGGTTTTCCAAAAAGTGGTTTGCTTCACAGAATTAGGGCCAGGAACTTTGAGGGCAAGTTGTAAAAATAGGTTTGTAATGTTCCCTGTGGCAATGAATTGAAGTAGTGTTTTAAAACATACGCTCAAGACATGTAAGCACTGAAGACTACGTCCATCAACTCCAAACTTAAATAGGTACAGTATGATCCAGATATCACATGAAAACAATACCAACACTAGAAAAAAGGAGATCCTTCTTCAGTTTAGTTCAATAAGGCCCCAAATCATAAATTAGACCACAGTAACCACTTACACACTATTCAGCATGTAAACCATGGTTTTACACTAGTAAAGAAACGATTGGGAACAGCCTCTGTAAGGAAGAGTAAAACCACTCTAACTATAGCTCTTGGAAATTGAAAAATATTTGAACAAATTAATTAATTAATTTGACCACCCTTAGGAGTTACAAAGTAGACAATCATGACAGAGAGCTCCCTGTGCCAAATGGCATGCCTGGACCTTCCCTCTGCGGTCAGCTTGTATTTGTTCTAATTGCTGACACTCTACAGGGTTCAATAACCCTTTTGTCATGATAGTATTCTTCTCAAATTCAACACCACACCCTACCACAACATCTTCCCATTTAAAGGTTAACTTTAATGATGCTACTACCATGTAAGACTAACTGTTCACCTTTAATGCAATCAAAAAGTCATACTTCTCACTTCATAAATGAGTAAAACATGGCAGACTAGTTAATAAACTAACACATAAGGAATGTGCATTATGACTTATATATGTAACCTAAAGTGAACATGATCAATTTGCCATCCGTTTCTTTTCTTTGTTGGAAAGCTGAATACCAGTTTCAATTTGTATATTACAGTTTGCATATCATTTGCTTGAGAACAGAAGTAGGTCATTTAGTGCTACCCTTTCATAGTTTATCAAATCACATCAATAATGCACAATATATAATAAAAATTCTCCATGTCATCATTATTTCCTTGAGCGGGACAATTCAGTCTTTTTCAACTATTTTCAACTACCAACAAATCAGACTTTTTTTAAAGTTATTATTATTATTATTATTATTATTTAAAGTTAAAATTAAGTTTTAATCACCTCTGACAACTAAAATTTAATTTTCAGCAAATTATTATTTTCTTAATAGGTGCAGACATTAACTGTCAGACGGTTTAATATTTTAATGAAGCAAATTTTCTTAAAACGACAAAAACTCTTACATGTAAATTGTCTTATGTTATTTCAAGCTGACAACAAAAACAATTAATGAGGTGTTAAAATATAAAAAAATAAATATAACACTTATATTTAAGTTACAAAATGCTAATTTTAATTTAGGCACTTTATTATAAACATTTAAACATGTAAACAAAACATACAATACGAAACACAATTTCATCGTTTTAAACTTCACTAAAAGGAAAGGAAAATAACAAATCTAGTTGTAGTTTCCCATATTAAACCAAAATACCGTTACAGATAAAGTCATATTAAACACAATGCACACTAGAAAACCTACTTAGATTCGATGAAATACCGCAAACAAAAACACAGATAACTTTTACTTACCAGATATTAAAAACCAGCCACAGGATAGGGTATTAAACGGCCACTTCTGTGTGTTATTTTTGAGAGCACGTTCATTTGAATCAACGCTTTTTCCAAGGACAAAGTTTTAATCCAGTTCTCTTCTCTAAAGATTGAGCACGCAAACTCCGAATCCTCAACTCTCACTACACTGCGTGAACAGTTTGTCACGCCCCTAAAGTTAAAAGACACCACAGTTCACCAATGAGATTGAAGCTGTCGCAAACCTAATTAGATTATGCGCAGAGAAGAACCAATCTCATTTCAGGAGGAGTGGAGTTAACTGTGTTTATCCGAGTAACGCGTGTTTGGTTGCTGGGTTACATTATTAAGGTTATTTAAATCTCTGTTTGGTGACGGGCATCTACTCTTAGACTGCCTCTTTGTTTGGACCTGTAGGTTTGTGGTTGTGCAGTTTTTATTAGATTTTTGAGAAAAAAGTTCTGAGGCTTCCCAGTGGTGAGTTTCAAAATCCTTCTTCAGTTATTGCACATGAAACCTAAATTATGTTTGCTCCCATATATATCTGATTATTCACTCTCACATGGTAACAGCTTCAGTTTATCACCACATGATGGTTTATGAGGAAATTTCTTGTCATTTATGCACTGTACACAGTGTAAGATTAAAAATGTATTGAGCCATTTAAATGTAATCTTTGCCAAAACATATGAAAAAATAAAGTTATTATTAAAAAAAGGTTATTATTAAAAAGTTATTATAAAGTTAACATTGTCTATTGTTTCTGCACTAAACAATGAAAAGTGAGGATAGTCACACAGGTGCGATAAACATTTACATTTAGTAATTTAGCAGACACTTTTATCCGAAGCGACTTACAAATGAAGACAATGGAAGCAGTCGAAATCAACAAAAGAGCAATGATATGCAAGTGCTATAACAAGTCTCAGCTTAACGCAGTAGCAAGGTTTTTTTTATTATTATTATATAATAAAAAAAAAAAACAGAATAGAAAAAGAATAGAGCAAGCTAGTGTTAGAGGCCTTTTTTGCTTTTGTTAATTGTATAATAAATTAAAAGAAAACTAATAGAATAAAAAAGATTAGAAAAGCTAGTGTTATTATTTTTTTAAGAATAGAGTTAGAAAGTGCTAGAGTCAGAGGGTCAAACAAAGATGGAAGAGATGGTGTGTTTTTAGCCGATTCTTGAAGATGGCTAAGGACTCAGCTGCTCAGATTGAGTTGGGCAGATCATTCCACCAGGAGGGAACATTTAATTTAAAAGTCTGTGAAAGTGATTTTGTGCACAATTTCTTTTGTGTGTGTGTGTGTGTGATTTTATAAACAACCTCTTATCAACCTGTCTGGGAGTTCCAGGTCAGGATGCAGTCAGAGCTTGTGTCCAATTAAAGGTCATGACATCCTGGGTTTTCCATCCACATTTTCCCTAGATAGCGCTGTCTATTCTAGTTCAGATGTGCAACACATGCATGTGTACATTGTTTAAACCAGATAGCATGTTAAAACTTAAGGGTTATGTCTTAGAGCTATTGTTATCTTCAAGAAAAACAGCAAGCTTGCAGTTGAAAGATGTTGCTGGATCATGAGTATATGACACTAGTCTGACCTTGTACACACATGAAACATATACTTAAATAATCATTTAAATCCCCTCACAGAAACAGATATGGTCCCACTTTATATTAGATGGCCTTAACTACTATGTACTTACATCAAAAAATAAGTACAATGTACTAATTGTGTTCATATTGTATTGCAAAACACTTTTACGGCTATTGAGGTGGGATACAGGTAAGGTTAGGGACAGGTTTGGTGGTATGGGTAGGTTTAAGGGTGGATTAAGGTGTAAGGGATGGGACAACATTGTAACTATAAATGTAATTACAGAAATTAGTTACAGATGTCATTACATGCAGATATTTTTTTAAATATAAGTACAATGTAAAAACATGTACGCACACAATAAGTGAATTGTATCAAATGATTGATATCAATGTAAGTACATAGTAGTTAAGGCCACCTAATATAAAGTGGGACCACAGATATATATGTTTGTAAGGTCATAGTGTGTTCATCTTGTGTTGAATGCGGTGGGCTTCCAAGCATGTGTGCACAAAATAGAGCAGACATTTGAAATGACATGATAACTTGATCTCAGGTTTTCTCTGGCCCCTCAGTGCTGGCTCTTAGCAAACCTCAAACCACTCTCTAATCCAAACAACATCTGAACAGCCACGAAGTTGAGGTCATAAATTATGTAAAAACATTTCATAATACTGCACAAATTTAATTAGCATGCTAAAACTGAATCTTTAATTTAGACCCAACCAAAGCTACTTCCTATTAATTAATGATAATAAAAAAATTATATACTGAGCAGCATTAATATTATCCTTGATTTATTGATTGCTGCAGTATATAATGTATATTGTGCACCATATGCAAACTTTATGAGTGCATGGAATACCCCAAATGACTGACATACAATATATGCCAAAATGAGCAGCAAATAATAAAGCTTATCGGGACAGCCTACATTGTAATGAACTTAATATGACCTTCCATTTCCAGTAGGATGGATAGGAGAGAATTACTGCACTAAGTTGTAGCATCTCTTTCTTGGCATGTAAAATGATAAAGGGAAAGTTCATCCAAAAACAAAAATTCTGTCATCATATAGGGTAAACGTACCTATTAAGCTCACGCATCCATTAAGCACACTTCCATTTTTGAGATCAGATTATAAAAAGAAAAAATTATTTATTATCCTACTTTGTCTTAACCAATTGATATAATTGTTACTGTATACCTCCTATAATTTCAAGTCAATCAGACCATTGCACGCTGAGATATGGGTCTTCATATGTCCACACTGTCTGGCGGGCATTTTGAAAGCTGTCTAAAAACTTTCACTAAAAGAGGAGCCCCTTAAATGTGCGTTTTTTTTTTATTTTTATTTTTTTAGATGTTTAAGCCTTTTTTGGGGGGGGTAAAATTACATAAAATAAACAAGATTTTTTAAATAAAACATGATGTGAGCTTAATGGGAACAGGGGTGTGCTTAAAGGGTACAAAAATGTACCCATTGAGCACAGCCAGACTTTTCTTGTTTGAAATGCTTTTGTCATTTAAAATAAAATTAAATATGAGAGAGATTAATATTTTATTTTAACATAACTTTTTGTACTGAAACCAATATCTCGTGCACTAAAAATATCTCAATGTAGATTTTGGTGAGCTTAATAGGTACGTTTACCCTACTCATCCAAACCTGGAACATAAGAATGTTGGGATCCAAACAACATTGGACCCACCCCATTGACTTTCATTGTAAAATATTTCCTCTTTTACGTTCCAGTGTTTTCATTTTTGGGTGAACTATACTTAAAACAAAAACAAACAAACAAACAAACAAACAAACAAACAAACAAACAAACAAACATTTCAATACAAAATTGGATTAAAAACAAAATGCATAAGACATATGTGACCCTGGACCACAAAACCAGTCTTAAGTGTCAATTTTTCAAAATTGAGATTTATACATCATCTGAAAGCTGAATAAATAATCTTTCCATCGATGTATGGTTTGTTATGATAGGACAATATTTGGTCGAGATACAACTATTTGAAAATATGGAATCTGAGGTGCAAAAAATTCAAAATATTGAGAAAATCGCCTTTATAGTTGTCCAAATGAATACTTAGCAATGCATATTACTAATCAAAAACGACGTTTTGATATATTTACAGTAGTACGTTTACAAAATATCTTCATGGAATATGAGCTTTACTTAATATACTAATGATTTTTGGCATAAAAGAAAAAACGATAATTTTGACCCATACAGCGTATTTTTGGCTATCGCTACAAATATACCCCAGCGACTTAAGACTGGTTTTGTGGTCCAGGGTCACATATATTAAAAAAAGATTACATAACTCTCTTATGCACTTAAAATAGACTGTAACCAAGTTAACCTAGATATATCCCAGTTGCAGCAAGGAACTTATTAGCCATTCATATTAAATGTCCTCAGAGGTTATGTTGTAAGGTTAGGTAGCATGTAGTAAACAGTTATGCATCCACAAATATGATCATATTTTATTTCTTCTTTGGGTGAACTATTCATAGATAAGCAATACACCATGCTTTCTTGTTTTAAATCAGTTTTGAAAGTCAGGATGATTTAAAAAAACAAGCAAATGGGTAACAAATCTTTCTACATAAAAATTACAAGCTTTAGCTGTATTTTTTTATTAATTAAAATATGGCTTCTATTATTCTATTTAATTCTGTTCAAATGTGTGCAGTTTTAAAGTTGTGTCAATACAGTACAAATTGCTTTCCAACCCTAGGAAGTGTGATTTGCTTTGCTTTCACAAGAAAAAGAAATTTCTCTCATGAGCTGAAGAGTCTGAAAATGTCTTCTTTAAAACATCAGAGCAACAGGGTGCATTCCCTCCAAACAAGCAGCCATTCAAAGCCAGGAGGTCTAATGTGTCAAGATGTTTGTGTATCCCTGCTCGAAATTTCATCAGCAATATGCTCTAACAAACATCATTCCTTTGCTTCAGCATTATCAGAGTCAGTATGACAAATGTTCATGTACTCTAGCTGTTATCTGCGATGAGGCTTGTTTCTCATTTTCGCAGCTGTCCCCAAGGAAAAGCTCTCTGACTGTGAGCACAGGACAGCTTTTGGGACATCCCCCTTTGTCTTCCCTGATCAATAATATAGTCAGCATAGAGACCTAGTGCCCATTGACACACACCCACATATACGTCTCCAGAACAGTGAGCAGGGTCTTTGTGTGTTAAGATATGTTATGATGTCAGTCATTCTCATTCAATTCTCACATGGTCAGACTGGTGTGAGCTGGTGCATTGCTCGTGTGGGGTATTTTAAGCAAGCAGGATTCTCAGAGGAGAGAGAGAGAGAGCTGGGAGAAAGATCTGAATGATCACAGCTTAGATTTCATGAGCCACAAAATTAGGCTTTAAGGGCAGGCGCCAAAAAATAAAATAAAAAATAAAATAAAAAAATTAATTAATTAATTAAAAAAAAAAAAAAAAAAAAAAAAAAAAAAAAGAGGAGCCTGGATTAGCTGATCTCAAAAATCTAATAGTGAAATACATGGAGTACCAGCCAAAAGTTTAAATGCACTTGATGGAATTGATATTTCTCGTGATCTTAAATCTTATAAAGCCTGATGTATCATTTGAAACACATTTCTAAGGCCTCTATATTATAATCAACATGAACAAATCTTTGTTGAAAAACTACAATTTACATGCCTTCTGCCATCTGACTGATAACAAATAAAAGGCCTTTTAGAATAATTAAAAAAATATCTCCCTTCAGGTTTTGGTACACGTGTCTTTCTGCCGTTTTAACAAATTTTATGTTGTTAGTAATATTTCACTTACTGCACTGAAGCAGCATATTTGATATGTTTACCCCAAAATTAAAATGACAAAGCTTCTAGCTATCATCTTAAGACATATTATTGGGAGATATAGATTGATGACTGATATTTAGATTGATTATTTTTCTCTAGTACACAATGGCCACAATTATTGGTACCCCTAAAAAAAATCTTATTATTGAAATATCTCTGAAGTATATTCCCATTCATATTTGCATTTATCATCACACCAGGGTGACTAGGAACATGCAATTATTCAGCCATGGCTTCCTGTTTCACAGGAATATAAATACAAGGGGAAACAAAAGCCAAATTCCCTTAATCATCCATCGCAATGAGTAAAATCAAAATGTATTTCTGTTGTGCAGCAAAAGATTGTTAAGTTTCACAAATTAGAAAGTGGCTCTAAGAAAAGAGCAAAGGCATTAAAAATTCCCATTTCCACCATCAGGGCAATAATTAAGAATTTCCAATCAACATAAAATGTTACAAATCTGCCCGGAAAAGGATGCGAGTCTATTTTGTCTTAAAACAAGGTGAGGAGGATAGTTTTGAGTGACCAAAGACGCTCCAATGATCACAGTAGAAGAATTGCAGAAAACGGTTGAATCTTGGGGTCAGAAAGCCTCAACAAAAAAAAAAAACATCATCAAACAGCACCTACATCACTACATGTTGTTTCTAGAAAAGAAAACACTTACATCCAAAAACTAGACACTAGTAGAACTTCAAATGGGACTGACTTCTATGGTCAGATGAAACTAAAAACATGAGCTTTTTAAACAGCAAACACTCAAAATGGGTTTGGTGCACACAGGGATAAAAAAGTATCCCATGTGTACAATGAAATATACTGCCGTATCTTTAATGCTGTAGGCCTATTTTTCTGCCAGAGATCCTGGACATCTTGTTGGCATCATGGCATCAAGGATTCTATCAAATACCAACATTTAAAAATTTAAAACGGACTGTCCATGCTAGAAATCTTAAAATGGGCTGTGGTTGGATCCTCCAACAGGACAATGATCCACAAACAAACATCAAAATCAAAACAAAAATGGGTCACTGAGAACAAAACCAAGCTTCTGCTATGGCCATCCCAGTTCCCTGACCTGAAACCTATAGAAAATGAGTGGTGAACTGAAGAGAAGCAGCACCAACATGGAGCTGTGAATCTGAAGGGTCTGGAGTGATTCTGGATGAAGGAATGGTCTCTGATCTCTTGTCAGATGTTCTCCAAACTCATCAAGCATTATAGGTGAAGCTGATAACTTGGAAAAAGGAGGTTGCAAAAAGTATTAAATAAAAGGGTATAATTAATTGTAGCCAATGTGTATTAGAGAAAAACATTTATTTCATAATGAGATTTCTCTCCCATTTTAAATTCTTATTCTCCAATGAAAGGCTACATTTTTGTAAATAAAAAAAAAAAAGATCAAAAGCATTAATGATACAGATTTATTTTCACAGCCTTCTTTGATCATATTTACCAAGGTTATGAATAATTTTGAGCACAACTGTGTATGTATGTATGTATGTATGTATGTATGTATGTATGTATGTATGTATGTATGTATGTATGTATGTATGTATGTATGTATGCATGCATGTATGCATGTATGTATGTAGGGTTAAAAACACTTTGATCTAAAGAATTGCACTTAAAAGTTTTAAGTTAGTTCCAATACTGCTGGAATAGCATCCCAGGATACACCTCATGAAATTCAAAACATACTCAGCAGGATTTTGTGGGACGTTTTTCTGATCATTGTGGCTCAAAATATATTTCTGTCTTTTCTCAACAATTGTGCTGATAAGAGTGTGTGTGTTTTATCAGGCATTATAAGAAGCAAATATTTTACCTCTTGCATCGTTTGGTGGGAAAGACAAGTGTAGGTTGTGAATTAACGATTCAGAGAGATCTTTTGCTCTGTCACTCAAATCGGCCAGATTCAAGCCTTAAGTTTACTTGTTTTTTTTTTTTCCATCTCTAATTTTATCTTTCTAATCAGGGTTTCAGCATCCCAATAATATTCACACAAAACTGTGCATTCCATCCCATGCAGGGTGAGATCCCAGCAGACCAAGCTCCCAGTAGACCAAAGGCCATATGCCAGGTCACAGATTTCAGTACAAAGAGGGTTCTAAAGATCCAGTCCCAGACCACAAGGGGATCAAACCTGAAAAGGGTTCATTTTCTTATTTCATGCTTTGATGAATCCATATCCAGGGACTTGTTAAATGATGCTGAAGCTCAAACTACAATCTCTAATCTGATTGCTTGTTTGGCTAGCAGTGTGTGGAGGAGGGCACAGGGGAGCACAGATGCTTGCCGTCATTAATAAGCATGATCATGAATAATTAATCTCCCTAAGTGAGTGAATACTGAAGAGGCAAACTGATGGACCAGATTGAAGTAACCACAGGGGAGGCTATAAGACTTATAGTCATGAGAACATTGGCGTCCAAATGTTGGGCTCTACTTGTCAATGCTGCGGGTTTGAAACTAAGAGGAAAACTCAATTTAGTCTAACACAAAAATTGATCTGAATTATTTAGAGTAAGTTAAGATGCCAAAATTTTAGGGGGAAATATATACAGGCAATCCTTGTTTTTTGATTGTACCTTGCGGATGGAAAGTAAGAATTGAAATCAACCAATAATCATTCTCATTGACATTCACTTCAATGTAAAAAACATTTCTGTTTTCAGTTATTTTATGGTATAATTTGGTTAATTTTCAATATTTTTTCATATATATCAAATTCAATTTTTGCATATGTATATGCAACAGCGCTTAATTTTCACAAACAAGCACTAACAAACAAATGTTGCTAAAGGAATTTTGGTTCAAACAGGAAATCAAGGTAGCCTAAAGGCTGAAAACGTGTAGATCTGTTTTAAACAAACAAAAACCCTAGAGAGGTTCCCTAGAGGAAACAATAAGACTTTTGTCACCAAGCACAAAACCAGGTGTAAGAGCCTGAGGCACTGCATTAGTCAGGGTGCCCTGTGATGGACTAGAACAGTTGGTGTCCTATAAAACCACCCAACTGGTGTTTGTCATGGAAACTTTTCATTGTGGTGACCCAGTCTTATAATCATACAAGACCTTAAGGAGGGGCCAATTACAATGGAGGAAATTTGATCTGTTATTCTATGGATCGAAACTCTAAAATTCTGAGGTAGATACTGTATCTGAGTGAATTTAGCTGACATGTACATAGTAAAATCTCAAAAGTAATTCAGATATCATAAGCAATGATGCTGCAATGGCATTACAGATATTCTTATTATAGTACATTATTTGATGGTCCTTTTAGTGTCATTTTATTTTGCAAAAGTACAATGAGGATAAGCTGCTGACCTGATGCTATTCCCCAGAGCTGAGAAGCTTCACATCAGAAATATATAGTTAGCTATAACCATGTCACTGTACCTTAAGGAGGGGCCAGTTACAATGGAATTAAAACAAACAAAAAAAAACTTTCAAATGCCCGTTTACTCCATCTTTGCACAAGCTACTGATCTAGAACTCTGCAAACTCTTGTTTGGTTTGGTCACAATACTATATGTACAAATTCACATACTTTAAAGATTCTTTGAGTAAAAGCTAAAGACTGTTATTTTTATTATTTCTTCACTGAAGTGTGGTGTTGATGCCATAATTGGACAAGTTTCTATGTATAATTTGAAGTTTTAGATTTTACTGTTAAACACAGCAGTGCATGAATGCCAGTGGACTGTCCTCAGAAAACCTCCAAGGTCTATAAAGTAACCAGCAGAGGAGTCAGTCTGACCTCTACTGGTTATGTTCTGCATCTGCTAAAAAATCTCTTTACTTTGAGAAGTGATTGAGCTCCACTATTGTTATTTTATTTCAGATATTACAAGTAAATGAAATTCAGTTAACAAACAGCAAATATACTGATTTGAACTACCAACAACAGTACCGCTAGCAAGGTCTGAACTCACTGTCACTGCAGTGTCAATGAGGACTCGCACAGTTGTGGTTTTCAGCTTGGCACTGACACAGTTGCCAGACATATTTCCTGAAAGCTACAACATTTTCTAACTTTAAATACAAATCCAAAACTACAGACTTTAAACTCAGAACAAGACGAAAAACACTATTCCAAAAAGCAGTATTTACATAAAAGCTTGCCGTAGAATGGCTCACAGGGCTCAGATGCAGATATACTGCACAATGAACAGCTGTTAACATTTTGCATAGGAAACAATTCTATGTTATATATCTCTGCAAATTACTGTCAGTGTGTATCCAGGTAGATGCAACTGACCTCACTGCTGTATTAACATACTTCTGAATAAAATGAATTATAGAACAAGAAACAACAACGTAGTGTAGGACTTTATGGGATTTTATTCTTCGGTAAAGTGAGCTGCATGTCTCATGAACTAGCTTGACTTCAGGGACTTCTTGTTCATAGTGTACGACAGGATGAGTAAGTTATGACATTATATTTTGACCTCACAATATATAATAAAAAATAATGCATGGATGATTCATTCATAATTAAACTTAAAATAATAATAATAAAAATAATCAACCATTTACATTAATACAAGAAAATATACAAAGTTTGTACAAAGAATGTAAAATATTTTAATAAGGATGTTATTATACTATATTACAGGCAATATTACTGTGATCAGGCACACGGCAAATCAAGGTAGACCTTAATATGATGGATATATGAACTCCACAATAACGCTTTCACAACCAACCTCCATTGCCTTTATTCCTGCTCATACAGATTCTGATGCACCCTCCTCTTTCCTCTTCTTCCTTACAGACTTCATCTCTCTTGTAAATATTTTTCACAGATTTTAAGTAAGGTCAATTTAAGACTTTAAGACCATGTAAAGAAAATTTAGAGAGCAAATTGAAGGGATTACAATGTCGATATGTTCTCTAAATGTAAAAGTCTAGGGTGCAGAAAATGGGTTGTATTAAGCAACAGTTTGAAAATACGACTTCCAACAGATCTCCATCAGTTTTTAATTCATTATACAAATGAGAATAATAGAAATAACTTTTACTGTACCTTCTGATCACACTGCAAAAAGTGCTGTTCTTCCTCAGTATTTTTGTCTCGTTTTCCCAGTGTAAAATGTCTGAAGTTTCTTAAATCAAGACATGTTGAAAAGCAAAATGGTACAAGTCTTGTTTTCTGAGAAACTGATCTAAATCAAGTGTGTTTATGATTAAAACGAGAAGAAATACTGTATTGGATCAGAAAAATCAACTTAATTCAAAAGGAAAAACAATTTTATACTTTATTTATATTGATGTGTTCATCTTTCAAGTATAAACTCACTTCATTTTGTCCAATTTCTCAAAAAGACGACTTTTTCTATAAATGCATTCATAACTGATGATTTTTAAGAATATGTATCTAAGAACATTTAAGGCAGTTTAGTTATTTGTTTTTAAAAAAAGTCAACAATACTGTGGAAGATCAATTTTTTTGCAATGTTATGCATGCGACATTCAATGTCATGGCTTCAGGAATTTAAGACTTTCTACTTTGATTTAAGACTTGAAGGCCTAAAAGGGATTGTTGACCCAAAAATGAAAATTCTGTCATCATTTACTCGCCCTCAAGTTGTTCCAAAGCTAAATGAATTTCTTTCTTCTGCTGAACACAAAAGACGATTTTAAAAACTGTGGGTAACCAAACAGGAACAGCTTGAGGGTGAGTAAATGATGACATCATTTTCATTTTGGGGTGTACTCTCGCTTTAATTTGTGGAAGGGAGAAGTAAGACTTTTTAAAACCATATAAAGACCCGCAGAAACACTGAAAGTCTATTTTGAGCACTTTTAGCACTGCCTGGATAAAATGCTAGCACTTTTTACATGGCATTTAGAGATTTGATGGAAAAAAAAAAGGTTTAATTGATTTGTAACTTATGTGAACAGTGTTTATAGTTTTGGGTAATGAGTAGCTTTTAGGAAATCGTTTTAGTGTGTCAACAATTGAGGAAAAAAACTACTAAGCTGAGACAGATCTAATGAAGGAACGCTCTTCAACCATTTCGATTGCAGCTTTGCAAGATGTCATGCAGGTAGTAATCTGACTCTTATAATAAAATAACAGCCCAACTATTTTGTTTCAAAAATGGGAAGAATGCTACCAGCAATTACAAACATTCACATTGAGTGCTGCTGAAGTCAGTTTGTTTTAAGTGAGGTATTGCAAGATAGCTTAATCAAAAATAAATGTTTGAAGCACTGTTAATTAGAGTTGCTATCTGAGCTTTGGTCCTCAGAGGACAGCTTGAGCTGAGGCTCCTGCTGAGAGCTGAAGAGGTTACAGAACTGCTAGGAATGCAGGCTTCACACTCCTCACATGCTCGGCCTCCAGTCCACAGGTGATTTTATTTTATACAACTCTCTAAAACTACCTGAAGACAGAGTGATCTCTGTCACTGTATCACATTTGCTAAGCAACTTTCTTGAGCCTGTAAAACAATTTTGCTGAAAAACCTGTTGTGCACAATCGACTACATGCCATACTTTTTTAGCAAGTAAATGTCTTTTAGTATGATTTTGGTACATGATGTCTTTTTGCTGTGAGACCTTCACTGATTTAATATATTTCATGTTGTTAGTAATATTCCAGTTACTAGCCTGAGGCAACTTAGGTTTACTTAGTTATCCATACATTTATTTTGGTTATCCAAAAATCATGTTAAAATGAGAGTATGAAATATGATACATCAGGCTTTTGAGGAACATTTATCTGTAAATCTCTCAGTCAT
This sequence comes from Acrossocheilus fasciatus, assembly GCA_036784905.1. Lineage (NCBI taxonomy): Eukaryota > Metazoa > Chordata > Actinopteri > Cypriniformes > Cyprinidae > Acrossocheilus > Acrossocheilus fasciatus. The sequence continues at coordinate 27,149,725 of CM071954.1, read as the reverse complement.
CACTGTATTGCATGTTTTGCCCCCACAATAAAAACTCCATCCATCCATCCATCCATCCATCCATAAAAGCCTGATGCATCAAATATGATAACATTTTATATTTCATATAAAGGCTAAATTAATTAAAAAGGTTAATGCATCAAATGTGATGTTTTGGATTTAATCTAAAGGTTAAATTAAGTTTTTTTTTCTTCATATGCCACGTTACTGTACTTGGCTCAGTGCATCCATCATTATCTTTCATTGTTAATGTGATAATCTTAGGTCCTCCGTTTTCAATCAGTAGGCCATGGGGTGGTTGTGCTGGTCTGTATCTGATCCTTAAAAGAACCTCCATGAAACCAAAGGTAGAATTCTGCAGATTAAACAACTTCATAGCCTCAGTGATTTTCTAGAGCTAATAAGACTGTGCCTCCCCCTCCAGTATTCATGCCAGGAGCAGATGGCTGGATAAGCAGTACCATCAAACTGCCAGGTTATAAACCAGAAGTATGTTTGCTGACATACATAGCCAGAAAGTATGATTATTATGAGAGTAATTAGTATTGCACTGGCAATCTCATGAATATTGAGATGTCACTGATATTGGCTTATAGATTTGCCATCACATCAAAATACTATTGGTGCATCTGAAATCGCATACCGTCATAGCAGGTACTACATTTGATAAGACTTGCTTTGTTCTATAAAGTATCTATTCATGTGGTATTAATGTAATCCAGCTGCACTTTTGGCACTGTCAAGCATCAGTTTTATTACTTCACCACACCAGAATCATGTCCTTGTGCCTCATGGAATAGTTCAGTGTCCACTGGACACATTTTAGATGGTAGTAGAAAGTCATGCAGGTCAGGGGTGTCAAACTCAGTTCCTGGAGGGCCACAGCCCTGCACAGTTAAGATGCAACCCTAATTAAGCACACCTGATCCAGCTAATAAAGTCATTAAAGCATATTTGAAAACTACATGGTATGTGTGTTGGAGCAGGGTTGGAACTAAACTCTGCAGGGCTGTGTTTGACACCCCTGATGCAGGTACTTTTCACCTACTGTTTTAATGAACACTACAAACTTAGACATGCTACTCATTTCGCATTGTTTTTTGGCTACTATATTGCATAGGTATTTTGGTATTTGTAAATCACAGCAGTTGGAGCACTTTTGTAGTTATGTTGATAATTAAGATTTGAAAAGAGTAGGTTCTCTCACATCAAAAAGTTCACAAATACATACAAGTTTCATAAGTCATCCTTAAGAATAAAGTGGTTTAATCTTCTGAAGAGACATGATCAATTTATATGACGGAAAGTTTGAATTTGAGCTTTTATTCACATTAACACTCATCAACAAATACTTTGAGCACATCAAATATAGTAAATGGAAGTGCAACCGTGCTCACTTCATGCACAAGAACTAATCATGTTTGTCTTCTATTCAAATGTATTATTTTTATGACGTCTTTTTGAAGGGTGACAATTTTGGTCGCATGTATTTTTAATGGATAGACAAATTATGAGATAATACTGTATTAAAACGAAAACTTACTTGATGCACAACTTGGGGGTTTGAAATGATAGGGAGGTGGTGTAAATGATGAAAGAGTTTTCATTCATTCATTCAAGTTCAAATAATGAACTAGGCCTATTTGAAGTGTTATTTGCATTTAGGCCACCCATTTACCACAGTTTTGTTAAAGCATTTCTGGCTGCTTGGCACAACATGGTAATATTCAAACATGTCACCTACCTTCCTGTTACTCCAAAACTGAGAATAAAAACAAAATTTGCTTAAACCTGGGCCTGTGCAGACTACATGCTTTAATAATAATTCTATTTTTTTTTTATTAAAATATCTAATTCCTACTGCAGAACTGCACAAATGTCAAGCTGTCAGTAATTAAATGGATATCTCAGGAACTACTCCAAGTAATGATTTTCTGTTCATTTTGATTTATACACACACACACACACACACACACACACACAAAAGACACTGATGTGTGAATCAGACTGATTCTTAAACTCAAGTAATTAGTGAATAGGACAGCACTTTTCATAAAGTACTTTTATATAAACTTAAAAAAAACTGTATTCACAATGAAAAAAAAATACTCATTTGTAAATTTGCTTTCTACTTTTTTATTCCTGTAAGTAAATGACTCTGTATTACAGTCTATTGCAACTATTTCACAATTTTGGAGAAAATAAAGGTGGTTAACATTGAGTTAAGTTCAAAGGGCAGTATTTATGCAAACAATTTTGTGTGACTGAACACTAGCAGTGTATGTTTGATATATTCGGTGTGTATGAGTGTGAGACAAGTGGAGCTGTATTAAAACAGGTGTATGCATGACATATTTGAAATGCATTAAAGCCATAATGCAGCACTAAAAGCTGATCAATTGGGTAAAAGGGAGTCAGAGGAAATTTCTAAACGCAAGCCTAACAGCAAACATCTGGTGGCCACCCCAAAGTTTAGATCAGTTCACAACCAAAAACATTTCATCCCATCCACGTCACTTGGGCCATTATCACTTGGCTCATGGCTTTAATGGTTTGTGTGCAGATGGTTTCTCTTCTCGATACAAAACACAGTCCTAAAGAATTTTTTAACAATCAGAGCATGTTTATTTGAAACTAAAACAGATTGCACCCAACATCCATATTTCCTTTGATTGCCTTTTCTGAGCTCTTGTATTTCCATGGAAGTTTGATGAAGAAAAATCACAGACATTTAATATTGGGATAATACATCGTAGTTTAATTTTTTTTTTTTTTTTTTTGGAAAGGATCCTTTTCAAAGCAACTAAAACGCAGAACTGTTCTCACTGTATTTGATGTACGTATATTCTGCTTTAGAGACAAGAAGCATTGGACACCACAGAATCATTCATTTCAAATTTGCAGCTGCAGTTTTGAAAAAAAAAAGACGAAAAAAAAAAAAAAAGCCAGTGCTGATTTCAAGTAATGCAATCAATCCAAAGGAGACAGCCAGAATCCTTACACTCTTCCATAGGAAGGTCAAACCTCTTTTCCTCCTGCATTTACAATTAGGCTACACAATATTTTGGCAAGCAAGTGTCAAGAAAGAAAAAAAAAAAACACCTAGTTAAAACAATGGGGCTGCTTTAAAAACTAAAAACAGGGAATAAAATAAAATATTAAAATCCCACCTACCATTTAGATCCTCTAGTGTGAGCCACCTAGAATGCATATACATTTGAAGCTTGAGAGGCAAGAATCATTCGTTAAGGTGTCTGCTATAATCTAGCGAACTGAGTGGGTCCTGTGAGAGCTTTCAAAACGATTACAGAGATGACTATACAAAATGATCTTTACCTACTGAGTGATGATTATGTTTCCTCAGTGTCTGTTTTCTCTAGCTCAGGTTCAGTCTCAGCGTTCACCTTTGGCCCAGTCTGTTCAGTGTCTGCATCCACAGAGGAGGAAACAGACATTTCTGGGGTCTTCTCTCCTTTCAAGGGCTCGTTCTGGAAGCAGGTGGGTGTGGAGGTAAGGGATGGAGAGGGGCTACGAGAGGGCTCTGCAGCGCTCTGGGATGCAGGTTCTAAAATGTTTAGCTGAGGTTTTGAATCAGTCTCCACTCCATTGACACATGACGCTCCCTCCGGCTCTTGACTTCTTGCCGTCTCTTCAGGGGGGCTGAGTGACTTGGGCTGTGACAGCAGCTCTGGCATTACCTCTGGTTGCAGTTCAGCATCTCGTACTGTTGGTTGTGGTTCTGGATGAGGCTGGTGTTGGGGCACTGGCGGAGACGTCGACTTCATTTGCGCTTGTTCTTGTGCTTGAGGCTGAGCGACCAAGGGGGTCGGCAGAGGGAGCAGCGGCTGAGACTTGGGAAGCAACGGTTGAGGCTGAGATTGTGAAGAAAGGGGTGTCCAGCGCTCTTTGTCCTTCTCGTTCTCCCTCTCTCGGTCCCTTTCACGCTCCCGTTCTCGGTCTCTCTCGCGATTCCGCTCTCTGCCACGTTCACGTTCCCGATTCCTGTCCCTCTCCCTTTCGCGGTCTCTGTCTCGCTCCCGGCTATGACGATTGCCGTTCATTTCACCCCGGAAGTCCATGTCCCTGTCATCACGGTCTTTCTGTCTTTCCCAAGGTCTGCGACGATCATCGTAGTCCTGGTGCATGTTGGCGTTAAAAGAAGGCCCAGTTCCGCGATTCCAAGTGGGACCTGATGAACTTCCGCTGCGGCCCTCGAATCGATTCTGAAAGTTAGGGTTGGAACGATCCTCCTGGAAACCCTTTGGAGGTCCACCAGACATGCCCCTCATGTCTCGCTCGTCAAAGTCCCCCCTGGGTGGTCCCCAGCGACTTTCTGCCCTGAAACCTCCGGACATATTTTCTCTTCTACCCTCTCGACCTTCGGCTTGCAAGACTGTTCTCGGAGGTCGTTCTAGTAAAGGAGGTCTGGCAGGCACAGGCTCAGTACGCATCTCCAAAGGAGGCGTCTTCAACAACCCCGTGCTCTGCTTCTCTGGTGGTGGAAAGCGATAGTCCTGATCTCCTTCTTGTTGGGCACCTACATCTGACCTGGGTGGCGTTTCATTATCAGTCTTGGCCAGACTGTCAGCTCCAGCAGATGAAGGGTTAGGTGCCCTTGCGAAAGTGCCTTCAGCACGGTTGAACTGCTCCATTTGAGAGAATGGAACCCGAACGCGGGCTTGGGCTTGAAGTGAAGCCTCCAGGACGTTGTTGGTCTGATGTGCAAGGCCTGGCTGCATGAGCAGGGGAAAGCGGCCCCCAGGACCCTGGAGCAGGTTGGGTCGCAGTTCCAGGGGAAGCAGCCCTGCCATCCTCTGGCCAGAGAGAGGATGTGTTAGAGATGCAGAAGGGTGCATACCGAGGAGACCCATTCCGCTGCGCACTGCATTTTGCATTCCTGCACAAAAAAAAAACAAACAAAAAAAACATGTACAAAGATAAATACAAAATGTCTCATACTGGTGTTAATGAAAATGTGCTTAATGACAATCTTCCTCTCCGCCAAATCCATAAATTATCCCTGGCATCCATTTTAGACAGCACGCACATGCATCATTCCAAGCTTAAAACAGGCCTGGTTCTTGACGGCTACAGAAGGGTGGGCTGGCAGAAATCCTGGGTGGGCATTTTTTAGTCATAATATTATCTTATAGTCTAGAAGATTTATACTGTAGATATTGCTATATTATATGTACACTGAAAAAAGCTTTCATGGGCAGCCTAGAATATCATGCACTTTCACAGAAAAATTTACTTTTTCTTTATTGTATAGTAAAAAGAAAAAAAGCCCTCTTTATTCTCTTTCTCTGGATCATTGTTTCTACACTGGTGACTCTTTTCAACTAACTTTATTTATACCAAACAAGACCATAATCATGTCTAGAACATTGGAGGGACCAGTTGTTTTGAGGAAAATATAAAGACCAGACCACTATGGTAATGGTATTTATTTAAGAAACTAAATTTAAATGGATTTAGGGGAATAAATTAAAAGAAGAAAAAAGAACAGTAAAAGAACAAGAATAAGACTTTTGGTAAAGAACTGCAAATAATATTTTTATTTTAAAATATAAAAAATTAAAAAAATATTAAAAATATAAAAACCCAACACTAAATTTTCTAATCTTTTTGTATTCTATGTTTTCTTTTTAATTATATATATATATATATATATATATATATATATATATATATATATATATATATATATATATATATATATATATATATATATCACTTTATCATCATTTAATTTTAGGCGGTCGTTATACAGAAAATAAGGAAGCGCGTACACTCAACATAAACCAGTGCATAGCTTATTTATTCAGATCAGCTGGAGCAACGCAGAAATGGGAAATAGACTGACAATTCTTCATTTTCATATAATGTTAGCCAACATATTAAAACAAGTCAAAAACAATGGGAAAGTTTATCAAGGAATAGCATTAAAACGGCTTTCAAAAAATGTACTTCATGTTGGCTATATTGTCTAAAAACAAAACAATGCTTGTTTTACTCACTCAGACCATGTGCAATTGTTCAGTGAATTTAACATGTCAACGTGGTCTGGCGATTCTGCACTTCAGCAGGAACTGAAGTTACAGGCACGCAGAGAGATAACTACAAGCAAGCCGACAGTTTCGAAAGCCTAGAAATCCCGCACCACCACCGAAGTGAGTCTTTGTTTAGAGGAATAGACGGCGCGGATTGGATCGCGGACTGCAGCGACGGTTTGTAGTGTACGACATGATTGACTGCTGGCTTTGGCTAGCCTCCAAGCTAACGCATAGAGCCTGTAATGAATATGATTACGCAACGCTCCATGAGGGATTTTAAGACGATATGACATTTACACAGTTTACAGAAAACTTTTCCATTTCCTTCTAATTCAAAATAATCCCACACCTTGCTGGTTCTTCGCGTGATCATTTCGAGCCCGCCACAGCTGACATGATGCGAGGTCTGAGGTAAAAATGTAGTTTCCACCCAGATACGCTTTTAAACATTTATATATTTAAATATTTTGATAATTATTATTTTTCAAAAGTTTTCCTCGTGTTATCTACTATTGATTTCAGTGTCGACTACACAGTTGCCAAGTCCGCATATTATACGCGACTGTCTGACACACTGTCTTCTCGCAGTTAATAGCCAACCAGTGCAATAATATAAGTGCTGTAGCGTAATTTGCCAAATGTTCCTCCCCCTCATTGGAGAAAAATCACATTCAAAAAGAAGACGCGTGATGCTGTAATCCAAGTGATGATAGAAGTAGATTTAGAGGAGGGGGATGACTTTCTTTTAGCCTAATTTTTATAAAGTTTTTGTAATGTATTAATTATCACGGGCTGTAATAAAAAAAAACAAGTAGTCATATCCTAATACTGAGTAAATACATTTGGTTCGAATAGCCTGGTATGGCAAGATGTCTTAAAAAAAGCGACAAACATAGAAAATATTATAATATATTATATTAAAAAAGAAAATATTATATACATTTTATGTAATTTATTTGATAGTTATGTATACAATATTTTATTTTAAATGGAAAAACCTTTTTTTGACCTAAAAATAAAGCACTTTTCCGCTGTACATGACTGTGGGGACGAGCAGTTTTGTGGTGCTTGGAATTCTTTATACTTAATTTAAAAAAAATATTGCCACATTGATGGCTCAAGAAGGTGTAATTGTTCAAATATTGTTCCATTGTTGGATTTTAAAATGTATAAAAAAAATTAAAAAAAAAAAATGTAACCAAGGCTAGGGACAGAAAAATGGACATTTCCATAGAATGACCCCTATATATTTTAGGCTATAAATATGTGGCTATGTTACAGCTCCCCTTTGAAGCTTTTGTGCTTTTCTCCTTTTCCATCTCTCCAATCCTATTCTGCTCACAGGTGATTGGAGATGAGTTTTGTTCCCACTTTTGTTGCAGTTTGCAAATTTTTGTAAAATAGCTTCTGTTTTTGCTTTTCAGATAAAAGAGTGGTTTCAGTGTAATATGTTGCAGGCTCATTTATTGGTAATAAATAATTGACAAATAATATTGATGATAATAAATCATTAAAAAAAAAATATTGGGCTTGTTTTTGAAGCTGCGGTTGCTTATTTGTCTCGCGAGAGTTGGCAAATGTGGTCGACTAGCAGGAGCTGTACCGTTTAGTTGACTAGTCGTTTAGAACCGCACATCCCTAGTACTGACATTATGTAAAATGTTCTTATAAACCCATTTACCCTGTAGTGTTATTTCAGAAGCCGTCTCCATCGTTTCTGCCAACTGAGGTGTTTTGTCTGTGCTGCTCTGCTGATGCTGCGCTCCCACAGGGTTAAAGACTCCTGCCCCGGGCATTGCTGACGGAATAAAACTCCCAGGAATAGTACTGGTGGGAGGAATCATGGCTCCAAACGGAGAATCCTTGCTGTTCTCTTGAGTGGTTGGCAACGAAGGCTGCACTAGAGCTATAAAGGCGATAGAGTGATAAAAGGCCCATTTAGTAGCTTGAAAATTGGACCTTAAAAGGACAGTGCTTTCACAAGAAACACTATGCAAAACAAGAATAACTTATTTTAGAGGCTGGTTAACATACAGGTCTGAGCTGAAGCAAGACTAGTTCCAACTGCTGACGGCCCTACTCCTGGCGTGGCCATGAAACCTGTGAAAGAGAAATTTACAAATTGATGTATATTATAAAAAAAAAAAAAAAAAAAAAAAAAAAACATCGTACAGTTAAAAGCTTCATTATTTAGTATTCAGGTTGGCACCATGTACCTGGAGGAGGCTGTGAGGCATTAAACCCTGCCCTTAGAAATGGTGGTGGGGGACCAAAGCCTGGTGGGGGCATTGCCATGGTGACAGGGAAGGATGGAGGCACAAGGCCAACAGCAGGGACCGTCTGTGCCACTGGAATCTAAACCAAAAAAAGCCATTCATGGATAAGTAAACAGTGATTCATTATTAATTCAGCTGTCCTCATGCCCTATTGACTATTTTAAAGATGTCCTTGCAACCTTTCTGGGCCTTGAACGTGCATTGTGTTGCTGTCTATACAAGGTCAGAGGGCTCTCAGATTCCATCAAAAATGTCTTAATTTGTGTTCTGAAGATGAACAAAGGTCTTACAAGTTTGGAATGACACGAGGATGAGTCATTACTGACAGGATTTTCAATTTAGGATATCCCTTTACGTCATAGATCAATGGCTAAACACCATCCCTATTATCTAGTAATTAAATCACACACAACAGTAAGAACCTAAACATGCTTTGCTCAATTTGTCATGGCAATTTAAGGCCTGACTTAGTGTTAGCATCATACCTGCAAGGGCATCATAGTGACAGGCTGGGTAAAGGCCTCACTGGGTGTGCTGCTTGCTGTACTGGTTTCAGCTGTAACAGCCTGGCTCTGAGTCTCTTTGGCAGTCTCAGTATTTCTCTGGGATTCCCATTCTGCAAAATAAAAAACAGTACTGTTGTGAATGGGAGAAGTACTGTGCAGAAGATCAAATATATACACAATACATATCAAACTTTCAGCTGCTGAACAAGTAAATTCTTCTCACCATTGTTGACGGTCTCCTGGTCAATCATGCCTCCCTCTGCAAAGTCATCCAGATCATCCAGTTTGACCTTCTCCCATGGGATATAAGTCACCCCAAGGTCCACATCCCAGAACTGCTTATACTCCTGTTTCACCCCTTTATTGAGGGCCCAAGCAATCTGCAAAGTAATGCAACATGTTTAGACAAATTCCCCTCCCAAAAATGTTATAGAACATTGCAAAGATTTCAAGTTAGTGAACATTCTTCACACATACTTTGATGACCTTTGAACCGATTTTGTAGGAGCCTGTGCTCAGTTTCTGAAGGGCACGGTATGCATCCTGACGATGAACCATACAGATGTAAGCACAGCCTCTGGGAGGAATCATCTAGAGAAAAAATGAACATTAAATTCAGACTTATGCAGTGAAAGCTTTAGTTTCCAGATTCACCAACTCTATTAAAAACAACAACACCTGAAGACCTACTGAGCTGTCCTAAATCACTTCCCGTTTTAGGGTATTCCTAATTAAACTTCAGCCAAAAATATCTGGAGACTCCAAAAATGCCTCTTGGCTAGATGGCATAACTGATCTAATTAAAAAGTAAACTCATTTAAAGAGCATTCAAGTGCTTAAGTTTACAGAAACTCAACTCACATTGATAGATTCAATCTGGCCAAACTCTTCAAAGAGGTTAGTAAGATCTTGTTGGGTGGCTTTCTTGTCCACTTGGCCAACCCATAGAGTAGTGCTGCAAACTGAAAGAAGCAGAAATAAATAAAAGGTAACTGACGCGCTACTTTACCCTTTGTGTGTGCATGTGTCTGTATAAATAAAGATATAGGGAAATTATATTTCAGTTGTGAATAGGACATTAAATTAATCAAGACATTTGCAAGAACTCTGCAAGCATGTTCATGTTTGTCCATGAGATGGAAAAGTCTTAAATGAACGTAACATTTTCAGTGACAATTCATAACTGGCCAGAAAACATAAAGTAACAGTTCTGTCAACTGTCCTGAAAGAACAATGGACCAACTGCCACAGTACATGTAATTACATTATAATTTATGGATGAATTATCGCTTTAAGCTCAAAGACCAAAGCAACAGTCAGTCAATAAATGAGGAGGCTTGTGATTTTCCCACTCATATGATCATGGTTTAATACAAATCTTAACTGTCTCATCCTTAGCACAATTACATTTCATAAGATCTTTCTATAATTCTGTAATTAATTTATTTTGTGTCAACATAACCCTTTAAAACATGTATGATGTGACTTTATTGCAAAGCAGTAATTTCTTAAACTTGACCGTTATAAATTCAGAAAGCACAGGTGGACCTCTGTAATCTTACCACTTAGAACCCTTGAGCGGATAGGAGGAAGTCCTTTTTTCTGCCGTTCCTTTTCTCTTTCCCGTGCTCGTCGCTCACTGGAATAAGAACGTGAGGACTTCCTCTTTCTGTCCCTTGAGCGAGACCGTGATCTCTTCCTGTGTTTGCGCTTTCGAGACCCTGAGCGAGACCTTGACCTCCTTCTCTTAGGTGACCTGGGGATGTAAAGAGATTTTCACATGAGAGCTCTTTACCTGCGTCTGAAAAATGGAAATAAGACAATAACTATTTGGCGAAATTGCTACACCAACCTGGACCTAGATCTCGAAAGTGTCCTTGAACGTGTGCTGCTGGTTTTCTTCTCCTCAGCCTCAAAGAGCTCCTCATCTACAGTATCCTGTCCCTCATCAATATCCATGTCCTGCAAAATACACAAGTGAACCTGATGTTTCCACTATCCACTTGTCACTCAGCTTCAATTATTAATCATTGAGTATTACAGACATCCAACAGAAGACAGCGATTTCATCACTCTCCCAACTAAAGTTTTATCTCCGATCCTACCTGTTGCTGGTTATCAATGGAGTCATCCATTTTTGCTTCTTGTTCTGGGAGCTGTGGTGGGGCACTGCTCTGGCCAGGAGCGGCCGAATTTTCAGGACCAAAGATAGTATCCTGGCTCTCCATGGTCATAGACTGTCAAAAATAACAAGGCGCATTAACAAATATCAAGGTATGAGAATGACATAAGGGCTCTAACACATTATGCAAAAAAAAGAATCAGTTTTATATACCTTCTGTTGATGCTGCTGGTGCTCCATTAGCTGCTTCTGAAACTGCTCGAGGTTTTGCTGCTGAAGATGCTCGGCCAGCTGATGAAATATTGAGTTATTGATGGACTCTGGCACCACAGGTCTAAAAGACACAGTAAGAACATGTTACAAAAATAACACAACAGGGGAACAACTTTTCTTCAAAGTAGCAAAAAAAAATAAAATAAAATAAAATAAAAAAACAACAACAAACAAACAAAAAAATAAATAAAAAAAAACATACAACTGAGATGATGTAGCATCTTTCTTAGAATCCTCGCTGTGTTCCGACTCATTCCCAAAATCAAACTGACCCAACAGCTTCTACAACACAATGGAATAATATTGTGTTATGCAAGGGTTAAACTAAGGATTAAACGATTTCAGCCAGCAGTGTTCCTAAAAGCTCCCTCACCTTGTTAAATGAGGAAACTCTCTGCTCCAGTGGGTTGAGCGTGTTGGCTGCTGCGGCTGCAGTGAGCTGCGCAGTCAGGGCCTGCAGCTGCACCACCAAACCTGCATCCAGCGCCTGCAGCAGAGAGGGCTGAGGTTTCTGCTGCTGCATCTGGAGGCTCTGAACAAGCTGCTGCAACTAGAAACACACATAGACATCAGTCAGAAATACAACTGTGCAGTGAACAGTGTTTTCAGTAATGGAGGAATCTAACCTGCTGGCCCTGGGGACTTTGTAAGATCTGGGCGACCGCAGCCACTGTGTCTGTGTTGGAGATCTGAGACGCCCAGTCTGGGAGACTCTGCACTATGTTGGCTGGAGTGGCAGGAGTTGCTGGTGTTCCTTTAGGGAGCAGGAGAAAATATACAGATTTAAAGATGTTTTAGAGTTTTTACAAATATTTGTGCGGTAAAGGAGCGGAAATGGATGGCTTTTAAACAAGTTGTCATACTCCATTTTTGCCTCAAGGTGTCAGCATAAACTAGTAGATGCTAAAATTTCAATCAGAATTTTGAGTACTAGGGAAAACTTATGCGACTAGGGGTTTATGCGATTAAGGGGTTGACCTATACTGAAAAAAAGAAAGAAAAGAGTATACTGTATAGACAGGAAAAAAAAAAAAATTGTACATCAGAGCATCAACCAGGCTATCCTGCCCTTCAGTCAAGATGAATGTGAAAAGGGCTATTAATTATGAAACAGTATAGAGCATTTAAAACCACTCAAACTGCCATAGCTTTGGATTTCTAAAATTAATATTAGGTTACTATAGCAACATTTTAGTTACTGAGTTAATGACTGTTTGACACATTAACCTAGGTTACATTGAACTTCCCACACCATAAGGAATGCAGCTGTGCCTGTGAGTATGCTAAAGGCATAATGAGACTTTTTTTTCCCCAGAAGACTAGATGTTTGGTCACAGTTTGTTCAATAAACTTAAAGTAAGGAAAACCTTTCCACGGAATTAGTAAATCATTACAAGAATAAAACAAAATTTAAACAAATTGTTGAACAAACTTAATAAAATTAAAGTTCCTGTGTCATCCATACAAGCAATAGTGCATCCAATAAGCTAAAGACAATATAGTTTATTATATACAACATATAAGATGATTAAGTAACCGTGACTTTTCTCAGTACTGGCATTAGCACAGTTTTTGCTCTTTGAGTGAAGCATCATGGCCGTCATGTATCAGAAACTCTTCTAAATTTCCAATATTTCTGAACATTAAACACTAACAATCTTTCTCTTTACTGAAAAACACAACAAATAACACGTATAAACTGTCTCTCTTAATGCCATCCCATGCAAAGAATACTGGGAACTACAGACCCACTGCCCAGTTAGTAACGTCACCAAAAATGATTAATGTAGTCCCAATATAACGAATATAAAACATGTTGCCATGACAGTGTATTGTTTCACTGAGGATGCATTATGAGCAGAGCTGGGTAGATTACTTACAAATTGTAATCCGTTACTGATTCCAGATTACATGACAAAAACTGTAGTCAGTAACAAAATCCATTACATTACATATTTTAGGTAATATAATCAGATTACTTTTAGATTACTTTTGATTTAACTCGTTTATCACATTGATTTAAATAGAATTATCTTGTACTAGGGCTGTGCGATATGACGATATATATCGGATGGACGAAATAAAAAGTCTATCGTTTCATATGTTCTATCGTTTATTTCGTGGTGTCGCAAAATACATTGTTTACGGTAACACTTTTTAATCATTTGGATGAGTGCGATCTTTACACGCCACCACAGGGCATGAAAGGGAGACAGAACCTGGTGTAGAACGACCAGCCAGGACAAAATGAGGGACTACATCTGTAGCATGGGCACGCGTTTTTAAGCACTGCAGTTTTAAAACAACCGTTTTTAAGCCGTTGAAACAAACAACAGAGCTATATGCGTACGCCGTCTCCGTTTCTATGTGAGAGGACCGTGCCTTCTTTTTTTTTTGCCGCTTTATTGACTTTGAACGAATACATAAATACACTTATATGCGTCAGAATCCCTGTCTTGGCAAGTATCCTCATAAAGACAGCGATTTAGGTCTTAAGAGAGAGGAAACAGCTAAAAGAAAAAACGCATATGTAACAGTATATTGGATCCGGACTTCGGTCTTAAAGGGGAAGCGGTCCAATATTCGTTCTGTCTGATATTAATCATAGCACATTGCAAGAAAATCTCTTGATTAAGAGATTAAGAAAACTAGTTCCATTCATTGTAATTTACAACATGAAGTGCATTAAACATTATATTACATCAAGGTTTCCCAAACTAGGGTTCGTAAAGGAACTGCAGGGGGGTTGTGAGTTTAATGAAAAGCTGACAATTAATTAAATTATAAAAAAAAATTTAATGAAAATAAATCATTTTAAAACAAACTCCCTTCTTTTTCAAATTTTTTTTTTATTATTTGAATTCCCTTTCAAGGAAAGTCTCTTCACTTGGCGGCCATATTTGCAATGCCTCCGGGCAGCTCGTACAAGACATTAATGAATGGGGGAATCCTGAAATCTCAAAAACAGCTTGCTGAATTCAATTAAATTACATGTCAAATCAGCAACAAAAATCTGAATTGAATTGCCCCATGAATGTTGTTTCTTACACTCAAATAGCGTTTAAAAAGCTTATTTTTCAGGCTAGACCAGGCAATGTGCATGCGGAGTCATAAAATGCTTTTGACTGTGCATGTGAATTGGCTGGTCTAGTCAGGATTCTATGGGAAATTTGGCTCTTTCATTTAGAAGGTGGGATTGTTCCTCCATATTGCACGTTGCAGTTTCTCCCATTCATAAGTATAGGAGTGAACAGTCTCTGCATTTCTATAGTCTGTGTTTTAAATAAAACACTTACTAAAAAAATATGAAATATTTATTTACCTGCATGCAGTGTTAATCAACATTCATCAACATCAAAGAAACCGTGAGCATGCAAATGTGTTAATTATTGAAATATTTATTTTAAAATCTAAGGGGTACTTAAAGCAAATATATTTGGTGAATAAGGTTTAGATGACAAAAAGTTTTGGAATGCTTGCATTAAATGTAACGTAATATTACATGTGAATGTGCATTTTAATTAGTTATAATTAATAATACATGGTTAAAAAAACCTACAGAGTAATAATTCAAATAAAAATGAATGTGTTCATCAGTAGCCTAGTTGATGCAATGTTGAAACCCTTTTTACACCTGAAATAATTTTTGTAAATCCAGTGTTCAGTGTCGCCACCTGACTAATGACTGATCTTTGTGTGAATGTCCACAAAACTGGAATATAATATTTATATAATCGGTAGGATATTTTACAAAGGAAAATTTAATAGATGAAAGAGAAATTAGGGAGAATCAGTGATTTATGAATTAATTTATTGCTTTTGTGTGAATATGTAATCATGTAATCCATAAAAAAGTAACTGTAGTTTGATTACGAGTATTTTAAAGTGTAACTCACTCTGATTACAAGTACTTAATTTTTGGAATCTGATTATGTAATCAGATTACATGTAATCAGTTACTACCCAGCTCTGATTATGAGTGAATAACTTACCAGGAGTAGTGCTGTTGACGGGTACGGCACTACTGGCAGAGACAGGCGTAACGCTGGGGGGTGGGAGCCCTGCGGCCATATCCAGTAGAGGCTGGATGATGTCACTCTTGAAGACATTGTTTTTCTGCCATAGATTTAGTACTCGGACAATCTTACTCTGCAACCCAACATTGAATATGGAAAATAAGCAAATGTAAAAAAGGGTCTAGACAAGACCTTTACCATTTGATTACAAGGGCATGAGAAACAAACGCACCTTGTCATCAGCTGGGCAGCGGTAGAGGTTTTGGAACGTGTTAATGATGTTCTTACTGAAGCGTGGAGCGAAAACATCTTTCTCTTGACCAAACTGGTGACGAGACTGCCGCACAATGGAGTCGATGACGTATAGACCGGGGACTTTGTATTCAGGCTTGCACTATACACACAAAAGAAAGAGAAGTAATGAATGATTAAGAAGTGTGTGGGATCTGGGCTTCAAATCACCACATAATACATTGTTTTTTTTTTAAAGCAAACTTGACAGCCAGTGATATTCCATGCATTAAAATGACAACCATCAAGCATATTTAAAATGTCTCATTAAGTACTAAAAGTCTTTGGTGGTCTTAGGCTGACAAATTAACCTTTTAATAAGATACTTTAAGTAAGATTTAGAGACAAAATGGCGAATTTCACCAAATGGTGACAGTGTTCCTGCTCAATAACTCTATAAAATTAAGATATTTAATCATAAAGGAAAGTAAGTCATGCATTAGAGGGTTAATAAGTTAAGTCTTAATGCTATTAATTGACTATTCTACATGACGTACTTCACACCTGAAAAAAACAAAAAACAAACAAACAAAAAAAAAACACTGTTTGGAAACATTTGAGCTCTCTCTAGGCATTTTCCAAATATCTATTAGTTTATTTTACATTTGCAAGATAATAACAACTGACCTTTTGAATGAATTTCTCCACACTTTGGACGACATGTTTGTAGAACTGAAAAAGATAAGAAAATAAACAAAAAGAAAAACTCAATCTATTAATATGAAGATTAAGTAGTACACATTAACAGCATGAACTGAAGATGAGCATTCACCTTCATCTGGGCACTGACCACCAACTAAAATAACCAGAGCTGGACATGATATGACAAAGACCATTACAATATATCAGTTTCAGTTTCTCAGTGATTGTCACGTGTATTCAACAGAACGGTTTACATATGCTTAAGGAAAGACACTTTCTTAAAACGCTTTGACCTCTTTTAAGCAATATTTGTACATCACTAGTTCATGGTCCTTTGGTGTGATTAATTTTTAAAAGAATGTTCCATGTTCCATGCATGCCTCATAAATATGAGCTCATGAAAAATTAAAATACAATGTAATACATGCTATACAAAAGATGTTTTTGATGGATTTTAGCATAACAGGCCATTTAAAAATATTAAAGCTATTGTTTTAAACATACAAGGTCTCTGACATTCTGCATAAATTTACAATATTATGAAACCAGAAATGAATGCCCTTGGGCAAAAACTTAAATTGTTCATTAATAATCAATTAAATAAATGTATTTAATGATGAACACTAGGGTTGTGACTGTGGAAATTTTCCCACCGGTTAATTGATGTGTCACAACACCGGTATCACCGTGGTGGTGGGGGGTCGTTTGAGTTTTCCCTCTTTTCCATTGGTTTTAAATAGCTTGTAAAAGCACCATGCACATTTTACTTTCACTTTGAAATTAGCAGCAATTCGGCATCAATTGCTTAAATTCAATTCAAGCAACAACAAAATACAACGTACAACATTTAACTTAATGAATAATACACCATGCTGTATGCCTAATATAAAATAACTTACAAATTGGTATACAAAACTGAAAATCAGTAAAGACTGAGGAACAAATGATTATAAAACGTAGAGCGTTTATTAGCAAAACGATTAAGATAGTTTGGAGGCACGGACTGCATACACCTTGATGTAAAATAATGGTAAAAAATTAAAGTTTAAATAAAATAAAAATCAGCAAATACTGTGGAACCAAATACATGAGAAATGAATGTTTAAAAAAATAAAATAAATAAATAAACAAACAAACTTCCAATATCACCTTAGATAAATGGCAGGTCAACAGACTTTTCAAAATCCAAAATATTTTTAAAACAGGTGTTTTTACATTTCATTTTTGAAACTCTTCTGTCATTGTCTTGTCCATCTCACCTCACTCTTCTTGTCAGTCAGCTCGACTCTCACATGTTAAATGAAATCTGGGCTGCATTTCACAAAAGCATCGTGAGCCTAAGTAGTTCATAAAAACGATCGTACGACTGATCTTAATATTATGGTCTGTTTCCCAAAACCACCGTAACTTAAGTAGGAGTTGAAAATCATTGTAGATCTACGAGTGGTCTGGAATAATCGCAAAGCCGTACGTACATCATAAGACGACAGAAGTATGAGGTCACCTGCAGGACAATCGGCAGATTACAGCTTTAACTTTATTCAAGAGCAATTAAAGCTTTTGCGTGTACTTTATTGTACACTTTAGTACTCGTTTTTATTTATAAAAAATGAAATTAAATAATTAAAAAGGACAAAATACAAAACAACAACAAAAAAACATCTAAACTAAATAACTGAAAAAAAAAAAAAGAATAATAGTAATGGAGGAAATATGCTTTATACGGTTTATAATAATTTGTTCCTCAGTCTTTACTGATTTTCAGTTTTGTATACCAATTTGTAAGTTATATGTTATTTTATATTAGGCATATAGCATGGAGATCTAAGAATCTACATTGGTATCAATTGAAAACAAGAAACTGATATTCTTAATCCAGCACTAGAATCCACACAGCTAACATGTTCACCTGTTGTAGTTTGTCCATGTTGTGTGCACTAAATAAACACTCACATAGTCAAAACACACCATCAGAGAAATGCTAATTAAACCTCACAGTTTCAGTCACTGCTTTCCTCAAACTATTTTTGGCCAAAAATATTCTGGTGCATATAAATGCATTGCCATGGACAAAATGCACCTGAAAAGGTTAGTAAAAATCTTAATTTCTTTAAATCACTGAAGGCCATAAACCACATCCTACAGATTTATGCGCTACAAACAAACTTATAAGCATATCATTTACTTATGATAGCTTGCTCTGGCAGACCTACGAGTCGTCTAATGTGCAAGACATAAGCACATAACTTAAATGCAACTGTTAGAAGTTCATGATTTTCAATTTAACAAAGCATCCTGTCCTAACAGTCTACTGAACAAACACTATAGAATGTATGTGTGTGTCAGATAGTGGAAGTGCAAATGTAGGTTTAAATTTCAACATGATGCAGGATTAAGGACTAAAGCAAAAGAAGATTTAGCATGCTTAGTGTTTCCTTGATTGTATACAGCATTTATGAATGAATTAAAATGTAAAATGTCAACATTTTGCCCTACACATAAGAAACAGTAAAACAGCTATGATGCATCTAAAATAATTTCAGCAATACCAGTCCACAATCCATTCTTCTTGTCATCTTGCATACTAGTCTCAGCCTCAGATGCCCATGAACCGCTGGCTGAACGTCTGATGCATATGGCACACAAAAGTGGAAACACTTCAGGAGTTTCGAAGTCGTCATCGGATTGGTTGAATTATACAGGATTTCCGTGAGACATGTGTCTCGCGTGCTTTAATGTTCCGCCTAGAAACAAAGAGGCCGTGGGGCCAAACCCGCTCACAAAAGAAGAAAGCCGTCGTGTTTACAACTATGACAATGAATGCTTATCAGGATCAACTAAATGCTGGATTTAAAAAAGTATGTGAAATATTCAAAGTTCACGGCACAGAATCTTTAAAATGTGTCCAAGAGTTTTACGCATTGTTATTATGGCGACATTTCCACACCCCAAAACGTGACGCTGAACGAAACAAACTGTGATCGGTTGTTTGACATGTCGGTCAAACGGCATTCATGGGCAGGCCTTGGCCAATGAAAGCTGCCATGCATTCCAGACCTTCAGCCGTCAGTCTGAAGGTCTGGCTACACGAGACTACTTGCATACAAGCTTGTCTGTACAGTGATCAAAGACGCATACAAGCAAAAGTGCTGATAATACGACTGCAGCTGTACAGTAGAACATACCGATGACAACTATAAGATACTCTATGCATGCATGCCTGAAAAATGCTTTCTGAAACTTGACGGATTCAAAAGAACACCCACAAATATTGTTTCAGAGACTTTGCCAATTAACATGTTACACAAAAAAAAAAAAAAAAAAGGAAGCATGAGATGGAGTTAAGAGACAAATTAATAAAAAGAACTTGGCTTCAAAAAACATTTGTACCATCTAATTATTACTTTTTTAAACAATAGCTAGTTTGTGAAGGAAGATAAAACATTTGAACCCATTGACTGGGCAATCTGACAATTTCATGACTGATCCTGATTCCTGAAGACAATCTACTTTTCAAGCAAATCATATAGATTGTATATTTCATGTCCTCCTAATAATGTTAAAACTACAGCAAATATGGAAGCAGTACTTGTCACGTCAAAGCTGACGATCCCTAATAGCATCTAGCAATCCACAGCTGTTTGTTTCATGCATTTGTGATGGACCACAATTATTCATTATAATAATAATAATAATAATAATAACAATAATTTTTATTTATATAGCGCCTTTCTAGCACTCAAGGTCACTTTACAAATCAGGCTTAAGGAACAGAGACAATAGACGTCAATACAAAAAAAAAAAAAAAAAAAAAACAACAACCTAGGAGTAATATACAGAAACCACTTACAAGATTAGATTACAAACAGAAAGAATGAAGAGAAGCATCCATAACAGGGTACAGTTCACAGTCAATGACTTGAAGAGTAATAGTCAGAAAAAAAAATGTTTTTTTAAGGTTTTTAAAGGAGAGAAGGGAGGATGCCTGACGGATCATTGTCATTATCATTTGTTGCAGGTTCTATCAATCAAATATAACACCATTAAGCAAAAATAACCGTGGAGGTGAACACGGCAACTCCCATGATCCCATGCTCTGTTACGGTGTCATCTAGCTACGTCTTTGTTATTGTTTTAAGCAAACTCTAGCAGCGAAACCCACACATAACATATAAGGCATAAAGCAGTCATCTCTTAAGCAGGGATGTCCCAAGTTGATCAAGGATCAGTAGGGCTGGTTATCAATTCAGATGTCCCGATTCGATTCGATTCTGACTCGCAAGCTCTTGATTCCATTTGATTCGATCCGATTCAATTCTTGATTTGATTCTCGATTTTTTGATTACATTCAGTGAATATAGCTAGTTTTAATACAAATGCTAGTGATATTTCTAAAAGATGAACAGTAAACATCAGTTTACAAATGGTGAATTAATAAAAATAAATTAAGAGCCACAGACTTGTAATTTAAACCTATTCTTTTTTTGTATAGGGTCCTTTTATTTATTTTTATTTTTTCTCCCAATAATAGGGCCCTATAAAACGTTTTTCTTAATTTTTCTGGTAATCAAATTAAGGCCTAAAACATTAATTTAATTTATCCTAATCAAATGAAAATTAAACCCTTTTATTTTTGGGAAAGTGCTGCACAACAGACGTTTACTGTTAAAATGAAAAAGAAAACAAATGTGATTATTCCTTTAAAAATAAAGTTTTACTAATATTTATTAGTAGTAGCAGCAGTATTCGTTACATTGAGTAAAGACTGCACTAAAGCCGCTTTTCCACCAAAATTACCTGGAACAATTTGCCCCAGGAACTTTTTTTTTTTTATACCCCAGACCTGTTGCTATCTGCGTTTCCTTCGCTGTCTAAAGTAGCGAGAAGATTAGGCAAATAGTCTGGTGACACAGGTTTGCACGCATTTCTCAATATATACGCAAATTTCGGACTTGCATCCTTGGTAGTTCGGACTTCGTAAGTTCGACTTGGGAGTGTGAACTCCTGGGGATGGGAGGATGCAAGTCTGGTAATTCTGCAAATGGAACAGCAGCGTACATGATAACATCAGTCAGCTCGACTCGTCTACTGCAATTTTCCTCACTGTATTTACAATAAGATGAAATATGATATCAAACACCACTGCCTTTTCGTTTTCATTTAAACATTAATAGCTGCAGAAATGTTGTTCACAAGTTAAATTACAATGAAACAAAATATTATAATCAAACAGCATTGCCTCTTTGCATTTTAACATATTAATAGAATAAAGACCAAAGATTACCTGTTAGATTTACCCAAAGCTAATTATATCTCATGTTTAACCACTACAGAGACATCAGAGCCAGCGGCAAATGTCAGAAGGACTAGCCGAGGTTATGCTCCTCTCGTCGGGATGCATGAGCACTGAGCACCCGGTGATCGCGTGGACCTCACGTCTCCGAAATCGGCGAAGCACATTTTCAAATAGGTGCTGTCTTTATAAATAAACCGCAGATTTCAGTTTTAATCAACTACATTCTCGCCTGAAATACTTTTAAAACTACATTTCATGACACAATAACAGTAATATTTAAAAAATAAAATAAGCGAATATATGGTGGTTGAAATACAATGCTGCGTGAACTCAACCAATCAGCATGTTCAGTGCCCAAGTCCTGCCCCCGAAAGTTCCAGACCTTTGAAAAAGTACTACCTCGCAAGCAGGGATTTTCTGAGGGGCAATTTTTACCCGGAACTTTATTTAGATAATGGTTCCTGCAGTGGAAACACACCTAGTACCGACCCAAAGTCCCTAGTTCCTGGGGAAAGTTCCTGCGCTGGAAACTGGGCTTAAGTAATATATTTCTTTCTTCACATAAAACCAAACTTTTATTTTGATGGGTTGCCGTGAAGAACTTGCTTCTGCTGTGTATGTGATATGATGTTTTTTTTTTTTAACAAATGAACACCTTCACATTTACTATTTACAATTGTACCAGTTTTGCACAGGGTGTATTTTTAGATTTTTTATTTCGTTTTTGAGCTGTGCGGCTTGGACACAGCGCCTGTCAGAAATAGACTAAGCGCCTAAGCAGAGAGCCGCTTCAGAGACACCTTAGAAACGTGCCGCAACATGGCTAGTGTAAACAAGCATTGACGAGAGTGGCCGCGATCAGCTCCGGTAGCCACATCGGAGCCGGAGCGGTGCGACGGAGTAAATCAGGGGTTATACAACGCACTTCAGGCTATGGCGCCATTTATTGGATTTTACTGACATTGCATCAAATTAGCCATTTTGGACCAACTGCTTTACGGGCCGGATGAAAACACCCGGCGGGCCGTAGTTTCCCCACCTCTGGCATACATGGATAATGACTGATAAAACTGTTTTTACTAATGGACAACTACAGTGAATACTGTAACATTCGTTAAAGTTACTTGATAATATTGTGTCTTAAAATGCCTTTAAGACTGAATGCAGCCGTTTGTGATTCTAATTCACACCCGTGAGCATACGCGTGTGAAGTGCAGAAGCCGATGCGGGAGAGGTGGGTTTGACTCCGGGCTACTTTTACACTGTTGCCACGTGTTATAATGCAAGTTAGCGGTTCTAAATTAACATTAAACCATGGCTTCATGTGTTTTTTGCTCCAATTTATTTTTGGTTTTGTGCTTGTATTGGTATATTTTGCATGCTAGTGATAGGAATCTATCCCTTGACGTGATTGTCTATTGAATTTTGTGAAGTAGCAAAGCGAGGGCTGTTTCTGGGACTGCCTTTGGGAACTACAGTTTTAAGGAGAAAATACTTAGCAATAGTGCTGATTAATGGATTGATACATGGTTTGTCTAAAAGCATATTAAAAACCACAGACAAATAAACAACAACAACAACAAAAAAAACTGATTTTCACTACAGGGGGACTTTAACTTATTTTTGTGTATTGCTTTACTGTATTTAAATGTTCAGTTATTTTTGTTATAAGAAAAGTTATTAAACCTGTTATACTGTATTATGACAACACATTTTTTTGCAACAAAGTTTCGATATCGTAATACCATATACAGTGATAAAAGAATTAAAAATTAAATCGCAACATGACAATTTGATACTGTCTTATCCCTAGTGTGTTCATATCGTGAGACAGCAGAGGCTAAAAACAACGCAAGCATCATCCGCGCTTTAGTATGGGTGTCGCGATCGCCAACAAAACGTGACTCCTTATTCATGATGTCAAATGCTTCTGCAGATTTGTAGTATTACTATAGCATTTCACCTGAGCATTGCAAATCATGCAAATTGTTTTGTTCTTGTCAACAGTATCTCTGCCATAAGCACTGAATGAATGACAGGCTTTCCGTTGTAACAGCGTGCAAGGTAAATACGAGGGTGACATCTAGTGGAGAAGACTAGTGATAAGATTCACTTCAATCTGATCTTGTGTTAAATGTTTGCTGAATTAAATACTGGAAAATAGAGACTTTTGAGAATAGATATCGAACAAGCATTTTTGAAAAAAAGTTGCCAGCCACCACCATTTTTGATCATTTTCCCTAGCATTTCATGACCCCCAGAATATTTTGTACTCCATCATCAAGCATTCTTTTTTAATCAACACTTGAATGAAACATTGTTGAAACATCTTTGATCAAAAAGCTGAGAAAATTGCGTTTATCAAATGCTACATCTGAATCATATTCAGTATGATGATCAAAGCATAGATGCAGTAGATGGCATCCATCAGCACCCCAAAGCTTGCACAGTCCTTTACCACTTCCTGGATCAACATTTCACTCAGTAACGTAAGGAAGTTTTCATTTATATGCTGTTAATTGCTGATGATTGCATTATTTTTCATGCATCTGCTTACATATGAAATAGCTTGTTTCTGCATCTTCCTTGTCTGTTTTCTTTTGATCTGGACTCATTCAGGAAATGTGTAATAAAGTCCCGAGTGTATAACAGTGAGAGCGTGGAAACCCTGGAAAATTCTGTGTTTGGCGGGAAAGAGTTAAAAGGAAAAGACATTCAAATGTCCGTGTGTGATGCATGAGAACCAATGAGGTCCGTTCTAGGGCTGTGTATCTTCAGCAAAGTCATGATACGATACGTATCACGATACAGAGGCCACAATACGATGCATATTACAATACAGGACTGCACTGAATTTCACCTCAGAAGAATTTAGTAAAACAGCTGTTTATTAAACACTGCATACTTTAGGGCCATTGCTAACTATAGGCAGAGCATGCAGTTGACCTCTGCATTATGAAGCGCCTCCATAACTGTACCACAGTACAATATAGGTAATGGCATATGTTTCATGTTTACATTGGGCACTCCCCACCAGGTACAATATTCTGATTGCTTGCATCTTGTTTTTAAGCCCATAAATAATAAATGTACTTGTTCTAATAAATTTAAAATGTAATGAACTCATATTAATATATTTAGAAAATCATCTTAACATTGCTGGAAGGTTATCATTGCACAAATTAACATTCTCTACATTTAAAAAAAATAAATAAATAAAAATTTGAAGTGTTCTAAAATAATGCTGTCTTCACTGTATCTAATAACGCACACACACACTCAGTCACTCACACAGATTACGTTGTGCACACAAAGACATTGAGCAACAAACTTTTTAGTGCTTTAGACGTTGTACCATAATCGCTCAAGAGCTACATTATCTTTCTACAAGGAGTTGGTAACATTGTTTCAAAAGCAATTAAAGCCACAGCTTCACTGTTAATACGGTGGTTATGCATACATAGCCTACAAAGCATCTCTCTCTCTCTCAAATGAACACTTGATGAATTACACTTTTCTGAGAATAGAATA
Organism: Acrossocheilus fasciatus; assembly: GCA_036784905.1. Classification (NCBI taxonomy): domain Eukaryota; kingdom Metazoa; phylum Chordata; class Actinopteri; order Cypriniformes; family Cyprinidae; genus Acrossocheilus; species Acrossocheilus fasciatus. The sequence goes on along the minus strand of CM071954.1, from coordinate 27,124,716 downwards.
TCTAAGGGCAGATTGCTAAACTGCAAGCTAACTGGTGTTTTCAGAAAGCAAGTGCGTTTATCCACAGTGGAGAGAGCGCGCGTACACATGGTTGCCAGGTTGACAAAGATAAAGTAACTCATTTAGCAGATATTTCCGTATTGTGCAATAGGGCTGAACAATTAATTGCATTTTCGATAATATCGCAATATGAAAAAAATGCAATTTTTCAACCGCAGAGGCTGCGATTACACTCTGTCACATGACATGCGAGAGTAAAGAGGTGTGTTTGACTTGAAGATCGATCGGTGAATGACATCAAATCTCGGCGAGAGAAAGCATAATATATTAATATTAAGACTTTTTCACATAGGATGTGGCAGTCGCGAATGTCTACTTAATTTTCAATGGGAGACATGCGGAAAGGCAAACCGCGGGCAGTTTTGCTGTCGGTGCAGAGGTGGAGGCACCGCCAAAGATAAAAATATTTTATCTTTTTGTAAGAGGCAGCGGCAGCTATGTCGTCTTTAACCAATTACTGAACAGAATATTACCCCTCTGGGGTCAACAAAGATTTTCCTGACAAGGCCGAAATGAGCTTGAATTACTCTGCCATTTTTGATCCTACAGATGAGAGCAATACACCATTCGAATCTGTAAGGGGTAGAGGTGTTCGATATGACGATTTTTGATCGTGGACGATAAAAATGTCTCCACGATCTACTTTTGAAGAAATATCGTGGTATTGTGCTACAGGGCACATTCTATCAATTACAGTTTCGGCGCATCCGTCTCTATATACTGTACAACACGACATACAGCGGTAGAGTTACTCTGACAGGACACTGCACTTATTCGCGATCGCCAAAATACAGTATTTGCATACAAGCCTTGCCAATTAAATGTTTTGTTCGCACGCTGGTCAGACGTGCGCTTTTAAAGAGCGGATAGACCAGAAGCACACGTGCTAAATAGCCTGTCTAACAGCGCCTGATTACTGAACTAAGTTATCTCTTGCGCTAATACTGTCAAAACACACAAGGTTTACAGTTGGTTATGTCTAAAATGAAAGTAAACAGACTATAGAGAAAAGGATGCGTGCCTGTATATTAGATGCGTTCAGGGTCTTAAAGGGACAGCCGACTGTCATTAAAGGGATAGTTCACCCTAAAATTTAATTTCTGTCATTATTTACTCACTCACATGTTGTCCCAAACCTGTATTAATTTCATTCTTGTGCTGAACGCAAAAGAAGATATTTTGAAGAATGTGGTTAAACAACCTGTTGCTGGTCCACATTGACTTTGATAGTAGGGAAAAAAATCATATGTAAATCACTGTGGATCAGCAACTGTTTGGTTTTCCCACGTTCTTCAAAATAGCATTTATGTTCAGCAGAAGAAAGAAACTCACTCAGGTTTAAAACTAATTTTGAGTAAATGATGGTGTAAAAATAAAACACTTTGACAGAATTTACAGACAGATGACAGAATTATTATTTTTGGGTGAACTATTCCTTTAACTTTAATAAAACAACAAAACGCAAAGAGAAAAATCACTCACTACTCCTGACTGAAAAACTTCAATACAGTTGCTTTAGGAATCAGTCTATATACATTATTTTAATATTTGTTCATTCATGCTAAATACACCTATTGTAACACCTATTGTACCTGGAAATAAAGCACTGTGTGTTTTATTTGTATTGTGTGTGTATTTGTAATGTGTATCTTTGTTCTTATTTTTTTTAATAAGAAAGATAAAATAATGACAAAGATTTTTATCTTCACCCACTTTGGCCTAAACATTCTTTTTTTTCTTCCTTTTTTTTTGTTACCTTGAAAGGCTTTGTCTTTATAATAGGGAAATTAGTTTGGCTGTAATGGTCAGATAACTTGCAATAGTAAAACCAACATGACAAAGAATCGTGATAAAATCGTGAAATGATATTTTATCCATATCGCCCACCCCTAGTAAGGGGTCTACTTTTATTTGTATACACTAATAATAACAACAACTAAACTTTGTGCTTTTGAAGAATAAAGAAAACAAACAGGGTGCGCTCTGTCTTCTCCATCTCCATGAACTGCTTTTTGAAACACGTCACTAAAATGAACTGTAACTCAGCAAATACTTCACACAGAGACACAAGAAGTATATCTATAGAAAGCTTGACATGTCTACTGTTCAATGAAGTAAGTCTTACCGAAAGCAAATATTCTGTGATAAAGTAATCCGTATGAAACCAAGGACATGTCCAGTTTTTCCGTTTGGTCTCATTATCTCTAATTAGGTCACGCCCACGCGCTGCTCGCACTTTTGTTATTACAAATCTCCACGCGAGCCACGCGGCATGTAAACGCCCACACCACCATAAACAAAGCAGAAACGCTTTTCAGTTTTGGAAGAACACGCTGTGAGGAATAAGCCTTGTATTTACCCCCAGAAGACACGCTGAGAAGAATAAGCTTTGTTTACCTCTCAAACAGAACGCGAGTGCAGCTGGAGCCGATGGAGGAGGAGATATTTTATGCAGAGTAAGTAATGTTTCTTATTGGCATTCGATAATGTGTTGTTGTGACAAAGTTGAACGCATTTACTAGGTGAACTTTTCCCAAACTATAACTCCAGAATAAAATGTGTGAAATCGAGTGCAACATTTTGAAATATGATTCATTGCATTTAAACGTTGCACGATGTGAGGATAGTTATATGTTCTATAAACAATGATATAAAAGTAATGTGTAAGAAAGTTTAGACCAATCTTTACAGTGAAGTAGCCTACTCTGTTTGAAAATACCTGCTCAAACACTCGCAAGTGAATCTCAAGTTATTTTATGTGATAGTTATATGTATACACATTTCTTTTTTCCTCACATTCTTTCTTGTAGCAATTCCCTCTCAGTCACACACCTGACTCAATGGCTCATTATGCTGCCCTTTGTCTTCTCAGGTGTGAGTCACAGCATTATCCAGGGTAGTTCACACCCTCTCGCATAGAGACTTTCCACTCAAAAAGTGACTTAGAAAATTTAAATCAATATATTGTTTTCTCTGAATGAGTGAGTTAGATTATTTTCAGATCATTTTGAAGCAAATATTCTAGGCTACAAGATCCAGTTCTCAAAAGTCTTGTGAACTAATATTCTGTATGTGTCCCAATCATAGAACATTTCACTGAGCTCATGTGCTGAAAACATATACACACATACATATATATATATATATATATATATATTTCTTATTTATTTAAAGTCTGTCTAAAGTTAACAGACAGTGTTTAAAAAGTGCAATCCACATGTTTACATATGTTTATTACAGTGACTTTGAATTAATTACCTAAATACTGAGTGTGGTAAAGCAACAGATTTGTTTTTATATTTCTGCAATCTACTTTAGTTTGTGTGATTTGTTACCGACTTTCATAATAATGTTTACACCAGGCTTATTTGTCAGTGCTTTATGTTGTCATAATTATTACATGCTTACAAGGCTGGAAGTTCAACAAATCAGTCAATATACTACTGTGATTGTAGTTGTTAATGTCATTCATATCAATTCATGCATCGCCTAATTTCATCGTAACATATAGGTCTAGCCTACAGAAAAGAACATTTATTTTTAATCTATCTAATAGTGTTGGTCATACCATACAATGATTTAAAAAGCTTTAAAAAAATAATTGCATATTAAATCGCAATATTGGTTAAAAAAAAATTAAATTAAATATATTTAAAAAAAAAAAAAAAAAAAAAAAAAAAAATTGCAATTGGATTATGTTCCAAAGTCGTTCAGCCCTATTGTGCAAGTGGGAAGCTCTGTTTCGGGGATTACATCTCTATGTCAGGCAACCCTGGTTGTGTTCCACTGTGGCCAGATTACACCTTTTTGAAGCCTATATATTATGCTCCATTCATTATTTTTTAGAAACCTCGCACTTTTCTACCCCAATTTAAATGGTGTTTTTGTATTCAAATTAAGCGCGGTCCACTGCTACACACGTGCCACGATATCGATACAGGGCCAGCTGTATCGATACTTGTATCATCAAATCTCTGTGACGATACATCGTTGTATCGAACAAAGCACTAGTCTGTTCTAGCGCCTCAAAGTTCCATATTTAGTGTATTTTGATTGATTGTTTGTTTGTAACTATTTACTCGAATATTTACTGCTAATTTTTATCTACAGTCAGACTATCCAAGACGTTGTGGTCATAAATTACTACGGATTACGTTCTGTTTCAGACTTTACTGATAGGCAAACTCTCTGCTTGGCTCTGTATACACTGGATTAATTTTAATAATTAGAACTATAAGTGTACAACAATCACTAGGAAAATACAAGTAACAGATACAGGAGCTAGCTGCATAAACAGCCACTATGTTAAGATTTTAGTTTGACAAACTAGCAGTTAAGCAAGAGGTAATCAGTTACACTTTTCAGATTCAAATTAGACCAATCTATATTTTTGTAACTGACTTTAAAAAGTTATGACCAGTCTTGAAGAAAAAAAAAAAAAAGGGTGTAAGGCTAATTTTCCAAGCAGTTCATGTAACCAGCCTTAGTAACCGGCAGATACTCAAGATCAACTGATTTGACAACTGATTGTTTGATGCAATACTGTGTTTTAACTTAATGAAAACAGACCATAAGGCTTGTTCCAGTCTGAATGTTCTCAATAGTACATCTTAAAATTGGGTAGATCACGATTCAGATCATGGATGGTGATTGTGTGTTAAAATAACATATGACATTTTGTGAAGGTTGCCCACCACTATGGCCCAACTATCTAATCAGTTCACTTTACTGGTAACTAAAGAGCATTATAATCTATAGACCTTTTTATGAATGCGGAAGTCTCCCCCGATTAGAACGGTGCTTTACATTTTTACGTTTCTATTCACATTTCAAGTCGGCATTTCAGAGCCCATAATATAATGTGAAACCTATAAAAGTCATTTTTAAAAAATCATGTGGCGCCATTGTTTCATCACTTTACAGTGTTGCAACGACCGTCTTTTTGCAGTAAAGGACCAGTCATAGTTTAATGAGTAGGAAGGTGACATGAAGCGATGCGAGGTTAAGCTGCATTGAAAACAGATGAGTGCACATACAGCTCCCGATCGGGGTGAAGTTCATGGGATTTTGTACACAGAATGATAAGAGCAAACATTAAATTTTAACATATATTATTATTATTTATTTCACACTCAGTATTTTAACTTAAGTGCTGCAAGCCATACATACAGTGCCTGACAAGACAGATTTTCTGATACGCAAAACATGTACTTCGAAGGAATTCCTTAGCTTACTGCTGTTACTGTGGCAGCCAACAACAACACAGTAATCCTCTGCACATTTTTATATGTAGTTATATTGAAAGTTTCAATTCAGTCTATCTTTTTTTTAACCCCGTTTTAACGGATTTCTATGGAGACCGGAACACGAGAGCACCCAAACGGAAGTTAGAATCCATCATGGCGCTGCTCATCGGTTATTCAGGAAAAAGGTCTATACCAGGGTCAGAATTTAACTATTAACTGATTTGCTGGGACATTTTTGTCAAATACGAAAATGTAAACAGTTACAATCAATAACAATAATATAGATTGTAGGGGTGTGACGAGACACTAATCCCACGAGACGAGACGAGACACAAGACAGGGTTCACGAGAACGAGACGAGATGAGATTTTTAGACTTTTTTTTTTTTTTTTTTTTAAATCCTCGATGAAATATATAAGGAAAATAGTTTTTTATTCTTAACTGAAAAACACAAAATGCAAAAAATGTAGGTGCATTTTGAAATCAACTTATACTTTATGAAATTAAACTTATATTTTAATGAATTATATGCAGTAATAAACAACATGAGCTGCACGATTCTGGATAAACTGAGAATCACAATTTTTTATTTATTTATTTTTAAAATTGGAGATCACGATTACGTAATAAATAACGTAATTTACTTTATTTAAAAAAAAAAAATTATATATATATATATATATATATATATATATATATATATATATATATATATATATATATATATATATATATATATATATATATATATATATATATATATTTATATTCATTCATTTGAACAATTAAAAAAAAAATTCAATGAAGGAGTCAGTGTCTCACTTCATAAAGACTTGTTTCACTATTGGAATCTCCTGAATGAATGATTCAACGTCAAATACATTTTTAAACGGGTTGTCGCCACCTCCTGGCGGAAGATGATAAGCGTTACTATAAAAATGTTAAGATATTTTCGTTTTGATTGCTACTGTAGACAATAAGTGTTTATACCCAAACTATAAACCTTTATCCCAGTGCTTGTTATTTAAATGTCTGTAACACAGAAATAATGATTTGTGGTTGAAAAAACTCTTTCTGGATCAGCAGCAGCATGAATGCAGATTTGAATGTCTTTAACACCTGTTTCACATCGTAAGCGTCAGTGGAGCGTGTTTAGTCTGACAGCATTCACATCGGAAGCATGATGATGATCGACCCTCTGATTCATCAACATCTCATGCTCCACTGACACTCGCGATGTGATGTGAAACAGTCTTAATAGAATCGTTGTCATTCAGGAATAAGATCGCGTGGGTGTTTGAATCAACATCACAAGCGCAATTTTTAATGATTAATGGTGCAGCTCTAATGTAAACATTGCAAAATATTTTGCGAGGATATTGTCACGTTCTCGTGAGACCAGTAGGATCTCGCGAAATCTCGTGCCACCCCTAATAGATTGTCAACATCAACAAAAGCAATCTTAATTGCAAAGGCAGAACAGAAGCTGCATCTGACATGGCATTTATGTTTATTTTCACAGACTCTTTAATGCTGCTCATGTACATGTATTTATTCAAAAACTGGATAATGTAAATAGCCAATAAATTAAAAAAAAAAAAAAAAAACAGGAACTCAGAGAATGAAGCTTCAAAAAAAAAAAAAAGACAAAGGTCATGGTTGATTATTAGGGCCCAAGCCACTAAGGCGCAGGGCTGTATTGTTTTTCTAAGGATTATTATTTTTATTTTTTTGGGGGGGCCTTAACATGTCAGACTTCAACATTTGTTTTCTGTGTTTATGAAGCACTTAAGATGCTTAGAATTTCATGAAACTCAACACATACATCAGTATTAATGATAGTTAGACACTGGCAAAAGCTCATAAATGGGCGTTGAGGAGACACTCTAGAGCACCACCTTTTGTCAAAAATGGGGGTTGTAGTTTTAGCTACAGACACCAAACTCAGGACATACATTTTTCTCATCAAGCCGGACAACTTTTAAAAGTTAAATTAGAAGTTACTACAAAAATTAAATTAATTTTCTTATATCTTTAAAGTGCAGCTTCCAAACACTTCAAAACTTTTTACATGCATAGAAAAAGTCATTCTGAGGAAATATGGTTAGTTTTATGACTTTACAAAACTCTATGGATAAGAGAAAATTAAAAAACTATCAGACATCTGATCACTCTCTATCTCTATGAGTGTGTGGGGGGTGGGTGTTTTGAGTGTGAGGGTGAGTGAGGGGGTTGGTGTGTGTGTGTGTGTGTGTGTGTGTGTGTGTGTGTGTGTGTGTGTGTGTGTGTGTGTGTGTGTGTGTGAGTGAGTGAGTGAGTGAGAGAGACAGAGAGAGAGAGAGAGAGAGACACTTTTAAACATCTGTTTGCATTACAGTTTGAGAAATGTCTTAGGATTTATCATTTTCTGGCAGTTTTAGGGACAAAAAAGGTTTTCACTTTATTGTGATGGTTCCTTTAACACATTCTATTGACTATAAGTAATGTTGCACCTACATTTCTACTAACACTCATTAGAGTGTTAGTAGTGTATTAGTTGACAGGTAGGGTTGGGGTTAGATTAAGTTGACACGTTCTTACAAAGCTACTTAGTCAGCAGAATATCTGTTGGGAGACCAACACAATAAGGAGTTAGTAGATATGAAACAGACAGTCTACTAATACTCTTATGAGAGTTTGTTGACATGTAGTCGCAACATTACTTAGGTGTCAACAGAATGTTCAAAAGGGACCATCAAAATAAAGTGTTACCCAAAAAAGTCCTAGAACCAGTTAATTTGTAGGGCACTGACAACATAATTTGGTAACACTTTATAATAACTGCATGCTATGAATCATTAGGTAAGCATTAGTAAACAGTTAGTTCATCCTTTATAAAGCATTGTCCCAACATTAGTCATTAATAAGCAGTTTATAAATACAGCTATAAATGCCTTGTTCTTTATTTATTAGGCATATCTATTACAAAAGATTTAAAGGCTCAGTTATCTTTCTAACAGAACAAAAACAGAGGGATACAGAACAGAAATATTTTTTAAAGATGCTAAAAATGAAACCGTACACTTGAATTTTTATTATTATTATTATTATTATTAAATGCAATTGCAGAGATTTATTTTTCAGTTTTTAATCAAGTGTACAGTTTCATGTTTTGCATCTTCAATAAATATATACAGCAGGAATATGTGTTAATAAAGCATTTATTAACACTGAGCAATTATCATCATGTGTCTAAATAATAAGATTTATAAATGTACATTTAAAATGTTTTTAATCATTTACTTACTCTTTATAAATGATCTTATGAACCACTGACAACTCTTAAATAACTGGTTTGTAAATAATGTAATTTAGAAATGTTAAATTGATCATTAATAAAGTATGAAAATACAATTAAACAGATCTACTTTCCTGCAAAGTTCAGCTCCAACCCTGATCAAACACAGCTTAACCAGCTAATTAAGATCTGAAGGAGCACTTGATAATTACAGACAGGTGTGTTTGATCAGGGTTGGAGCTGCAGGAAGGTAGATCTCCAGGAACAGGGTTGGGCACCACTGCTCTAGAACAAAACATTTATAGCTGTATTTATAAACTGCTTACTAATGCCTATTAATGCTGAAATTATGCTTTATAAAAGGATGGATCGACTATTTACCAATGCTTAAATAATTTTTCATAGTGTGCAGTTATTATAAAGTGTTACCGGATTTTGGTAACACTTTAAAATATGGACTCATTTGTTAACATTAGTAAATGCATTAAAGGAACACTCCACTTTTTTTTGGAAATGGGCTCATTCTCCAACTCCCCCAGAGTTAATAAGTTGAGTTTTACCGTTTTGGAATCTATTCAGCCGATCTCCGGGTCTGGCGATAGCACTTTTAGCATAGCTTAGCATAGATCATTGAATCCGATTAGACCAGTAGCATCGCGTTCAAAAATGACCAAAGAGTTTCGATAGTTTTCCTATTTAAAACTTGACTCTTCTGTAGTTATATCGTGTACTAAGACCGGCGGAAAATGAAAAGTTGCGATTTTCTAGTCCGATTTGGTTAGGAACTATACTCTCATTCCGGTGTAATAATCAAGGAACTTTGCTGCCGTAACATGGCCGCAGCAGGCGCAGTGATATTACGCAGCGCCTGAAAGTAGTCCCCGGCTATATTATAACTAGTTATCTAGCTGGGGACTACTTTCAGGCGCTGCGTAATATCACTGCGCCTGCTCCGAATGTGTTCATCTGGAAGAGGAATGTCAGACACGCCTAGGATGACCTGAAGGTGAGTAAATCTTTGGCTAATTTTCATTTTTGGGTGAACTATCCCTTTAAGGTTAAACTAAATCTTTATTTAGACAGGTTGCCGCGAGGAACTTGCAACTGCTGTGTATCATGTGATATGACGGTAGTTTTCTCAAATAAAACTGTAAAATGCTAATGAAATGACTCTTAGAGCAGCGTGTTAATATCATCATATAGTGAGACAGCAGAAGATCCGCAAGCTTTAGTATATGTGTGGTAAACAAAACAGTGCATCGCGCCATCCGCCATTCATTCATTCATTCATTCAGGAAATCAAGGCGCCTTATGCGTGATATCAAATGCTTCCACAGATTTATAGTATTACTATAGCGTTTCACCTGAGCATTACGAATCACAGGTATGGCTTTGTTCTTGGTTCTCATCATCTCTCATCTTTTTGCACATAGGCTATTATAGCATATAATATATGTTCTGATTTTTCCCGACATAAAAACATTCCTTTAATTTATATTTTAATGAATAAAAATTAAACAAATCTTATTTTTTTTGGAAAATAAAGGGGATCTAATATTGATAATAACATTGGAGACATTGGATGATTATTCTTTAGAGATAAAGTTTTAATAATTTTAGTAGTAGTAGTCTATTACGTTCTGCCCAATGTCTTCAAGTGAAACCGAACATTTATTTTGACGGGTTGCCGTGAATACCTTTACATTTCTGTGTGTATATGATATGAGGATAGTTTTTCTCAAATGAAACTGTCAAATGCTCATGACGTGACTCTCAGAGCAGTTCTGGAGATGTTGTTCATGTATTTATGTCCTCATTTAGCGAGACGACAGACGTTTTGCGGCTTAAGATTTACAAATAGGAGTGGGAGTGTGCTCACTTGTGTGTGAGTTTACGTTTGTGTGTGTGCGTGAGAACCGGGGCGGAACTCCACTGTGCGTGCGATACAGAGAGCGCGACCATGTAACAGAGACAGAAATGCCATGCTGTCATGTAAATAACATAAGGCTATTTAGTTTGTTTAATAAAAGAACAAGGTATAGACCTGTTCTATAGGGAAGGTAACATTGAATGACTTCTTTTGTGGTCTGGCGCTATAGAGAAAATAAAATTAACAACTTTGAAGGGGGGTGGGGGGTGCCGTTGGGGGAGCAGGCCGCCCCCCTAAAATAATGGTAGGGGAAACACTGTACTGTATATTGCAGTTCAGCCAAAAAGGTCAGTTTTTTTTTTTGTGGCTATATCGCCCAGCCCTACATCTTATCTGCACTTTGTTTAATGAGGATGAGAGAATTTGCAAATGTGGATTCAGAATTCAGCCAGTGAGCGCACACGTAGAACTCAAATCAAAAACACCCCTGATTGGACAATGCATTCATAAAAACTTGTATAATTGGTTATAACGCTCAATGCTTTTAATTGTGTGTAAAAAAAAAAAAAAAAAAATCTGATGCACTGTGAGCAAATCTACTGAATGTAATACCACAATTAATACTTTAGTTAATTCACATTTCATTTTATTCGTGACAGGCATAACAGGTCTAGCTTAATTGTGCAGCAGCATCTTTTGCCCTCTTATCTTGGATTCGGGGTGCACGTGTGTTAATTTTGGTGGCATTTTCTAGGGGTGTGCCAATTCGATAATCAGTATCGCTCCGATATTGGCATTCTCTGCTGGAAAAACGAGACAGATCCAAATCCGATATTGTGCGTATACTATTCAGCGTTATTGTTAAGCCCCACAAAAGCCACAAACACATAAAACACCATAAAGTTTTTGTGCACTATATTTCAAGAGTTCTGAAGCTGCTACATAGTTTAATGAGAGGTACAGATGAATATTTAAGTTAAGTTCACGTAAACTTCTCTCTGCTGCGGCTGTGTGTCATCCTCCATTCAACATTCAAACTGCGTGCTGCGTTCTTTCAGTTACGAGTCAAGACGACGAAACTCTGCAAGATTATGTGTTCCTAATATTATACTTGATCTGTAAATAAAGATAAATGGTTTTTCATAAAAGGACTTTATCTTGCAGGACTTTTTTTTCATGCCGTCTTCAAAATCGTGTTGGTGTCTGTTAGATCACAACACTGGACTAGAGTGCTCCATTTTCTTAACGAGTACAGTAACTGAAATTTAAAACTGTTAAAAGAAAATGCTCAAACTATCGCATAGATTTAATACTCTACGCATTAATCTCTCTCCACTTTGTGCTTTGATCCTTTCTATGCGGAGCGCTGAGACTCCATGCTGCTTCAAGTGCATCATTCTGCACACAGAATGCGCATAAGCGCTTTGTGCCGCTCTGTATTTGGAGCCTTTCGTATCATAATACTTGCACGATGAAAGATTAATAGCCTTTCTTGTTCATCTTATCTATCTGCCTCATTACTGTGCTATACATTTAAAAGAAATGTCTTTTAATTTTACAGTGTATATTTATATATAAATATATTACTTGTTTTTCATGAATGTATTTTACAACAATACAAAGAACAATGTATATCATTTTACATTATCTGTAACTGCCTAGGTATCGGATCGATATTGGTATCAGCAGATACTCAGAAGTTTTGGTATTGGATCGGTTCTGAAAAAGTGGTAGAGCCACCCCTAGCATTTCCCCCCCCCAAGTCCCTGTTAATTTCCAACCCTGGTCTATATATGCTGTAAAAAATATCAATTCAAATATTTATATAATACAGACTGTTTCAAAGCACCTTCACTGTGATAAACAGGAATATAACCTATGCAAACTCCAAATATGAAAATGCTTTGATTAACTGACAAGTAAATAAGACGACATCTCCTTGAATCCTCCTTTTCAGTGGTTCTCAGTCCGCCTACAAATGAACTAGTGCAGTTCAACTTAACTATAAACGTCACACAGACCGAACACTTCCAAACAAACCAAAGCAGCTCAGGATGTTTGCTAAAAGTATCCCTGCTGAGGTATTGGCCCATTTTGGACATTAAAAAAAACAACAACAACAACAACTACTACTCAGTAGAAAATGCATTCTAATATCCTAAACGGTGTCTAAAACAGATATATCCAATACTTTAACTGCCCCAATATCTTGGTGTTTTCTCAGAGTTGTAGCGTTTGAATGCAATCAAGATGTTCGATCAGGTTTTAGGCAAACTTTCCCTCCTCCCTTGTTGTAATGAAATTACAGATGCATGTCTAACGTCCACCTCTGGTTCAAAGGGCGTTATCACCTCTGCTATCTTCTCCAACGCTAGCACGGATAGTTGCCAACTTTCTCTTTGAGCTTCAAAGAGATTCCGGGGGGGGGGGGGGGGGGGGGAGCCACTACCCATGGTCCAGACAAACTTAAAAGCCACAATACACATAGGAAAGGACATTGGCTCCATTTATTCACAATCAACCTGTTACAAAATGCATAGTGTATTCCTGTGTTGTATGCATGCTCCTAGGTTATGTTAGCTTAGTTACAACTCTGTAGTACTGTAGTGAAGCTCCAATTATTTGGATCTAGACATATGCCTTAATGTTTTCCTAACCCTGGCATGTTAGGTATCAAAATGACCATCTTCCGAATCCTGGATTAATGGTGTATACTGTCACCACAATTTACACCATGCTCTTCTTACCATACTTTGACTTAATAATGGACAAATCCTCCAGACCACCATAAACCATGCAAATAAGGTGTTGCATGAGACAAAGGAACCTCTCCTGCTCAAAATTCACACCTCTACATTGGTCAGTCTGCCAAAGATGGGTGTGACCAGGGACTGTTAAAAGTCCCTAACCCAAACCCATCATGGCTCAATCCCTTAAGAGACACTCTCCAAGACTCACCCCTGAGTCTGACCTTCCGGCAGTTTTTTGTAATCTTCAGGTAACTTTTTTGATTCACTGTGGACTCTCCGATCTGCAGAAGAACCCGACGAAAGCCTCCAGCTCACTCCTACTGAACTCATCAAGAACCTCTGTTGTCTACCGCATCCGGACTCTTGTTCAGCAACAAAGTCAAAGCAAGTAACCGTTTCCAACTAGTTAGATGTGTGTCCAAGTTTGGGCCCCTTTGTTAAGGTGATTTTTGATTCTCTGATGATTCTCACTAGGTTGTGGTTAATTGATGCTAAATACTAGGGCTGGGACGATAAATCGTTGCAGAATCGATTCTGATATTTTCCGAATGCATCGCAAGCTTAGATTTTAACAGCAGATGGCGCTCTACTCTAGTTTTTGTCTGCACAGTCAAATGCTCATGAAGAAAAGCACGTGTGCGGCCAAGTCATGTAATTTCACCTCAGCTCAGAATGCTTTAATGATGCGAGATTAATGTAAACACAGCCCACTGTGAACACCCGAATTTTATGAATGATTATTTTAGGTTCAAGTGTGTGTAAGGATTTGGAAACAAGCAGAGTACGGCTGTGAGAGTACGGCTGTTTCTAAACCATGCAGTGCCATCTGCTGTTAAAATCTAAGCTCAGAATCTATTCCAGAGGAATCGCAATGCATTCTGGAAGTATCAGAATCGATCAAGGAATCGATTCTGCAATGATTTATTGCCCCAGACCTACTAAATACTGCCATTCTTTGTTCTTCTCTCTCTCTTCTTACTTTCCTTCATCCTGTATATGTATGTATATATATATATATATATATATATATATATATATATATATATATATATATATATATATATATATATATATATATATATATATGTGTGTGTGTGTGTGTGTGTGCGTGTGTGTGTGTTTTGCTTAGTCTAGTTGTACTGTATGTTAGCTGTAGTCTCATTTATTAAATTCACAAATTATTGCCTTTGTGTACTGCTCAGAGTCACTGAATGTTGATTTCGCAACACGCTAAGTTAATGCTACTACTGTACAAAGTAGGAAAGTTATTCTTTCTTGGCCAGGAAAATAATTTTTCCTAGAATTGATAAATGATTATACTGTTGGTGGACAAACAGATTAAATCATTGTAATATTGATTCTGCTACAGTTAATTCAAAGATCTGATCTAAATATTCATAATTACAACCAGATATTATTAATTATAAATATTTCCCTTTCGAGCTAATTTGCTACAGAGTGCTTTATTGCACTGATGACTTAGCACACAAGACTGTTTGTCTGAGGCTATGGTTTTTTATAAAACCATGGGTTTAGCTAAAAATCATCTTTAGTATTCTGCTGAAGAAAGTAAGTCACCTATATCTGATGCAAATTAACAGCAATTTTTCATTTTTGGTTGAATTATTCCTTTAACTAGGCCTGAGCGATAAACCGTTATCAGTATTTAATCGACGGTACACCTTTATAAATAACGATATAAAAAGTTCGATATAGCACACGATATAGACACTACACATGAACGCATGCAAAAATGAGTGCTGTGCCTGCCTGTGATGAGGAAATTAAAAAAATAAATAAAAATACAAATAATGTTAGTCAAATTTAAAAATTAATTTTTAAATAACTAAGTTTTTGCATTTGAATGCAAAAACGGTGCAAACGAATTTTAGGTGTGCATCAGGGAGCCTTGACAGTGGTGTACGAGATGTGGTGATGTTGATTGACGCAAGTGTCGTTGTTGCATTTTAATGTTTTGTTAGTCTATCCAGTTGAAACCCACAAGATGTGCCTCTGCTGCTTTATTCATTCAAAATACTAGAGAAATATAGAAGCTTAATCCAAAGAAGATTTTGATTAGCTTAAAACCGAAACAAAGCCATTCACACAGAACGCATATTCTGCACTATTTGTTTTTTGTTTTTTAGACTGACTAAAAGAGGTTCAACTTTTAGAATACACTACATTTACATTATTTTGTTCATTGCACCCTCCTGTGGCCTCGGGAGACCAGCCAAAAGTTTCCTTAAGACTTGTTTAATCAAAAACTTAAGGAGATATTTGTAAATGACTTGTCGTTTGTCTTAATTAGGTAATTAAAAATACAGTGGTTAAATTTAAACATTTTTCCTATTGCTCTTTGTTTCAAAAATGGTTATAAAAAAGTCAATAATTATTAATACCGAATGATAAGAAACGGATACATATTTTTTTAAGCTATATCACCCATGATTAACTTTTATCGGCACCAACAGCCTTGTGGGCAGCATGCAGAAAATACAGCACCGTTGCACTAAGGGTGTCCCGAGTTCGAATCCCGGTTCATTTTTAACACCAGATTCAGTGACGTTAGAGCTGATCTGCACATCACTGCACGCATCTGCGGCACGTTACGGCTCCACAGGTACCGGAGCTGATCCCGGCCACTCAGTCAGTGCTTGTGTTTACAGTCAGTTTACACGCGGCATGTTTCTGAAGCAGCTCTCCGCACTGCTTGGCTAAAACTAGTCTTTTGTGAGTTGGCACAGCATGGAGGATGGAACAAAACCTCGTTGGAGCCGTAAGGGGTAACGGTAACAATACGCTGATTGTGGGCTGCTTTTAAATGAACATTTATTTATAAAACAAAATATCTTCTTAGGCCATATTAGCCTACTCAATAGCATAAACACAGGCTTTACTCCTTTCAAACTTTATCTGGTACGTCACCGTTTCTGTCACTGCACGCACACACACGAAATGCCTGATGAAAAAATGTATTTAAAAAATATGGTTAATATTTGCATCATTTATGATTTATTTTCTCCACCCGCAACTCACCAACAAATAATCAGAAGCATTTTATTACCCGACCTGTGGATTATCCACAGCAGGGGTCTCCAACCTTTTTTACACCACGGACCAGTTACATTTAGAAAAAAATCTTGCGGAAGGGAGGGGTGGTAGTTGTTGTGGATAGGGTCTTTAAAACAGCTCTATTCATTTATACTGTTATCAGCACATGTTGAAGTAGATTCTTCTCTTGTTTCTGAGAGAATATGTGCTGTTAATGTAGCGTTAGAAAACTTGTCAGTTTTTTTTACTTTCACTTTGTGTGTGGCTGAAGTTAAGACGTTCACCAGCATAACTATTGCGCAAAGTTTGCACGTTGCTTATGTGATATCCATTGGCTCGCCTTCATGGTTTAAAACAGAAATATTTCCAGTATTGAGACGTAACCACAAACCCCCATGCATATGTCTCTTAAACGCAGGGATACATGAAAGAGGAATCAATTCGGTATGCCACGCTGCTGAAACACATGCTTGTGCGCGCTTCAGGTGTGTACGAGTACAGAACGCAAGTAATGAATTGAGTTCTGTTTCGTTTCTTCTTGTGGTTTTAAATAGCTTGAACGTGTAAATTGGCAAATTAATCTGCGAATCACATGGCGAACGGTGGGGTCTGGACCTGGTCCGTATATCACGGATCAACTGCAATCCGTTTAAGCCCTAATAGCCATGACAGATCAGAGCAATCTTTTATTTACTAATTTAACATGAAATTGTCAAATTGCTACTCGATATCAATCGCATACAACGAAAATACAGAATAATTAGGCAAGGCAAGTTTATTTATACAGCACATTTCATACACAATGGTAATTCAAAGTGCTTTACATAAAAGGAAGTGAAATAGTCATTAAAAATAATAAGAAATTAAAAATAATAATAAAATCACAACAATAAAAACAAAGTGATTTAAAAATTGATTTTAAAAGAATTTAAAACATTTAAGAATAGAATGTGATTATACATAGTGCAATCAGTTCGGACGTAGCACAGTGCTCATTCAACAAATGCACAGCTAAACAGATGAGTTTTGAGTCTGGATTTAAATGTGGCCAATGTTTTCAATTAGAAAAATCATTTACGCACAATAAATAACAGAGCGTCATATCTATACACATTTTCCCCAGAACTTTCTCGTGACCCGGTGGTTGGGGACAGAAGCAATCAATTATAACAGCGATCGAACTGTTTTATTCTTTCAATAGTTTAAATGTTTCTATTTCTTTTTTTCCTCTTCAGTCTTATATTGGACAGTATTAAACCTTATGAGTTACATCAGACTTCATGTTTGAGTTTAAATGTTAAACCTAATTAGTTCTTTTAGGAGTTTAAATGTTTTTTTATTTACTTATTTTTTTATTAATTTTGTCCTGCTCAGACTTGCATCACACTTCTCAATTTTAGGAGATTAAATGTTTATAAAAGTTTTGTCCTCCACAGTTTACTATTGGATAATGTTTAAATAAACCTTGTGGGTTGCACCATTTTTTTTGTTTTTATTTTTGTCTTCTATTAAGTGTTCTGATATACATAATGTTATGCATAAACCCCATTTTAAAAGCATATTAAAATGTTCACTGTATAAGAAATAATTTGTGATTACTTATATAACATTATTACGTTATGTAAAACTTGAAGCATCAGAATCTGTATCGGTATCGGCCGATCACCATGACAAGAAATCGGTACTTGGTATCGGCTGCAAAAATCCTGATCGGAGCATCTCTAGACAAAAGATAAACATTTTCTAGTTCATCAGGACATGGTGGTTTTGATGTACTCTTGTGGGACAGGTTCTCTAAGGATGCTTTCACACCTGGCCCGTTGTTTCAGAACCTGGCGCGTTTCCCCCCTTAGCTTAGTTCATTTGGGCACATGTGAACATGGCAATCGTACTCGGATCTGTGCCAAAACAATTGGTCCGAAATCGCCTGAACAAGGTGGTCTCTGCTTGATTGAAAGCGAACTCTGGAGCTGTTCGGTTGCAGTGAGAAAGCAATCCGATCCAGCGGACCAACAAATCAGCCTATATCACAATGAATGTTGGGTAATTACATAAGTTCTTTGAAAAGCATAAGCTTTGTTGTTTTGCTAATACCTCAAAATGAACCTGTGAATGTCTATGGGTGAGCACGTCTTTGCCATTCAAAAATCAAAGTGCACTTTTTCATTTTATAATGCCGCCTTATTGTTCTTCTTCATAGTAGGTACATTTTAAAAGTGTTTTCCTGATGAATCCTGGACTCCTGCTCAAAATGATAAATTAATATAACGACAGCTACAAAAAAAAACAAAAAAAAAAACAACAAGCCCGCGAAGCTGTTGTCGCTCCATCCTGATTGATGACAGCTGTGAAGCTATGAGTGGAATCCCGGAAAACCAATGAGAGAACCGTTTACTCGCACGTGACTTGTATTAACAAATTTGGTCCGTTTAGAAACTTTGCTGTGTGAAAGTGAAAATCGCACCAACAATAAAAAGCAACATTGTAATAATTTTAATCCCCGTTTTGTAACAAAGCAATCGATTTACAGATGTGAAAGGACCCTAAATCCAGTGAACAATTCTTAAGATTCCTAAAAAGAACCCATAACAGTGTCCCATAAGTGGTCATAACTTGTCAGTTGCAAAAAGGTAGATCTAGGTCTAAATTGAATCTGAAAAGTAAGACTAATTATCCTTTGGCTAATTGCTAGTTACTAGTTCCTAAGACACAGTCTTAACATGGTGACTATGACTATGCATCTGGCTCTATATTATTTGTGTGTATGTAAAAATTGCAGTGAATATTACAATAACTGTATACCTGAATAAGAATTAATACAACAGAAGAGCCACAACATTAAAGTTTTAGCTCACCCAAAAAGGACAGTCATCATTTACTCAACTACATTTAATTCCCAAACATTAAAACATTTGTTCATCCTTGAAACACAAATGTGGAACATTTTAATGAAACCTGAGATCTATCCCTCAATTAAAAGCCCATTCCACCTAAATGTAAATAAAAGAGTGTAAGAAAAAACCATATGAATCCATAGACATGATCACTTTATATCAATGTTTATGTGAACAAAGGCCTAAGTGAAATGTTTTTATCATATAACGTACTTATGTCTCTTCAGAAGACTTGCTTGATTCATATGGATTCTGTTTATGATCTCTTTGTGAATTTAAGCACCAATGTTTTGCTGGACTTTCAATAGCAGTACAGAAATCTCAGGTTTCATTAAAAATACATTCATTTGTGTTTCAAAAATAAACATTCATCTACCACACATTCAACTACCATAAAACACTTTCAAAAAAATTGTTTAAATTTTTTTTCAAAAATTCTATGCAGTGATTAAGTGTTCCGTGTTTGTTGACACAAATCTTTTATCGTTCTAACAACTGGGATCAGCGTACAACGCATCCATATCCACTAGTGTTCGATTTGTGAAATAATGACTCATTTGAACAGATTCATTTTAATGAATGTTTAAAACAACTGATCTGTCCATCACTGAACTCACAAGACATCACTATCTGAATCTGTTTATAACAATAACAAATCATTTACTCAGAACAGCTCAGAAATTAGATCGTAAGTGTGATTTAGCCTTAAGATTTAACCTAAATCTTTTATTAAGCCTTCATAATCCACAGTAATTTCAGGTTATTTATATGACAATGTGTAGTAAATTACCTATAAAATCATTTAGTATAGACTGGAGTGAGGTGAAACCAGCACAAAACAATTTGTTAGCTAGCTGCTAATTTTATTCAGATGTATGGTAGAAAATTAGACTAT
Organism: Acrossocheilus fasciatus; assembly: GCA_036784905.1. Classification (NCBI taxonomy): domain Eukaryota; kingdom Metazoa; phylum Chordata; class Actinopteri; order Cypriniformes; family Cyprinidae; genus Acrossocheilus; species Acrossocheilus fasciatus. The sequence goes on along the minus strand of CM071954.1, from coordinate 27,104,670 downwards.
TAGGTTAGTTAAAATAAACTTTTTAATTTTCTTTCATGACTATAAGCAAAAATCACAAACGGTTTCTTTGAATTTATTTGCGTGTGCATGACCATCAGCCACCACCGAAGACCTTTTTTGACCCAGGAAAAATCCTGAATGAACAACCAATATCAAGCTCCTATTTTAATGACAACCACTAAATATCAACTGTAACCATAGTGTCAGTTGCAAAAGTAAATAGATTAAAGATAGTTACATCTATTACACCAGAATGTCTTATATCGAAGTATTCAAATTGCGGGTTCATCCATCAAATCTTAATTAAAAGGTTCTCAAATAAACTAGGTGTGAAAAAGGTCTGCATTCCCGGTGGGACCCAACCAGATTTCTTGCGACGCGGGATTAAATTTCCGAATAAAACTCAGTAGTGGTCGGTAACTCTGGTGTAATTGTAATGTGAGCGGGCGGTCTAACAATATCCCGTTCCCAATGTCCTTACAGAACAGTATATCTGTGCTTTACCCGTTCTTATCGAACACCGGTGCAGCCTGCACTTAGTTATGCACACGCAGCACTTGCATAACAGTCCTCAGAGCAGGCTATACTGGTGGTGAATATACGATTCCAGACAGAACAGGCAGGTCGTCGATGAGTGATAAAGCAGAATAAGGATGGCAGACGTATTTATACATTTTTTTTTTCTCTGCGACACTTCTTTCCTACTGTGTAGACAGCAAAATGTTAAACAAATTTTGTATCTTGACAAGACGAATAAAAAACAAATACAATTTTTGTTCAGACCACATTTTTATTTGTTATCTCTCTTTCAGTAGTGGAAATTTAAATGCGAGATTCTGGAAACAAGATCTAAATTTTGCGGGAACGGTCGGGAAGAAAATTATTCTAAGCGGACAGCGGATGAACAAAGAGTGAATGTATAGCAATGTACCCCGCAGACCTCTAGTGTGAAACTCCATTTAGCACTCCAACAGCACAGATAAACATATTCTGTAACATTTTATTTTGATAGTCCACTTTAGACATTCTACTAACAGCAAGTGACTTTGCAAATACATGTCAACAAGCAGTTATTAGAGTATTAGTAGATTATCTGCTTAATATCTTCTAACATTTTATTTTGATAGGTCCACAACACACAACATACTGATTATGAGAAACTTTGCTGAGCTGCTCTCTGAAACACTGGATCATGAGCAGCATAGCGTAAATGAACACACAATGCCACATTTCGTTCTGAGTCTGAAACAAAGCGCAACAGACTATATGCTTATGCTTACTACATACTTAAATCGCACAGCCTTTTGCAATTTGATAAAATCACAAATTATTTTAAATGTCACATTAGCCTTTTAGTCTTCTCTCTCCAAGTGTGCACGCATGTGTTTGTGTGCATGAGAGCGAGACCGAGCAAAGTAGTTCTGTAGCATTCTACTTCCACTCCCTAGTCCTTGCAGACAAACTGGATGTGCCAAGCTTTTTCACTCTTTTATGCTTACATTTTTCCAAGCAGCTTTCATGGTGTCAAAAAGTAAGCCATTTTGTGCATACTGTGGCAATGCTTTAGGTTAGCAACACGTTAGAGCAAAAAAAAAAAAAAAAAATTAAAAAAAAAAAAATACATGAATGGGAAAAGGCACAGGATGCTATTATCCACAAGTAAGCCACAAACAACCTCACAAAGTCCCGATGTGGACACAGACAGCTTCCACAGCATGCAATTCAGTAGACACAGTTCAAGTCTTAAGTAGGGCTGGGTATTGAGACAATTTCATGATTCAATTCGATTTTGGCTCACAAGATTGTGATTCAATTCAATTTGATATAGATTCATTTGGATATATGCAATCAGGTACAGACAGTGCTGTTCATGTCAATATTTTTTCCAAAGAAAAATCCTCTCGCAACTAATGTTAAACCATATCAGTTGGCATATTACTATATTGAAGAGATATGCAAACAAACATTTAAACTGCACATAAAGCGGTTTTTAATAATAAAAGAAAATGTGTATAACTATCATAACTTGTTTTCATGATGGATTTATTCAAATATACATTAAATACTGAAGAACAGGTTAAGTAAAAATAACTATGCAATCTAGTGCATACACTTAGAAAAACACCCTTTGAGTTATTTTTTCTAGTCAACTATCGAATTTTTGGACACTGATTGTCTTTCCTGAGATAAATGGAACTTAATACTTTATATTTTGATGTCTTTTCGTGGTTGAATCAATTAAAATCTAAATTTTCAACCCAGCCCAAGAGTTTAGTAAATGTCAATAGTTGGGAAAGAGATCGGATTTGTATAACACATATTTCATACTTGATACAATGGTGTGGCCTACAAAACCCTCTGCAGCACAAAAAAAGAATGTACAGCTCTGAGCAATGCTATAATATAATGCATACGGCTCCTCAAATCAAGAGCAGAACACTGGTTTCTCCAGGCTTGTTGTCAGTGGTCCATGATTTCCTTTTTTCTTTTATAATCTTTGTCAATCCTCAGTTTGTGTGTTCCAGGTAATTGTAGTGCAGAACTGTGCTAGACAGACTACGACTAGAAAGTGATATAGGCCTAAATTATTGTCTAATAATGACTGATGAAGCATAACATAGCGTACTTCACTCATCTTGCAAGATTAAATTTTTTCTAAAAACTTGCAGACCTATACACTAGTTAAAAAAAAAAGAATTTTACTTAAAACAAGACCAAATCACGGGGAAAAAACTAATTCTAAGAACGGTTTAATACTTGCTTAACAAATGCCCTGACAATACTGGCTACCAATATTAGATGGAAACTGAAAATTTAAATGCCAATGTTGAATAATTTAAATGCCAATACTGGCTGATAGAGAAAAATTTAATATAATGCATAACAAACAGAACAAGTTTTTCATATACTATTTCAGGGGCATTCAAAAAGAGGTAGGCCTAATTCTTTAAAATTGTTGTTCAAGATGACAACCAACATCTTCCTCAGAGACATGCCATGCTCACGAACTACATCTCTCACTTGGCTAAATGCAAACTAACAGCCTAAATGATCTAAAACTGAAGTGCAACATCTCCCAACAAACTCAAGTTAAAAGAACTTTCCAGGCAAACTTGTTACACAGAAGTTGTCAACACCATAGAGCAATACTAAGCTTAGCACCTGCGGGAATAAAACTAAGCACTGCCATTCAAAAGACTCTTCAAACGCCATCGGTCCACACTTGCAATTAATAAATACAGTTGTGAAGCAGTGAACCCAGGGGACCATAAGGGCCCCCCTACACTTCTGCCTGTATTAAAAGAGCGTTTTGAGTCAAGTCTTATGCGGCTTCTTCCATCCTCCTTTTGAAACAGCCCATCTCCTACCTAAGCTGGTTAGGGGTTCCCTTATCTCTTTGAAACTCTCTCTCGCCCCATCCTCCTGCTTCACTTTCAGTGCTTTGGGGGAGCTGGGAGAGCTGCTGAGGGAAGGGGAAAGAGGTGTTATTCACAGAAAAACAAACAAGACATTAGGAGTTCAATATACCAAGTATGCAACAATGGCAATGTCGCGAAAACACCAACAAGTGAGAGATTATGCACATACACATGACCTGTAATCAACTTTTGCCATGATTTATACACAGAATGAGTGAAAAACAAAGAGGACATTGTAAATTAAAAGTACTGGAGTGGTCCATTGTATTTTGCATATTGCATTATCCAAATCAGTTACACTAGTACTCACAGTAGCTACTGTATTTTTTTAGCGTTACTTTACAAAACTGATATCTAAACTGTTTCGAGCTGATGGTTTTTATTATTCATGCTTGCCTCCACTTATGTCATATAATCTCAAAGAAAAACCTTAAAATATTACTGAAGCACCAAACCACAGAAAAATATTTAGTTCTAGGTATACCGCTGCCATTCCCACAGAAAAAAAGAGAGACAGATTTTGAAGCATTTGAAGACACCTGTGTGACCCTGTTTCTATCAGGCATTAAGGCACATTTTCAGTGATCAAATCAAAAGTGGTCAGCCAAGACACGCTGCTGTTTACACTAATGTTCTTTCTTTTTTTTTCTTCTTTTTTTTTGGATTTAGTCAGTCCAGGACCAAACATCTTGAATATTTTTAGTCAAGGTTTAGTTGATTATAAAACTCTGGAAATGTTCGACTAATTTTAGTCAATTAAAATTTAGTTAATTAATTTAGACATTTAGTCATGCAGCATAATAGTTAATAATCAGACAAAACTCAAAAGCTTCTCTCAAAAACTATAACACTGACATTTTGCAATATTATTTCTAACAATTCCAAATTAAAATTCATGTTCTTCTATTAACACAACAACAACAAAAAAAAAAGTCTTAGTATTGTGGCACAGAGCTTGCATAAGCACATTCATTTAGCAACCTCAAATCACAAACAAGTCAAGATTCATGTTTGGATGCATTACAGTTCATCACTGATAAGTTTCAATGGCAGATTTAGTCACAGCAAAACATTTAATTTTTTTTTAATACTACATTTTATTCTTGCCTTTTTCATTGACGATATTGCACATTTATATGGTCATAGTTGGTGTTTAATGACGTCAAGGTTGGATTGCCCTGAATAAGCTACATGACAGATATTAACGTATATCGGCAAAAGACAAAACAACCTAGAAAATTTGCCCTTAGTTATTAATGGGGATGTAAATTTTAGCAAATTCGGTAAAACTTTGTTTACGGTCAGGCTTACAGATCATGTGGGTAGGGTACTTTTTATTGTGTGTGTGGATGGCCATCAGCCACCACCGAAGACCTGTTCTGACCCAGGAAAAACCCTGTTACACATTATATGTAGTTTGTTACTGCAGTAACAACAATAAATTATGAATAAATAAATGCAACTACCTCTAAACTAAACACTAATCTTAACCCTACAGTAACTGCATCCCTTAAAATTAAGCATCAACAAATTCTTTTAACCAATTAGTCAGCATCATAAACCGGTTAAAATGCATGTGCACGTGCAGCTAAGACTGAGAGACTAAACTAGGGCTGTCGCGATCCTTTGATTTTATTCGACTTTTAAAAATCCTCAACTTCATTTTGATCGCGTCGACTAACCGGCAAAATACCGGAAGTGGTGCATTTCACGGACGAGAATCCATAAAACACATTATTAGACTGTTTTCCAAGGCTGCATGATATATTAAACCCATTTAAAAATCATAATTAAGCATAATAGTGAATTCACAAATGCTACGATTTAATTAAATAATTACAGTGGGGAAAATAATAATTTATGCTGCTGATTTTGTAAGTTTGCCCACTTAAAAAAAAAAAAAAAAAAAAAGAAGTGTTTATCATTTTTATGGTGGGTTTATTTTAACTGACAGAGACAGAATATCAAACAAAAAAAATCCAGAAAAAAGCAGCATACAAATGTTAAAAAAAGATTTACATTTTAGTAAGTCAAATAAGTATTTGATCCCCAAACAAAACATGACTTAGTACTTGGTGGAGAAACCCTTGTTGGCAATCACAGAGGTCAGACGTTTCTTGTAGCTGGTCACCAGGTTCGCACATCTCAGGAGGGATTTTGGTCCACTCCTCTTTACAGATCCTCTCTAAATCATTAAGGTTTCTTGGCTGTCTCTTGGAAACTCGAAGTTTCAGCTCCCTCCACAGATTTTCTATAGGATTAAGGTCTGGAGACTGGCTACACTGTATAAAATATAAATAAATGAATTTTTTTTTTTAAAAGTTGAGCCAACTTAAAATTAAGGCAACCAGCTTCAGCAGATTTTTGAGTTCTCAACTTGTCGTTTTAAGTTTATACAACAAAAATTTGAGAATTTCCCATAAGAATAAGTTGAGCAAACTCTAAAATCTGCTGAAGTTGGTTGCCTTAAAATTTTAAGTTGGCTCAACTTTGTTTTTTTTTCTTTGTTTTTCTTTTTTTTACAGTGTAGGTCACTCCATGAGGTTAATGTGCTTCTTCTTGAGTCAGTACATTGTTGCCTTGGCGGTATGTAATTTTTTTTTTTTTTCAGAAATACTGCGTATTTACATTTTTCTCCTAAATAAATTCCGGAAAATAATTTTTTTTAAATACTCCTTTAAAAAGTGTTTTTTTGATTATAATTTTATTAGTAGTAGACTAGAACGTGTGGATATGTTGTCATTCTTACACTATAATACTGAACTTTGATTTCAGTGATTTGGACTATAAGATGGACACTATGTTGCACTTTACTTTTGCTTAAAAAAAAAAAAAAAAAAAAAAAAAAGGATTTTATAGAAATTTGGATTAGAGAAAATGTTATTTTCTCCCGCTCCCGCCCGCAGGTAAACATACTAATATCTTTTTTTTTCCACTGCTTCTTCCCGCTACTCTGTTATTTGTTTCACTTGCTTCCCTTCTGAATATAAATAAAAAAGAAACGGAAAATAAACAAATGTTTTGTTTAATTTGAGTTGAATTCAATGAGGTGATGAACACTGACATGAACGAGGAGCTTTTCAGAGCATAGAAATACAGTCAGAACAAGGCAAAAAATTTTTGCAATGAAGCAAAATAATAAACGTGGATTTCTCACGTGGTCAAACAGAAAAGCATTTGACCTAATACTGCTTAAGAATGTGTGTTAGCCTTTTCTGCCTGTAGCAATGTCCAAACATTGAACATAAATTATCCTTCTTTCTCAATAAATAAAAATAGGCCAATTTTCAATATTTAGCTAAATAAATAAAAATAAACCGAATTAACTAAAAACCAAATGTAGGCCTATTTAATGTGTCGACGCAGGAATAGTATGCCATTCACTGTACATGGCGTGTTAATTTGCTCAATCTTGGAAAATCTTGACATCATCTTTTCCACCACTGGAGGACATTCTTTGGCCCGTGTGCTTCTGATCCGTCCAACTTGACCTTTAAATATCCCGCTATTTCGGAATCGATTGACACGTCGCTGTCCATGGTATCATCTGCATCCTTCCATTCCGCAACGTCTTGAAAAGCAGACTTTTTGCTGGTGGTGGTAGGGCTGTGCAATTAATCAAATTCGATTATCATGCGCATCTCGTCAGTAAAGCTGGTTTCGTGATTAGCAGTAAATCGCCATCACCTGCTTTCAGGTGGAGCGGCAGTTAATACACAGAGCCGTAGTTCACTGACAAGCTATGCAATATCGCGTTCATAATTGAAGACGAATCGCATTCGATTACGAACGCGGTTTAGTGTAACTTGTCAGTGACATTTCAGCAATGCTTTTAGTATATCTTCTCAAGTGACAATACTACGCAAATGAAACTTGGATATATTTTAGAGTAGTCAATGTGCAGCTTGTATAGCAGTGCAAATTTACTGTCCTCTAAATATAACTCCGCATATAGTCATTATTGTCTAAATAACTGGCAACAAAAATGAGTACACCCTATATGAACATGTCAAAACTGTGTCCAAAGTGTAAATATTTTGTAGGGGCATCATTGTTATCTAGCACTGCCTTAATCCTCCTGGGCATGGAATTCACCAGAGCTGCACAGGTTGTTGCTGGCATCCTCTTCCACTCCTCTATAATGACATCACGGAGCTGTTAGATGTTAGACATGGTGAATGCCCCACATGTGCTCCATAGGGTTCAGGTCTGGAGACATACTTAGCCACTGCATCACCTTCACCTTCAGCTTCATCAGCAAGGCAGTTGTCATCTTGGCGGTGTGTTTGGGGCCGTCATGTTGGAAAACTGCCGTTCGGACCAGTTTCTGAAGGGAGCGCATCATATTCTGCTTCAGAATTTTCTTGGTACTCCTCACCAGGGTGTCACCACACATGCTGGACACCATCTGAGCCTCATCTATCTTAGTCTCATCAGACCACAGGACATGGTTCCAGTAATTAATGCTCTTGGACAGGTTGTGTTCAGCAAACTGTTTGCAGGCTTTTTGTAAGTCAGCTTCAGAAGAGGCTTCCTTCTGGGATGGCGGCCATGCAAGCCGACTTGTTGCAGTGTGCGGCGTATGGTCTGAGCACTGACAAGTTGACCTTCCGCTTCTGCAACCTCTAAAGCAATGCTGGCAGCACTCATGCATCTGTTTTTCAAAGCCAGCTTCTGCACCTGAAGCACAGCACAAGGATCTAACATCTTTGATCAACCCTTGTGAGGCCTGTTCCGAGTGGAACCAGTCTTGGAAAACCTCTGTATGACACTGGCCACTGTACTGTAACTCATTTTTAGGTTGTTACTGATCTTCTTATAGCCTAGGCCATCTGGAGAGCAACCATTCTAATTCTCAAATCCTCAGAGAGTTCTTTGCCGTGAGGTGCCAACATCCAGTGGTCAGTATGAGAGTATTGTACTCAAATCACCAAATTTTAACTGCTGTAATATAAGATACACAAATTTGTATAGTCCTGTCAAGCATACAAAAACATGAACATGATGAATAGGACATGTGGCTTTGCATGGTTAAACGACGTATAGCTGTTTTCACATAGGGTGTACTCACTTTTGTTGCCAGCTTTTTTGACAATAATGGCTGTATGTTGAGTTATTTTCAGTGGACAGTAAATCTTTACTGCTATACAAGTTGCACATTGACTACTCTAAAATATCTCCAAGTTTCATTTCTATAGAATTGTTCCTTGAGAAGATATTAGGGGTGGCACGGTACAGAGATGTCACGGTTCAGTACGTACCTCGGTTCGGGGGTCACGGTTCGATACAATTTCAGTACAACAGGGGAAAAAAATAAATCTACTAAGCTCAGTTTTTTTCATTTATTTAGAACAGACAGTAGTACAAATTACAATTTTTTCCCATCTAGATGTGAAAATAATAAATATTATTACGTCATATATATAAAATCTGTTTTGTTTTCATTGGGAGTGTACACAAATAAAAGCAGACCTTTATACAGTGATTATTAATAAGACAATAAGTGTTTAAAGTTGATTCTGCTATATAGGTTTAAGGAAACAGTTGAAGTGATTGCGCTGGAGAGCACACACACACACACACACACACACACACACCAGTTCCAGCATTGCTAACTTGACAGTGCAGTTGGTACTTTATCAAAATAAAATACAGTGAGCCAAACATCACGGCGCCTCTGTGTCACCGTTGGAACGTGACTGAAGTACAAAGCCTATCATTTACATAATACATAATAGTTTAGCATTCAGATATGTTACATCGCAAATATGGAAATATGGAATATCTGGATTTGTGCCGAATGAGAGAGGTAGGATACACGAGCACAAAGCCCCATTTCGCAAACAGTTGAATGCGCAAGGCTTTAAAGTATACTCCTTTATCAGTTTTTGTGAGCACATGGTCACTGTCTAGGGGCTTTGTTTTCAAGTGCGCAGCTCATGGCATTCGCTGTTCTTCTGCTGGCGGTTATCAAACAGCACTGCATTACTGCGGGCGCCCCCTTCTGGATTGGGGGTGAATTGCCTGTATTCGTCATAAGGCCTCATGCACCGAACCGAGACGGTTCGATACGAATACATGTACCGTGCCACCCCTAGAAGATATACTAAAATGGTTGCCAAAATGTGAGGGGTGTACTCACTTTTGTGAGATACTAATATAAGGGGTGACGGTTGTAACATCACAAACAATGTGAGTTTCAGCCAGAGCATACATGTTAAGGCTTTTACACAGCAGAAATAAACATGACA